>CM071916.1:27728626-28277151 GCA_036785865.1 Coffea canephora
AGTACAAGAGGGAATGTCGAGGACGACATTCTTTTAAGGAGGGGAGATTGTGACGCCCCGAAAAGTATGAGTGTGAGAACCCGAAAATTTTCTAATTTTCTAGGGTTTATTTTATTTAATCGCCCGCCTTTTCTGCATTTTCTTTATTAGAAAATTCCCCAGATAAAGTTTATGAGCAAAGATAGTTTTAAAATGATTTTTCTACTATCGGTTAGTTTTTGAGAAATTAAGAGCGTATTTTGAACGTGGGACCCGCTAGTGCGGTAAATGCATTATATTTTGACAACTTGTTGGAATTTTGTATTAAGTGATATTATTTTACAAGGTGTTAAGATATTTGTATTGGAGAGACAAAAAGATAAGTTTTGAACCAAAAGGTGACAAGTGTCACCTTGTGATTTAATCTTGGACCTTGACTTTGACTTGGACTTGTCTTAACCTTTACTAAACCAAATTTTGACCCAATTTCTTTCCATTTTATTGTCTTGGCCGACTCTCTCTCTCTCCAAGAAAAGAAAAGAAAGCTCTCAACTTGTTTCTTAATTTCTTGCTCAAATCTAGCAAATCAACCTTTAAACTTCCAATTACTCCATAAAACCTCTTAGTTTGGTGGAGTTGAGCTTGGTTGTGAAGTTGTTTGGAAAGTTATGGTGCCTAGTTGCTCTCTCTCTTGTTTTACTAAGGTGAGTGGTGATTGAACTTCCTCCTACACTTAATAAAGCTTAAGTTATGCCTAGTGGGAGCTAAAGTGCTGAAATTTGTGGTTTATTTCTTGGTTTGAGATGAATTGGTGAAGTTTTCAATTTATTGATGATTTTTCTGATTTAATTTGATCATGATGTTGTGGCTGTCCATGATGGCTGGAAATGATGTTTAATAACTCTAGTAGGTGTAAATGATTGGTAATTGCAACCAATTTTGGGTTTGGAAGGAATTTGAGAAAGTTAGGGTTTTATATCCCCAATTCTGTCCGGTTTTGTATCTCATGGTTAGAGGCTGATTTGGCCTTGGCTTAAAACATGAAAGTTGTAGGTATTGATGTTTTAAAGGTGCCTGTAAAATTTCAGGTCAATTGGAGTAGTGTAGAGTGAGAAAAGTCGGAAATACTGAGACCGGTCTGGGAAGGGGTGCTGCGAACAGGGTTGCCTTTTCACTCAATTTGACCATGACTTTTCACCCTGATCCTCACCGAATTAGATTTTGGCCAAAACATGAAAGTTGTAGCCAAGGCTATAAAATAGTTGCCTGTAAATGTTCAGCTTGATCCGACCAATGTAGCGTGTGAAATGACCGAAATACCCTTGACTATTTTTGAAACCTGTTTCGCGCCCAGATTTCTGTTTTCGTGTAGTCTTCCGTTTTCGATCATGAAAATGCAGATTTGGCCTTTGAGGTCTTCTGATGAAATGTAGCTTGATGTATTAGCTACCATATGCCTTTGGAATTTCTGGATTTGGACTTATAGAGCCTGAGTTATGATGTTTCCGCTAGAATGCGTTTTGGTGAATCTGTTTTACGTTTTTGATATAGTATCTTGCCTTTTTGACCTGTTTTCACTCGAAACTGGTTGAATGGCCTTCTTAATATTGTAGCCCTGTCTCTTAGCTTCGAAACGGTGGGTCTTGCACCTTCATCCGACAATCGTAGCGCATTTGGTACCATTACCGCAAAATGACGTCAAAAGCTATTTTTCTGGTTTTGAGCTTAACCTTCATTTCCGAACTTTTCCTAGCTTGACTTGTTTTTGTACTACTTGGAGCTTGCTGAATGGCTATTGGATGAACTTATTTGTGTGTGTACCTTTGGAACTGGCTGAGGAAATAATGAAGCCATGATGGCCGGAAAAGTAAGCAAATTTAGGGGAAGTGCTGTCCGAACTTTGAAGGGACTTGTTTGCATTGAGTTTGTGATCTAAGACTTGGATTTGAGCAAGGCAATGTTATATGATGGTTGGTTCCTGTGCCGTGGAGGTGAGTGACCTCAAACTACTTCTAAATTTATTTAGGAACCGTTTCTTACATTATTTACTTTTGAACTGTTTCCAAAGTTACTTTTGAAATGTTTTCTTGCATATCATGTGTGCTGGCATTTGAGTGTGCCTTGTTTGCTATATTTCTTGATTTCATGACTTGTATTTTGGTTGATAACGTGTTAAGCGCTTATAATGATTTCCACAACGAGTTTTCGAGGCGAGTGTGTACTTTATCGCACTCGACCTCGATAAATGTGAAATTTTCGATTGAAATGTTACTTGCGCATGAATGTAAGCCTTTGGGCTAAACTGGCCATTGCCCCTTGTTACCGGTCGTCTTCAGCCAGAAGCGGATTCGGTCAGGCGATTAGGAACTTGGGTGAACGTTTGGTATACTCGAGTATTACCTATGTAGGTTGGTGGAGCCTGGCCAAAAGCCAGGGACGGGGTGAATGAAATGAAATGAATGACCAAATGAGCGAGGAAATGTCAGGAGAATGAATGTATCCTTTTAATGAATGTGTTACTATCGCTTTCCATTGTACATGTTTCTTGAATTATTGATACTCCATATTTAATGTTTTGTAAATGCTGTAATCGTTTCTGGACTTATCATTTGATTTATGACATCGTTGAAAAGAAATATTGTTAAACCGATTTAATTACTGATTTTCTGGTTACTCGCTGAGCTTCTAGCTCACCCCAAAAATATTTTATTCCCCTCCACAGGGCTCAAGGCGAAGGAAGGACTTGTTGTGCTTATTCACGTGAATGGATGGCCTAAACTTTGTACAATTTTGGATTTGGAATTATTTTATGTATATTTGGGATTAGTTTCCGCTGCATTTGTGACATGTAATTATTGGTGACTGATGTGTATTTGTGGACCATTTGATGTAATATTTGAGATTTGTATTGTAATATATTTGAGGATTGTAGTGATCGACTGAGTCCCGGCGAGAACCGGGCAGGCGGTCCGCCGAACCCTCGGGTACGCCGTAGGGGGAGGTGGGGCCGTCACAGTTGGTATCAGAGCTTAGGCTTCAGATCTCGGTAGTGTATCCTAGGCTTGATGTTTAGGATGCCGGACTGTGGGTTTAGTTTGAAATATTAGTGATTCTTGCGGGATGTCTTGACTTGATTAGTACAAGAGGGAATGTCGAGGACGACATTCTTTTAAGGAGGGGAGATTGTGACGCCCCGAAAAGTATGAGTGTGAGAACCCGAAAATTTTCTAATTTTCTAGGGTTTATTTTATTTAATCGCCCGCCTTTTCTGCATTTTCTTTATTAGAAAATTCCCCAGATAAAGTTTATGAGCAAAGATAGTTTTAAAATGATTTTTCTACTATCGGTTAGTTTTTGAGAAATTAAGAGCGTATTTTGAACGTGGGACCCGCTAGTGCGGTAAATGCATTATATTTTTGACAACTTGTTGGAATTTTGTATTAAGTGATATTATTTTACAAGGTGTTAAGATATTTGTATTGGAGAGACAAAAAGATAAGTTTTGAACCAAAAGGTGACAAGTGTCACCTTGTGATTTAATCTTGGACCTTGACTTTGACTTGGACTTGTCTTAACCTTTACTAAACCAAATTTTGACCCAATTTCTTTCCATTTTATTGTCTTGGCCGACTCTCTCTCTCTCCAAGAAAAGAAAAGAAAGCTCTCAACTTGTTTCTTCAATTTCTTGCTCAAATCTAGCAAATCAACCGTTTAAACTTCCAATTACTCCATAAAACCTCTTAGTTTGGTGGAGTTGAGCTTGGTTGTGAAGTTGTTTGGAAAGTTATGGTGCCTAGTTGCTCTCTCTCTTGTTTTACTAAGGTGAGTGGTGATTGAACTTCCTCCTACACTTAATAAAGCTTAAGTTATGCCTAGTGGGAGCTAAAGTGCTGAAATTTGTGGTTTATTTCTTGGTTTGAGATGAATTGGTGAAGTTTTCAATTTATTGATGATTTTTCTGATTTAATTTGATCATGATGTTGTGGCTGTCCATGATGGCTGGAAATGATGTTTAATAACTCTAGTAGGTGTAAATGATTGGTAATTGCAACCAATTTTGGGTTTGGAAGGAATTTGAGAAAGTTAGGGTTTTATATCCCCAATTCTGTCCTTTTGTATCTCATGGTTAGAGGCTGATTTGGCCTTGGCTTAAAACATGAAAGTTGTAGGTATTGATGTTTTAAAGGTGCCTGTAAAATTTCAGGTCAATTGGAGTAGTGTAGAGTGAGAAAAGTCGGAAATACTGAGACCGGTCTGGGAAGGGGTGCTGCGAACAGGGTTGCCTTTTCACTCAATTTGACCATGACTTTTCACCCTGATCCTCACCGAATTAGATTTTGGCCAAAACATGAAAGTTGTAGCCAAGGCTATAAAATAGTTGCCTGTAAATGTTCAGCTTGATCCGACCAATGTAGCGTGTGAAATGACCGAAATACCCTTGACTATTTTTGAAACCTGTTTCGCGCCCAGATTTCTGTTTTCGTGTAGTCTTCCGTTTTCGATCATGAAAATGCATGATTTGGCCTTTGAGGTCTTCTGATGAAATGTAGCTTGATGTATTAGCTACCATATGCCTTTGGAATTTCTGGATTTGGACTTATAGAGCCTGAGTTATGATGTTTCCGCTAGAATGCGTTTTGGTGAATCTGTTTTACGTTTTTGATATAGTATCTTGCCTTTTTGACCTGTTTTCACTCGAAACTGTGTTGAATGGCCTTCTTTAATATTGTAGCCCTGTCTCTTAGCTTCGAAACGGTGGGTCTTGCACCTTCATCCGACAATCGTAGCGCATTTGGTACCATTACCGCAAAATGACGTCAAAAGCTATTTTTCTGGTTTTGAGCTTAACCTTCATTTCCGAACTTTTCCTAGCTTGACTTGTTTTTGTACTACTTGGAGCTTGCTGAATGGCTATTGGATGAACTTATTTGTGTGTGTACCTTTGGAACTGGCTGAGGAAATAATGAAGCCATGATGGCCGGAAAAGTAAGCAAATTTAGGGGAAGTGCTGTCCGAACTTTGAAGGGACTTGTTTGCATTGAGTTTGTGATCTAAGACTTGGATTTGAGCAAGGCAATGTTATATGATGGTTGGTTCCTGTGCCGTGGAGGTGAGTGACCTCAAACTACTTCTAAATTTATTTAGGAACCGTTTCTTACATTATTTACTTTTGAACTGTTTCCAAAGTTACTTTTGAAATGTTTTCTTGCATATCATGTGTGCTGGCATTTGAGTGTGCCTTGTTTGCTATATTTCTTGATTTCATGACTTGTATTTTGGTTGATAACGTGTTAAGCGCTTATAATGATTTCCACAACGAGTTTTCGAGGCGAGTGTGTACTTTATCGCACTCGACCTCGATAAATGTGAAATTTTCGATTGAAATGTTACTTGCGCATGAATGTAAGCCTTTGGGCTAAACTGGCCATTGCCCCTTGTTACCGGTCGTCTTCAGCCAGAAGCGGATTCGGTCAGGCGATTAGGAACTTGGGTGAACGTTTGGTATACTCGAGTATTACCTATGTAGGTTGGTGGAGCCTGGCCAAAAGCCAGGGACGGGGTGAATGAAATGAAATGAATGACCAAATGAGCGAGGAAATGTCAGGAGAATGAATGTATCCTTTTAATGAATGTGTTACTATCGCTTTCCATTGTACATGTTTCTTGAATTATTGATACTCCATATTTAATGTTTTGTAAATGCTGTAATCGTTTCTGGACTTATCATTTGATTTATGACATCGTTGAAAAGAAATATTGTTAAACCGATTTAATTACTGATTTTCTGGTTACTCGCTGAGCTTCTAGCTCACCCCAAAAATATTTTATTCCCCTCCACAGGGCTCAAGGCGAAGGAAGGACTTGTTGTGCTTATTCACGTGAATGGATGGCCTAAACTTTGTACAATTTTGGATTTGGAATTATTTTATGTATATTTGGGATTAGTTTCCGCTGCATTTGTGACATGTAATTATTGGTGACTGATGTGTATTTGTGGACCATTTGATGTAATATTTGAGATTTGTATTGTAATATATTTGAGGATTGTAGTGATCGACTGAGTCCCGGCGAGAACCGGGCAGGCGGTCCGCCGAACCCTCGGGTACGCCGTAGGGGGAGGTGGGGCCGTCACAGTTGGTATCAGAGCTTAGGCTTCAGATCTCGGTAGTGTATCCTAGGCTTGATGTTTAGGATGCCGGACTGTGGGTTTAGTTTGAAATATTAGTGATTCTTGCGGGATGTCTTGACTTGATTAGTACAAGAGGGAATGTCGAGGACGACATTCTTTTAAGGAGGGGAGATTGTGACGCCCCGAAAAGTATGAGTGTGAGAACCCGAAAATTTTCTAATTTTCTAGGGTTTATTTTATTTAATCGCCCGCCTTTTCTGCATTTTCTTTATTAGAAAATTCCCCAGATAAAGTTTATGAGCAAAGATAGTTTTAAAATGATTTTTCTACTATCGGTTAGTTTTTGAGAAATTAAGAGCGTATTTTGAACGTGGGACCCGCTAGTGCGGTAAATGCATTATATTTTTGACAACTTGTTGGAATTTTGTATTAAGTGATATTATTTTACAAGGTGTTAAGATATTTGTATTGGAGAGACAAAAAGATAAGTTTTGAACCAAAAGGTGACAAGTGTCACCTTGTGATTTAATCTTGGACCTTGACTTTGACTTGGACTTGTCTTAACCTTTACTAAACCAAATTTTGACCCAATTTCTTTCCATTTTATTGTCTTGGCCGACTCTCTCTCTCTCCAAGAAAAGAAAAGAAAGCTCTCAACTTGTTTCTTAATTTCTTGCTCAAATCTAGCAAATCAACCTTTAAACTTCCAATTACTCCATAAAACCTCTTAGTTTGGTGGAGTTGAGCTTGGTTGTGAAGTTGTTTGGAAAGTTATGGTGCCTAGTTGCTCTCTCTCTTGTTTTACTAAGGTGAGTGGTGATTGAACTTCCTCCTACACTTAATAAAGCTTAAGTTATGCCTAGTGGGAGCTAAAGTGCTGAAATTTGTGGTTTATTTCTTGGTTTGAGATGAATTGGTGAAGTTTTCAATTTATTGATGATTTTTCTGATTTAATTTGATCATGATGTTGTGGCTGTCCATGATGGCTGGAAATGATGTTTAATAACTCTAGTAGGTGTAAATGATTGGTAATTGCAACCAATTTTGGGTTTGGAAGGAATTTGAGAAAGTTAGGGTTTTATATCCCCAATTCTGTCCGGTTTTGTATCTCATGGTTAGAGGCTGATTTGGCCTTGGCTTAAAACATGAAAGTTGTAGGTATTGATGTTTTAAAGGTGCCTGAAAATTTCAGGTCAATTGGAGTAGTGTAGAGTGAGAAAAGTCGGAAATACTGAGACCGGTCTGGGAAGGGGTGCTGCGAACAGGGTTGCCTTTTCACTCAATTTGACCATGACTTTTCACCCTGATCCTCACCGAATTAGATTTTGGCCAAAACATGAAAGTTGTAGCCAAGGCTATAAAATAGTTGCCTGTAAATGTTCAGCTTGATCCGACCAATGTAGCGTGTGAAATGACCGAAATACCCTTGACTATTTTTGAAACCTGTTTCGCGCCCAGATTTCTGTTTTCGTGTAGTCTTCCGTTTTCGATCATGAAAATGCATGATTTGGCCTTTGAGGTCTTCTGATGAAATGTAGCTTGATGTATTAGCTACCATATGCCTTTGGAATTTCTGGATTTGGACTTATAGAGCCTGAGTTATGATGTTTCCGCTAGAATGCGTTTTGGTGAATCTGTTTTACGTTTTTGATATAGTATCTTGCCTTTTTGACCTGTTTTCACTCGAAACTGTGTTGAATGGCCTTCTTTAATATTGTAGCCCTGTCTCTTAGCTTCGAAACGGTGGGTCTTGCACCTTCATCCGACAATCGTAGCGCATTTGGTACCATTACCGCAAAATGACGTCAAAAGCTATTTTTCTGGTTTTGAGCTTAACCTTCATTTCCGAACTTTTCCTAGCTTGACTTGTTTTTGTACTACTTGGAGCTTGCTGAATGGCTATTGGATGAACTTATTTGTGTGTGTACCTTTGGAACTGGCTGAGGAAATAATGAAGCCATGATGGCCGGAAAAGTAAGCAAATTTAGGGGAAGTGCTGTCCGAACTTTGAAGGGACTTGTTTGCATTGAGTTTGTGATCTAAGACTTGGATTTGAGCAAGGCAATGTTATATGATGGTTGGTTCCTGTGCCGTGGAGGTGAGTGACCTCAAACTACTTCTAAATTTATTTAGGAACCGTTTCTTACATTATTTACTTTTGAACTGTTTCCAAAGTTACTTTTGAAATGTTTTCTTGCATATCATGTGTGCTGGCATTTGAGTGTGCCTTGTTTGCTATATTTCTTGATTTCATGACTTGTATTTTGGTTGATAACGTGTTAAGCGCTTATAATGATTTCCACAACGAGTTTTCGAGGCGAGTGTGTACTTTATCGCACTCGACCTCGATAAATGTGAAATTTTCGATTGAAATGTTACTTGCGCATGAATGTAAGCCTTTGGGCTAAACTGGCCATTGCCCCTTGTTACCGGTCGTCTTCAGCCAGAAGCGGATTCGGTCAGGCGATTAGGAACTTGGGTGAACGTTTGGTATACTCGAGTATTACCTATGTAGGTTGGTGGAGCCTGGCCAAAAGCCAGGGACGGGGTGAATGAAATGAAATGAATGACCAAATGAGCGAGGAAATGTCAGGAGAATGAATGTATCCTTTTAATGAATGTGTTACTATCGCTTTCCATTGTACATGTTTCTTGAATTATTGATACTCCATATTTAATGTTTTGTAAATGCTGTAATCGTTTCTGGACTTATCATTTGATTTATGACATCGTTGAAAAGAAATATTGTTAAACCGATTTAATTACTGATTTTCTGGTTACTCGCTGAGCTTCTAGCTCACCCCAAAAATATTTTATTCCCCTCCACAGGGCTCAAGGCGAAGGAAGGACTTGTTGTGCTTATTCACGTGAATGGATGGCCTAAACTTTGTACAATTTTGGATTTGGAATTATTTTATGTATATTTGGGATTAGTTTCCGCTGCATTTGTGACATGTAATTATTGGTGACTGATGTGTATTTGTGGACCATTTGATGTAATATTTGAGATTTGTATTGTAATATATTTGAGGATTGTAGTGATCGACTGAGTCCCGGCGAGAACCGGGCAGGCGGTCCGCCGAACCCTCGGGTACGCCGTAGGGGGAGGTGGGGCCGTCACAGTTGGTATCAGAGCTTAGGCTTCAGATCTCGGTAGTGTATCCTAGGCTTGATGTTTAGGATGCCGGACTGTGGGTTTAGTTTGAAATATTAGTGATTCTTGCGGGATGTCTTGACTTGATTAGTACAAGAGGGAATGTCGAGGACGACATTCTTTTAAGGAGGGGAGATTGTGACGCCCCGAAAAGTATGAGTGTGAGAACCCGAAAATTTTCTAATTTTCTAGGGTTTATTTTTTTTAATCGCCCGCCTTTTCTGCATTTTCTTTATTAGAAAATTCCCCAGATAAAGTTTATGAGCAAAGATAGTTTTAAAATGATTTTTCTACTATCGGTTAGTTTTTGAGAAATTAAGAGCGTATTTTGAACGTGGGACCCGCTAGTGCGGTAAATGCATTATATTTTTGACAACTTGTTGGAATTTTGTATTAAGTGATATTATTTTACAAGGTGTTAAGTATTTGTATTGGAGAGACAAAAAGATAAGTTTTGAACCAAAAGGTGACAAGTGTCACCTTGTGATTTAATCTTGGACCTTGACTTTGACTTGGACTTGTCTTAACCTTTACTAAACCAAATTTTGACCCAATTTCTTTCCATTTTATTGTCTTGGCCGACTCTCTCTCTCTCCAAGAAAAGAAAAGAAAGCTCTCAACTTGTTTCTTCAATTTCTTGCTCAAATCTAGCAAATCAACCGTTTAAACTTCCAATTACTCCATAAAACCTCTTAGTTTGGTGGAGTTGAGCTTGGTTGTGAAGTTGTTTGGAAAGTTATGGTGCCTAGTTGCTCTCTCTCTTGTTTTACTAAGGTGAGTGGTGATTGAACTTCCTCCTACACTTAATAAAGCTTAAGTTATGCCTAGTGGGAGCTAAAGTGCTGAAATTTGTGGTTTATTTCTTGGTTTGAGATGAATTGGTGAAGTTTTCAATTTATTGATGATTTTTCTGATTTAATTTGATCATGATGTTGTGGCTGTCCATGATGGCTGGAAATGATGTTTAATAACTCTAGTAGGTGTAAATGATTGGTAATTGCAACCAATTTTGGGTTTGGAAGGAATTTGAGAAAGTTAGGGTTTTATATCCCCAATTCTGTCCGGTTTTGTATCTCATGGTTAGAGGCTGATTTGGCCTTGGCTTAAAACATGAAAGTTGTAGGTATTGATGTTTTAAAGGTGCCTGTAAAATTTCAGGTCAATTGAGGTAGTAGTGTAGAGTGAGAAAAGTCGGAAATACTGAGACCGGTCTGGGAAGGGGTGCTGCGAACAGGGTTGCCTTTTCACTCAATTTGACCATGACTTTTCACCCTGATCCTCACCGAATTAGATTTTGGCCAAAACATGAAAGTTGTAGCCAAGGCTATAAAATAGTTGCCTGTAAATTTCAGCTTGATCCGACCAATGTAGCGTGTGAAATGACCGAAATACCCTTGACTATTTTTGAAACCTGTTTCGCGCCCAGATTTCTGTTTTCGTGTAGTCTTCCGTTTTCGATCATGAAAATGCACGATTTGGCCTTTGAGGTCTTCTGATGAAATGTAGCTTGATGTATTAGCTACCATATGCCTTTGGAATTTCTGGATTTGGACTTATAGAGCCTGAGTTATGATGTTTCCGCTAGAATGCGTTTTGGTGAATCTGTTTTACGTTTTTGATATAGTATCTTGCCTTTTTGACCTGTTTTCACTCGAAACGGGTTGAATGACCTTCTTTAATATTGTAGCCCTGTCTCTTAGCTTCGAAACGGTGGGTCTTGCACCTTCATCCGACAATCGTAGCGCATTTGGTACCATTACCGCAAAATGACGTCAAAAGCTATTTTTCTGGTTTTGAGCTTAACCTTCATTTCCGAACTTTTCCTAGCTTGACTTGTTTTGTACTACTTGGAGCTTGCTGAATGGCTATTGGATGAACTTATTTGTGTGTGTACCTTTGGAACTGGCTGAGGAAATAATGAAGCCATGATGGCCGGAAAAGTAAGCAAATTTAGGGGAAGTGCTGTCCGAACTTTGAAGGGACTTGTTTGCATTGAGTTTGTGATCTAAGACTTGGATTTGAGCAAGGCAATGTTATATGATGGTTGCCTGTGCCGTGGAGGTGAGTGACCTCAAACTACTTCTAAATTTATTTAGGAACCGTTTCTTACATTATTTACTTTTGAACTGTTTCCAAAGTTACTTTTGAAATGTTTTCTTGCATATCATGTGTGCTGGCATTTGAGTGTGCCTTGTTTGCTATATTTTTTGATTCATGACTTGTATTTTGGTTGATAACGTGTTAAGCGCTTATAATGATTTTCACAACGAGTTTTCGAGGCGGAGTGTGTACTTTATCGCACTCGACTCGATAAATTGTGAAATTTTCGATTGGAAATGTTACTTGCGCATGAATGTAAGCCTTTGGGCTAAACTGGCCATTGCCCCTTGTTACCGGTCGTCTTCAGCCAGAAGGCGATTCGGTCAGGCGATTAGGAATTGGGTGAACGTTTGGTATACTCGAGTATTACCTATGTAGGTTGGTGGAGCCTGGCCAAAAGCCAGGGACGGGGTGAATGAAATGAAATGAATGACCAAATGAGCGAGGGAAATGTCAGGAGAATGAATGTATCCTTTTAATGAATGTGTTACTATCGCTTTCCATTGTACATGTTTCTTGAATTATTGATACTCCATATTTAATGTTTTTGTAAATGCTGTAATCGTTTCTGGACTTATCATTTGATTTATGACATCGTTGAAAAGAAATATTGTTTAAACCGATTTAATTACTGATTTTCTGTTACTCGCTGAGCTTCTAGCTCACCCCAAAAATATTTTATTCCCCTCCACAGGGCTCAAGGCGAAGGAAGGACTTGTTGTGCTTATTCACGTGAATGGATGGCCTAAACTTTGTACAATTTTGGATTTGGAATTATTTTATGTATATTTGGGATTAGTTTCCGCTGCATTTGTGACATGTAATTATTGGTGGACTGATGTGTATTTGTGGACCATTTGATGTAATATTTGAGATTTGTATTGTAATATATTTGAGGATTGTAGTGATCGACCGAGTCCCGGCGAGAACCGGGCAGGCGGTCCGCCGAACCCTCGGGTACGCCGTAGGGGGAGGTGGGGCCGTCACAGTTGCTATCAGAGCTTTGGCTTCAGATCTCGGTAGTGTATCCTAGGCTTGATGTTTAGGATGCCGGACTGTGGGTTTAGTTTGAAATATTAGTGATTCTTGCGGGATGTCTTGACTTGATTAGTACAAGAGGGAATGTCGAGGACGACATTCTTTTAAGGAGGGGAGATTGTGACACCCCGAAAAGTATGAGTGTGAGAACCCGAAAATTTTCTAATTTTCTAGGGTTTATTTTATTTAATCGCCCGCCGTTTTCTGCATTTTCTTTATTAGAAAATTCCCCAGATAAAGTTTATGAGCAAAGATAGTTTTAAAATGATTTTTCTACTATCGGTTAGTTTTTGAGAAATTAAGAGCGTATTTTGAACGTGGGACCCGCTAGTGCGGTAAATGCATTATATTTTTGACAACTTGTTGGAATTTTGTATTAAGTGATATTATTTTACAAGGTGTTAAGATATTTGTATTGGAGAGACAAAAAGATAAGTTTTGAACCAAAAGGTGACAAGTGTCACCTTGTGATTTAATCTTGGACCTTGACTTTGACTTGGACTTGTCTTAACCTTTACTAAACCAAATTTTGACCCCAATTTCTTTCCATTTTATTGTCTTGGCCGACTCTCTCTCTCTCCAAGAAAAGAAAAGAAAGCTCTCAACTTGTTTCTTGAATTTCTTGCTCAAATCTAGCAAATCAACCGTTTAAACTTCCAATTACTCCATAAAACCTCTTAGTTTGGTGGAGTTGAGCTTGGTTGTGAAGTTGTTTGGAAAGTTATGGTGCCTAGTTGCTCTCTCTCTTGTTTTACTAAGGTGAGTGGTGATTGAACTTCCTCCTACACTTAATAAAGCTTAAGTTATGCCTAGTGGGAGCTAAAGTGCTGAAATTTGTGGTTTATTTCTTGGTTTGAGATGAATTGGTGAAGTTTTCAATTTATTGATGATTTTTCTGATTTAATTTGATCATGATGTTGTGGCTGTCCATGATGGCTGGAAATGATGTTTAATAACTCTAGTAGGTGTAAATGATTGGTAATTGCAACCAATTTTTGGGTTTGGAAGGAATTTGAGAAAGTTAGGGTTTTATATCCCCAATTCTGTCCGGTTTTGTATCTCATGGTTAGAGGCTGATTTGGCCTTGTCTTAAAACATGAAAGTTGTAGGTATTGATGTTTTAAAGGTGCCTGTAAAATTTCAGGTCAATTGGAGTCGTGTAGAGTGAGAAAAGTCGGAAATACTGAGACCGGTCTGGGAAGGGGTGCTGCGAACAAGGTTGCCTTTTCACTCAATTTGACCATGACTTTTCACCCTGATCCTCACCGAATTAGATTTTGGCCAAAACATGAAAGTTGTAGCCAAGGCTATAAAATAGTTCCTGTAAATTTTCAGCTTGATCCGACCAATGTAGCGTGTGAAACGACCGAAATACCCTTGACTATTTTTGAAACCTGTTTCGCGCCCAGATTTCTGTTTTCGTGTAGTCTTCCGTTTTCGATCATGAAAATGCACGATTTGGCCTTTGAGGTCTTCTGATGAAATGTAGCTTGATGTATTAGCTACCATATGCCTTTGGAATTTCTGGATTTGGACTTATAGAGCCTGAGTTATGATGTTTCCGCTAGAATGCGTTTTGGTGAATCTGTTTTACGTTTTAGATATAGTATCTTGCCTTTTTGACCTGTTTTCACTCGAAACTGGGTTGAATGACCTTCTTTAATATTGTAGCCCTGTATCTTAGCTTCGAAACGGTGGGTCTTGCACCTTCATCCGACAATCGTAGCGCATTTGGTACCATTACCGCAAAATGACGTCAAAAGCTATTTTTCTGGTTTTGAGCTTAACCTTCATTTCCGAACTTTTCCTAGCTTGACTTGTTTTTGTACTACTTGGAGCTTGCTGAATGGCTATTGGATGAACTTATTTGTGTGTGTACCTTTGGAACTGGCTGAGGAAATAATGAAGCCATGATGGCCGGAAAAGTAAGCAAATTTAGGGGAAGTGCTGTCCGAACTTTGAAGGGACTTGTTTGCATTGAGTTTGTGATCTAAGACTTGGATTTGAGCAAGGCAATGTTATATGATGGTTGGTTCCTGTGCCGTGGAGGTGAGTGACCTCAAACTACTTCTAAATTTATTTAGGAACCGTTTCTTACATTATTACTTTTGAACTGTTTCCAAAGTTACTTTTGAAAATGTTTTCTTGCATATCATGTGTGCTGGCATTTGAGTGTGCCTTGTTTGCTATATTTCTTGATTTCATGACTTGTATTTTGGTTGATAACGTGTTAAGCGCTTATAATGATTTCCACAACGAGATTTCGAGGCGAGTGTGTACTTTATCGCACTCGACCTCGATAAATGTGAAATTTTCGATTGAAATGTTACTTGCGCATGAATGTAAGCCTTTGGGCTAAACTGGCCATTGCCCCTTGTTACCGGTCGTCTTCAGCCAGAAGCGGATTCGGTCAGGCGATTAGGAACTTGGGTGAACGTTTGGTATACTCGAGTATTACCTATGTAGGTTGGTGGAGCCTGGCCAAAAGCCAGGGACGGGGTGAATGAAATGAAATGAATGACCAAATGAGCGAGGAAATGTCAGGAGAATGAATGTATCCTTTTAATGAATGTGTTACTATCGCTTTCCATTGTACATGTTTCTTGAATTATTGATACTCCATATTTAATGTTTTGTAAATGCTGTAATCGTTTCTGGACTTATCATTTGATTTATGACATCGTTGAAAAGAAATATTGTTAAACCGATTTAATTACTGATTTTCTGGTTACTCGCTGAGCTTCTAGCTCACCCCAAAAATATTTTATTCCCCTCCACAGGGCTCAAGGCGAAGGAAGGACTTGTTGTGCTTATTCACGTGAATGGATGGCCTAAACTTTGTACAATTTTGGATTTGGAATTATTTTATGTATATTTGGGATTAGTTTCCGCTGCATTTGTGACATGTAATTATTGGTGACTGATGTGTATTTGTGGACCATTTGATGTAATATTTGAGATTTGTATTGTAATATATTTGAGGATTGTAGTGATCGACTGAGTCCCGGCGAGAACCGGGCAGGCGGTCCGCCGAACCCTCGGGTACGCCGTAGGGGGAGGTGGGGCCGTCACAGTTGGTATCAGAGCTTAGGCTTCAGATCTCGGTAGTGTATCCTAGGCTTGATGTTTAGGATGCCGGACTGTGGGTTTAGTTTGAAATATTAGTGATTCTTGCGGGATGTCTTCACTTGATTAGTACAAGAGGGAATGTCGAGGACGACATTCTTTTAAGGAGGGGAGATTGTGACGCCCCGAAAAGTATGAGTGTGAGAACCCGAAAATTTTCTAATTTTCTAGGGTTTATTTTATTTAATCGCCCGCCTTTTCTGCATTTTCTTTATTAGAAAATTCCCCAGATAAAGTTTATGAGCAAAGATAGTTTTAAAATGATTTTTCTACTATCGGTTAGTTTTTGAGAAATTAAGAGCGTATTTTGAACGTGGGACCCGCTAGTGCGGTAAATGCATTATATTTTTGACAACTTGTTGGAATTTTGTATTAAGTGATATTATTTTACAAGGTGTTAAGATATTTGTATTGGAGAGACAAAAAGATAAGTTTTGAACCAAAAGGTGACAAGTGTCACCTTGTGATTTAATCTTGGACCTTGACTTTGACTTGGACTTGTCTTAACCTTTACTAAACCAAATTTTGACCCAATTTCTTTCCATTTTATTGTCTTGGCCGACTCTCTCTCTCTCCAAGAAAAGAAAAGAAAGCTCTCAACTTGTTTCTTCAATTTCTTGCTCAAATCTAGCAAATCAACCGTTTAAACTTCCAATTACTCCATAAAACCTCTTAGTTTGGTGGAGTTGAGCTTGGTTGTGAAGTTGTTTGGAAAGTTATGGTGCCTAGTTGCTCTCTCTCTTGTTTTACTAAGGTGAGTGGTGATTGAACTTCCTCCTACACTTAATAAAGCTTAAGTTATGCCTAGTGGGAGCTAAAGTGCTGAAATTTGTGGTTTATTTCTTGGTTTGAGATGAATTGGTGAAGTTTTCAATTTATTGATGATTTTTCTGATTTAATTTGATCATGATGTTGTGGCTGTCCATGATGGCTGGAAATGATGTTTAATAACTCTAGTAGGTGTAAATGATTGGTAATTGCAACCAATTTTGGGTTTGGAAGGAATTTGAGAAAGTTAGGGTTTTATATCCCCAATTCTGTCCGGTTTTGTATCTCATGGTTAGAGGCTGATTTGGCCTTGGCTTAAAACATGAAAGTTGTAGGTATTGATGTTTTAAAGGTGCCTGTAAAATTTCAGGTCAATTGGAGTCGTGTAGAGTGAGAAAAGTCGGAAATACTGAGACCGGTCTGGGAAGGGGTGCTGCGAACAAGGTTGCCTTTTCACTCAATTTGACCATGACTTTTCACCCTGATCCTCACCGAATTAGATTTTGGCCAAAACATGAAAGTTGTAGCCAAGGCTATAAAATAGTTTCCTGTAAATTTTCAGCTTGATCCGACCAATGTAGCGTGTGAAACGACCGAAATACCCTTGACTATTTTTGAAACCTGTTTCGCGCCCAGATTTCTGTTTTCGTGTAGTCTTCCGTTTTCGATCATGAAAATGCACGATTTGGCCTTTGAGGTCTTCTGATGAAATGTAGCTTGATGTATTAGCTACCATATGCCTTTGGAATTTCTGGATTTGGACTTATAGAGCCTGAGTTATGATGTTTCCGCTAGAATGCGTTTTGGTGAATCTGTTTTACGTTTTTGATATAGTATCTTGCCTTTTTGACCTGTTTTCACTCGAAACTGGGTTGAATGACCTTCTTTAATATTGTAGCCCTGTCTCTTAGCTTCGAAACGGTGGGTCTTGCACCTTCATCCGACAATCGTAGCGCATTTGGTACCATTACCGCAAAATGACGTCAAAAGCTATTTTTCTGGTTTTGAGCTTAACCTTCATTTCCGAACTTTTCCTAGCTTGACTTGTTTTTGTACTACTTGGAGCTTGCTGAATGGCTATTGGATGAACTTATTTGTGTGTGTACCTTTGGAACTGGCTGAGGAAATAATGAAGCCATGATGGCCGGAAAAGTAAGCAAATTTAGGGGAAGTGCTGTCCGAACTTTGAAGGGACTTGTTTGCATTGAGTTTGTGATCTAAGACTTGGATTTGAGCAAGGCAATGTTATATGATGGTTGGTTCCTGTGCCGTGGAGGTGAGTGACCTCAAACTACTTCTAAATTTATTTAGGAACCGTTTCTTACATTATTTACTTTTGAACTGTTTCCAAAGTTACTTTTGAAATGTTTTCTTGCATATCATGTGTGCTGGCATTTGAGTGTGCCTTGTTTGCTATATTTCTTGATTTCATGACTTGTATTTTGGTTGATAACGTGTTAAGCGCTTATAATGATTTCCACAACGAGATTTCGAGGCGAGTGTGTACTTTATCGCACTCGACCTCGATAAATGTGAAATTTTCGATTGAAATGTTACTTGCGCATGAATGTAAGCCTTTGGGCTAAACTGGCCATTGCCCCTTGTTACCGGTCGTCTTCAGCCAGAAGCGGATTCGGTCAGGCGATTAGGAACTTGGGTGAACGTTTGGTATACTCGAGTATTACCTATGTAGGTTGGTGGAGCCTGGCCAAAAGCCAGGGACGGGGTGAATGAAATGAAATGAATGACCAAATGAGCGAGGAAATGTCAGGAGAATGAATGTATCCTTTTAATGAATGTGTTACTATCGCTTTCCATTGTACATGTTTCTTGAATTATTGATACTCCATATTTAATGTTTTGTAAATGCTGTAATCGTTTCTGGACTTATCATTTGATTTATGACATCGTTGAAAAGAAATATTGTTAAACCGATTTAATTACTGATTTTCTGGTTACTCGCTGAGCTTCTAGCTCACCCCAAAAATATTTTATTCCCCTCCACAGGGCTCAAGGCGAAGGAAGGACTTGTTGTGCTTATTCACGTGAATGGATGGCCTAAACTTTGTACAATTTTGGATTTGGAATTATTTTATGTATATTTGGGATTAGTTTCCGCTGCATTTGTGACATGTAATTATTGGTGACTGATGTGTATTTGTGGACCATTTGATGTAATATTTGAGATTTGTATTGTAATATATTTGAGGATTGTAGTGATCGACTGAGTCCCGGCGAGAACCGGGCAGGCGGTCCGCCGAACCCTCGGGTACGCCGTAGGGGGAGGTGGGGCCGTCACAGCTGGTATCAGAGCTTAGGCTTCAGATCTCGGTAGTGTATCCTAGGCTTGATGTTTAGGATGCCGGACTGTGGGTTTAGTTTGAAATATTAGTGATTCTTGCGGGATGTCTTCACTTGATTAGTACAAGAGGGAATGTCGAGGACGACATTCTTTTAAGGAGGGGAGATTGTGACGCCCCGAAAAGTATGAGTGTGAGAACCCGAAAATTTTCTAATTTTCTAGGGTTTATTTTATTTAATCGCCCGCCTTTTCTGCATTTTCTTTATTAGAAAATTCCCCAGATAAAGTTTATGAGCAAAGATAGTTTTAAAATGATTTTTCTACTATCGGTTAGTTTTTGAGAAATTAAGAGCGTATTTTGAACGTGGGACCCGCTAGTGCGGTAAATGCATTATATTTTTGACAACTTGTTGGAATTTTGTATTAAGTGATATTATTTTACAAGGTGTTAAGATATTTGTATTGGAGAGACAAAAAGATAAGTTTTGAACCAAAAGGTGACAAGTGTCACCTTGTGATTTAATCTTGGACCTTGACTTTGACTTGGACTTGTCTTAACCTTTACTAAACCAAATTTTGACCCAATTTCTTTCCATTTTATTGTCTTGGCCGACTCTCTCTCTCTCCAAGAAAAGAAAAGAAAGCTCTCAACTTGTTTCTTCAATTTCTTGCTCAAATCTAGCAAATCAACCGTTTAAACTTCCAATTACTCCATAAAACCTCTTAGTTTGGTGGAGTTGAGCTTGGTTGTGAAGTTGTTTGGAAAGTTATGGTGCCTAGTTGCTCTCTCTCTTGTTTTACTAAGGTGAGTGGTGATTGAACTTCCTCCTACACTTAATAAAGCTTAAGTTATGCCTAGTGGGAGCTAAAGTGCTGAAATTTGTGGTTTATTTCTTGGTTTGAGATGAATTGGTGAAGTTTTCAATTTATTGATGATTTTTCTGATTTAATTTGATCATGATGTTGTGGCTGTCCATGATGGTTGGAAATGATGTTTAATAACTCTAGTAGGTGTAAATGATTGGTAATTGCAACCAATTTTGGGTTTGGAAGGAATTTGAGAAAGTTAGGGTTTTATATCCCCAATTCTGTCCGGTTTTGTATCTCATGGTTAGAGGCTGATTTGGCCTTGGCTTAAAACATGAAAGTTGTAGGTATTGATGTTTTAAAGGTGCCTGTAAAATTTCAGGTCAATTGGAGTAGAGTAGAGTGAGAAAAGTCGGAAATACTGAGACCGGTCTGGGAAGGGGTGCTGCGAACAAGGTTGCCTTTTCACTCAATTTGACCATGACTTTTCACCCTGATCCTCACCGAATTAGATTTTGGCCAAAACATGAAAGTTGTAGCCAAGGCTATAAAATAGTTGCCTGTAAATTTTCAGCTTGATCCGACCAATGTACCGTGTGAAACGACCGAAATACCCTTGACTATTTTTGAAACCTGTTTCGCGCCCAGATTTCTGTTTTCGTGTAGTCTTCCGTTTTCGATCATGAAAATGCACGATTTGGCCTTTGAGGTCTTCTGATGAAATGTAGCTTGATGTATTAGCTACCATATGCCTTTGGAATTTCTGGATTTGGACTTATAGAGCCTGAGTTATGATGTTTCCGCTAGAATGCGTTTTGGTGAATCTGTTTTACGTTTTTGATATAGTATCTTGCCTTTTTGACCTGTTTTCACTCGAAACTGGGTTGAATGGCCTTCTTTAATATTGTAGCCCTGTCTCTTAGCTTCGAAACGGTGGGTCTTGCACCTTCATCCGACAATCGTAGCGCATTTGGTACCATTACCGCAAAATGACGTCAAAAGCTATTTTTCTGGTTTTGAGCTTAACCTTCATTTCCGAACTTTTCCTAGCTTGACTTGTTTTTGTACTACTTGGAGCTTGCTGAATGGCTATTGGATGAACTTATTTGTGTGTGTACCTTTGGAACTGGCTGAGGAAATAATGAAGCCATGATGGCCGGAAAAGTAAGCAAATTTAGGGGAAGTGCTGTCCGAACTTTGAAGGGACTTGTTTGCATTGAGTTTGTGATCTAAGACTTGGATTTGAGCAAGGCAATGTTATATGATGGTTAGTTCCTGTGCCGTGGAGGTGAGTGACCTCAAACTACTTCTAAATTTATTTAGGAACCGTTTCTTACATTATTTACTTTTGAACTGTTTCCAAAGTTACTTTTGAAATGTTTTCTTGCATATCATGTGTGCTGGCATTTGAGTGTGCCTTGTTTGCTATATTTCTTGATTTCATGACTTGTATTTTGGTTGATAACGTGTTAAGCGCTTATAATGATTTCCACAACGAGTTTTCGAGGCGAGTGTGTACTTTATCGCACTCGACCTCGATAAATGTGAAATTTTTGATTGAAATGTTACTTGCGCATGAATGTAAGCCTTTGGGCTAAACTGGCCATTGCCCCTTGTTACCGGTCGTCTTCAGCCAGAAGCGGATTCGGTCAGGCGATTAGGAACTTGGGTGAACGTTTGGTATACTCGAGTATTACCTATGTAGGTTGGTGGAGCCTGGCCAAAAGCCAGGGACGGGGTGAATGAAATGAAATGAATGGCCAAATGAGCGAGGAAATGTCAGGAGAATGAATGTATCCTTTTAATGAATGTGTTACTATCGCTTTCCATTGTACATGTTTCTTGAATTATTGATACTCCATATTTAATGTTTTGTAAATGCTGTAATCGTTTCTGGACTTATCATTTGATTTATGACATCGTTGAAAAGAAATATTGTTAAACCGATTTAATTACTGATTTTCTGGTTACTCGCTGAGCTTCTAGCTCACCCCAAAAATATTTTATTCCCCTCCACAGGGCTCAAGGCGAAGGAAGGACTTGTTGTGCTTATTCACGTGAATGGATGGCCTAAACTTTGTACAATTTTGGATTTGGAATTATTTTATGTATATTTGGGATTAGTTTCCGCTGCATTTGTGACATGTAATTATTGGTGACTGATGTGTATTTGTGGACCATTTGATGTAATATTTGAGATTTGTATTGTAATATATTTGAGGATTGTAGTGATCGACTGAGTCCCGGCGAGAACCGGGCAGGCGGTCCGCCGAACCCTCGGGTACGCCGTAGGGGGAGGTGGGGCCGTCACAGTTGGTATCAGAGCTTAGGCTTCAGATCTCGGTAGTGTATCCTAGGCTTGATGTTTAGGATGCCGGACTGTGGGTTTAGTTTGAAATATTAGTGATTCTTGCGGGATGTCTTCACTTGATTAGTACAAGAGGGAATGTCGAGGACGACATTCTTTTAAGGAGGGGAGATTGTGACGCCCCGAAAAGTATGAGTGTGAGAACCCGAAAATTTTCTAATTTTCTAGGGTTTATTTTATTTAATCGCCCGCCTTTTCTGCATTTTCTTTATTAGAAAATTCCCCAGATAAAGTTTATGAGCAAAGATAGTTTTAAAATGATTTTTCTACTATCGGTTAGTTTTTGAGAAATTAAGAGCGTATTTTGAACGTGGGACCCGATAGTGCGGTAAATGCATTATATTTTTGACAACTTGTTGGAATTTTGTATTAAGTGATATTATTTTACAAGGTGTTAAGATATTTGTATTGGAGAGACAAAAAGATAAGTTTTGAACCAAAAGGTGACAAGTGTCACCTTGTGATTTAATCTTGGACCTTGACTTTGACTTGGACTTGTCTTAACCTTTACTAAACCAAATTTTGACCCAATTTCTTTCCATTTTATTGTCTTGGCCGACTCTCTCTCTCTCCAAGAAAAGAAAAGAAAGCTCTCAACTTGTTTCTTCAATTTCTTGCTCAAATCTAGCAAATCAACCGTTTAAACTTCCAATTACTCCATAAAACCTCTTAGTTTGGTGGAGTTGAGCTTGGTTGTGAAGTTGTTTGGAAAGTTATGGTGCCTAGTTGCTCTCTCTCTTGTTTTACTAAGGTGAGTGGTGATTGAACTTCCTCCTACACTTAATAAAGCTTAAGTTATGCCTAGTGGGAGCTAAAGTGCTGAAATTTGTGGTTTATTTCTTGGTTTGAGATGAATTGGTGAAGTTTTCAATTTATTGATGATTTTTCTGATTTAATTTGATCATGATGTTGTGGCTGTCCATGATGGCTGGAAATGATGTTTAATAACTCTAGTAGGTGTAAATGATTGGTAATTGCAACCAATTTTGGGTTTGGAAGGAATTTGAGAAAGTTAGGGTTTTATATCCCCAATTCTGTCTGGTTTTGTATCTCATGGTTAGAGGCTGATTTGGCCTTGGCTTAAAACATGAAAGTTGTAGGTATTGATGTTTTAAATGTGCCTGTAAAATTTCAGGTCAATTGGAGTCGTGTAGAGTGAGAAAAGTCGGAAATACTGAGACCGGTCTGGGAAGGGGTGCTGCGAACAAGGTTGCCTTTTCACTCAATTTGACCATGACTTTTCACCCTGATCCTCACCGAATTAGATTTTGGACAAAACATGAAAGTTGTAGCCAAGGCTATAAAATAGTTGCCTGTAAATTTTCAGCTTGATCCGACCAATGTAGCGTGTGAAACGACCGAAATACCCTTGACTATTTTTGAAACCTGTTTCGCGCCCAGATTTCTGTTTTCGTGTAGTCTTCCGTTTTCGATCATGAAAATGCACGATTTGGCCTTTGAGATCTTCTGATGAAATGTAGCTTGATGTATTAGCTACCATATGCCTTTGGAATTTCTGGATTTGGACTTATAGAGCCTGAGTTATGATGTTTCCGCTAGAATGCGTTTTGGTGAATCTGTTTTACGTTTTTGATATAGTATCTTGCCTTTTTGACCTGTTTTCACTCGAAACTGGGTTGAATGACCTTCTATAATATTGTAGCTCTGTCTCTTAGCTTCGAAACGGTGGGTCTTGCACCTTCATCCGACAATCGTAGCGCATTTGGTACCATTACCGCAAAATGACGTCAAAAGCTATTTTTCTGGTTTTGAGCTTAACCTTCATTTCCGAACTTTTCCTAGCTTGACTTGTTTTTGTACTACTTGGAGCTTGCTGAATGGCTATTGGATGAACTTATTTGTGTGTGTACCTTTGGAACTGGCTGAGGAAATAATGAAGCCATGATGGCCGGAAAAGTAAGCAAATTTAGGGGAAGTGCTGTCCGAACTTTGAAGGGACTTGTTTGCATTGAGTTTGTGATCTAAGACTTGGATTTGAGCAAGGCAATGTTATATGATGGTTGGTTCCTGTGCCGTGGAGGTGAGTGACCTCAAACTACTTCTAAATTTATTTAGGAACCGTTTCTTACATTATTTACTTTTGAACTGTTTCCAAAGTTACTTTTGAAATGTTTTCTTGCATATCATGTGTGCTGGCATTTGAGTGTGCCTTGTTTGCTATATTTCTTGATTTCATGACTTGTATTTTGGTTGATAACGTGTTAAGCGCTTATAATGATTTCCACAACGAGTTTTCGAGGCGAGTGTGTACTTTATCGCACTCGACCTCGATAAATGTGAAATTTTCGATTGAAATGTTACTTGCGCATGAATGTAAGCCTTTGGGCTAAACTGGCCATTGCCCCTTGTTACCGGTCGTCTTCAGCCAGAAGCGGATTCGGTCAGGCGATTAGGAACTTGGGTGAACGTTTGGTATACTCGAGTATTACCTATGTAGGTTGGTGGAGCCTGGCCAAAAGCCAGGGACGGGGTGAATGAAATGAAATGAATGACCAAATGAGCGAGGAAATGTCAGGAGAATGAATGTATCCTTTTAATGAATGTGTTACTATCGCTTTCCATTGTACATGTTTCTTGAATTATTGATACTCCATATTTAATGTTTTGTAAATGCTGTAATCGTTTCTGGACTTATCATTTGATTTATGACATCGTTGAAAAGAAATATTGTTAAACCGATTTAATTACTGATTTTCTGGTTACTCGCTGAGCTTCTAGCTCACCCCAAAAATATTTTATTCCCCTCCACAGGGCTCAAGGCGAAGGAAGGACTTGTTGTGCTTATTCACGTGAATGGATGGCCTAAACTTTGTACAATTTTGGATTTGGAATTATTTTATGTATATTTGGGATTAGTTTCCGCTGCATTTGTGACATGTAATTATTGGAGACGGATGTGTATTTGTGGACCATTTGATGTAATATTTGAGATTTGTATTGTAATATATTTGAGGATTGTAGTGATCGACTGAGTCCCGGCGAGAGCCGGGCAGGCGGTCCGCCGAACCCTCGGGTACGCCCTAGGGGGAGGTGGGGCCGTCACAGCAAACCCTAGCCGCCACCAAAGCTGTCCACTTCGGACTTCCCTTGCTTGAATTGGGGAAACCAGCCGCCAACACCAAAACACCCATAACCCAAAATCACCCAAGAAACATTGATCCCAACTTCCAAAGAAAATTCGGCCGCATGAAAAAAGTGGGTAAAGTCCTTCTAGGATTCTAAATTTCCGCCATCTTGTTCTTGTGTCAATCGAACCTTGCGTTCTGTCCACACCACAAATTGGTATCTTGAGTCATTTTTGCAGATTGCTAAAAGTGTCCAAAAGGAGTCCGTCCTGATCTAGTCTTAGAGTAATTGTCGAAGTCAAACTTCCCCAACATTTGAGTCACCCTTTTGCGGACTAAATCAGAAAAAATTCCAGAAAAATTCTTGCTTGTATAATTGGTGTTTTGAGTCATCATTTAGTCTTCAAATTTCCAGATTCTCATACGCCACTTTTGGGGACAAACTTGGTTGATGTTTGGTTGAACAACTTGAGGGAAATTTCTGATTTCTTCAAGGGGGCAATCAAGGGATTTGAAAGTGAATGGTGAGATCATTAGAGTGTTTTAAACACTTGAGCAAAACATGAGAGTGAGCGAAACACGTAAGGGAGCGAGTGAGGACTGTTCTACTAATTTTTGTTGAGTTTTACAGGTAATAAAAGTATGAGACAAACGAATGCTCAACTGGAGCTTCACCATCTTGTGCCTAAAGGAGTAAATACTGTGGCATTACGTGAGATAATTGAGCAATTGGAAATCATCAAATCTCAAAAAAATGATTGGTTTTATACACGTTGCCATATCAAGGATAAAGTTTGCAGCTTAGCCATTGATAAGGGTTGTGAAGTTAATCTCGCAAGTACTGTCTTGGTTGAGAAATTGAATCTTCCAACCATTGATCATCTTCGACTTTACAAGTTGCAAAGTGATAGTGGTGATATTTGGATTACTAAGCACACACTTGTTCCTTTTCGTATTGGTCAATACGTGGATGAGGTGTTGTGTGATGTGGTTCCCATTCAAGTGACGCATGTGCTGCTGGGACAATGGTGGATGTTTAATCGAGAAGTCAAATATGATGGATATACTAATAAGCATTCTTTCACATTTAATGCCCGTCGTACCAGGCTTGCGTCGCTTAACTCTAAGCAACTTTGTATTGATCTAGCATACATGAAGAGTGAGCATGAGCGTTATAGTATGAAGAAAGAGCTAGATGAGGGAATTGTGACTGAAGATGTAAAATTCGAGGGAGTTGAAAAGGAGAAAGAGGTTGAGAATAATGAGGGGAAAAAGTCAGCTACTGAGCATGAGAAAGAGATTAAAAATTCTAAGAGTAAGCTGATTGCGAGAAAGGATGTGAGATCATATGTTTTTTCTAACGATCTTAACTCTACTTTGTTTAGTGTTTCTACTTTTATGCAGGTTAAGCAAGGAAAAATTAAATTGATCTTGGCATGTTCTATGCCTAAATCCATTGGTGAATATCAAACTTTTCATGGATTTTGCATCTTAGGTGTTGTATCCCTTTGTCATCCATTGATGTTCAACTTCAACCATGAGCCTGATTTGCTTGTTGGGAGGAATAATGAAGTTTCAAAGGGAGTTTCTACACTTGAAACTTGTTATAAACTTCCTTTTTATTTCGTTAGTGATAATTCTTTCCTCATTGGTCCAAATTCTGATTCCTTACACCCTGATTTTATTCTTCAATTTGAAGGTTCAGAAGCTGCCTATCTCGATCTTACTCCATTTGTGCAAGATAGGTCATACCAACAACAACTTGCAATGAATTTTGTAACTTTGCAAAATCATGTCCGGGACTTTTCTAACCTGATTGAGCATCACTATGAAGATCCTTATCTTGTGAATGTGAATGGTAAGCTGTCAAGTGATTTTATACCTACAAATGCTAATCGTGTGATTTATTGTGTAGGTCCAAATTCGACCATTCATGACACAGGACTGATTAGAGAGCTTTGGAGTGGTTGGAGTCAAGCCTTGAGTTTCCCATGGCAGATTGTGAGCATTTTCAAGCTGACCAAGAGACATGTGCACCGAATTACAATAATCATGACGTATGCAAGTATCATTCATTCTAAGAGAGCCAATATGTGGAGATTTGAAGTTTCATACTGCCAATTCTTGTAGTACTATTCATTTCCAAACACGATTTGAGGACAAATCTTTTTCAAGAGGAGGGGAATGACACGAAATATGGGCCGCTTATGAGCCATGTTTTGGGCTGCAAAAGATTGAATCTTTTAGTAATAGTTAGTAGTTTATTTTCCAGATTTCTATTTTATTTGCGAGGAATAAATTCGGTCCAAGACCTCATGTTGAGTTGGATCCGATTTATAGAGTCTAGGCTCACCATTACTTAAGTTGGTTAATTAGCTTTTATTGGGTTATGTTGGGCCAGCTTAAAAGCCTTCATTGGATCGATTATAAGCTGACCATTAGATAGTGGATTTGAGTAGTAGAATTGGCCCAAAGGCCTAGCCTAACTGAGTTAGGGTTTTCCCAAGTTACTTTAGGTTTTCAAGTTGTATGGCTATATATAGCCAAGGCAAGAGACGTTCATGATGAGTTTTGAGCATCAATAAAATTGTGAGTTTTCACTTTTCTCTTTCCAAGAGAGCCTCTTTGAATACTTGAGAATCTTCTCAAGTTATTCACCCGAACTTATCAATCGAGTATCTCCTTGATTGTGGCGTTCTACTACCTCCAATTTGGTTCGTTAATTCGAGTAGTTACGGGTTGAGATAATATCAAAATTGTTCGTGACTTCTAAGGATTAGTTGGGTCAAATTTCCGCTGCTAAACCGTTGGCGATTCGTTGTCTAGATCGCGTCAAGTGAGTATCACATCAGTAAATGGGCGGGAAAATGCATTTTATTCCTTTGAAACTCTTTTATCTTGGTTCAAAATCACCATACAGGGAGTTTGATCATCAAATCCCGGTCTCTTATCCTCTATAGCCAGTACTAATAATTGCCTCAATGCTTTCCACACTTACAAGTATAATAATAATTCAAATTCGTCCAATCTTTCACTGCTAATTCTCATCCCATATTTTCCTTCAATATAACATCACCTAATTCCTCAATTTTTATTTCTACAAGTCCCAAGTAAGAAAATCTCAAATAACCAATTTCTTTTACCCCTAGGATACAATAGATCCTCCAGTTCACATAATATTCAAATTAATCCCACAGTCAGGCATCCAAAACTTTAAGCCTAGGATACACTACAAGATCTAAGGCCCGGGCTCTGATACCAACTGTGACAGCCCCACCTACCCCTAAGGCGAACCAAAGGGCTCGGCGGACCGCCTGCCCAGCTCTTGCCGAGACTCACTACAGCTCTCAAATAAAATACATCACTCACATCCAATAACATAGGGTACAACCTCAAGAATAAACGAAATAACATTTTTCAAACTTAGAACGAGATAAGATACATTACAAATCTCAAGTAAGGGTATCATTCCCCGAATAAGACAAAAGTCCTCAGTTCTCAAATAATTACATCAAATACTTATCAAGTGACTCAAATTCAAATTATATATGAGATATCCTTTCAGGCACTAATAACTCAATACAAGTGCTTTCTTTGGCCTGGAGCCCTGTGGGGAAAAATTATTTTTGGGGGTCACTAATTAAGCCTTAGAACTTCCACTTCCAAACCTGTTAAGGAAAACAAATTGGGGTGAGCTAACGCTCAGTGAGGCCAAGGGAAAAACATGCAAGCATGCGAGCAAAGACACAATATAAAGCAATAACTCGAGTAACAAGTAACTACGAAACAATAAGCAAGTAGGGAATTTAATCACAATAAAAGGATACGGGAGCTCTCAGGAGCTATTCCACGCGCGATCCAAGCTCAGGTAGTTGACCCTCCGTCAACTTTCACAGTTATCCATGTAGAACTCCATTTACTACCTCCAGCCACCATGACACCCTCTTGGATCCGTAACCAAACAAGCATGCAGGTGGTATCACTTAACAAGTATACCTAGCAAGACCCCTTACTTGGATCAATCTATAACACTTCCCAAGGTTCACCAGGTTTCTCGACCAAGCCCTTGCCGGCTCGAGTTACAAGGCTAGCCAATGGGTTGGGGTGTCCCCCCCATTCACTTTTAGGTCGATGAGACGAAGCTCCAATCGACAAGATTTGGTCATAGCATTAAGACGGGATGAGCGGTACCTCTTACCCTAAAAGGGCATGATACATTCTGCCGCTCAATGCTCACGAAAAACACTTTCATTTGCATTCACATGTAACACGTATCACTTATCAAGCAAGCAATTTCATGAAAGAGAGGACAAGGGCGATAAAGTACGCCGTAGCCTCATTAACTAGCAAGTACAATAATCATTTCATTTAAACACTTCACATGCACTTGATACTCACCAAGTATCAAAAGTCAAAGTTTGAGAAATTAGCTCTAAGACACTTCGCCGGGAGTTCCCTCGAAGTCCTCTTGAGATCCTGAAAGTATGCAATAATGCATTGTATCTCAAATTCCAGGCCATACAGTATTCGTGTAAAGAAAAGAAATAGTCAATTTTGACTCCAAAATTCAAGTTTCCAAAGTATTTCAGATCATCAGGAATTGACTTTCAAATGTGATACGAATCTCGTTGGTGAGAAGATTCGCGACCCAAGATCACTTGTTGGATTTGACTTCGAACGCAAGGAACGGTAGCAGCGGAAACCCTACGACCCCTCTAATCCCCGTGACTACGAACTTGTTGATATTATCTCAACCCGTAATGAAACGAATTAGCGAACCTCAGGCAAGTGTAGGAGGCGCCACAATTCAAGTGTGGTTCTTGAATTGATGAGCCAAACAAGAACACAAGAGTTAACTCTAAGTTGTTCAAGGGTTGCTCGAAAGCTATGGAGAAAATTCTCTCAAGTATTTTTATGATAAAAGTGTCTCACCTTTATTGATGTAATATGGTGCCTTATATAGGCTACAAGTGAAAACCCTAATCTAGTAAGAAAATGGACTAAGGGTGCAATGGATATGTGTGAGGCCCCAGCCCGTTCGTAAGTTGATATTAAGGTTTTAGGGCTAAGGAGAAACCCTAAGCTCGGCTAAGATTGAAAACCCTGACTTTACTTATGATAAAACCCTAGTTTATGCGGTATTCTTGTGTCTGTTTTAGCACAAGAAAAAATACGATTCGTTATAGTTTACAGAGGTTTAACAAGTTTGAAAATGGTTGGCAAACTCTTGATTAGCAAACCTCTAGTGTTACAATATTAGAAAGCTTAAGTGGAGTTTTATTTATAGCCCGCCTTTTTCCACATTTTCTTTATTAGAAAAATTCCCAGGATAATTTTTATGAGTAAATATGGGTTTTAGATGATTTTTCTAGTATCGGTTAGTTTTTGAGAAATTAAGAACGTATATCGGACGTGGGACCCACTAGTGCGGTAAGTTCGGAAAAATTCAGCCGATTAGGTTAAGTTTCGGATACTGGGTTTAATTTATCGGGTGCTAAGAGATAATTAGAGGATACTTTATGGATTAGAGTGAGAGGGAACAAAGTGATAGACTTGCATTAATGGAGGTGACAAGTGTCACCCTTGGATTAGTCCTTAAGTAAGACTACTATTCATTGTCTTACCATTGACTAAATAAATCATAAAAATCACCAAAAATTCCTCATTTCTTCTCTAAGCTTGGCCGAACCTCTCTCTCAAGAAAGGAGAAAGAAAACCTCTTCAACTTCTTGATTCTCTCTTGCTCAAATCCAAGAATACAACCACTTAACCTTGTTTTTGTTCCAAAGAAATCATTAAGTGAGTGATAGTGAGTTGTGTGGTGAAGTTGTTTGGAAGCTTAAGGTGCTAAGTGGTCTCTCTTCTTTGGTTCTAAGGTGAGTGACTATGGAACCCCTCTCTTCTATCTAAAGATGCTTAATTAATGACTTGTGGTTGTTATAAGTGTGATTTGGTGGACTATTTCTTGATTTTAGTTAAGATTGATGAAGTATTCTATTTATTTGGGATTTTTGCTGGTTGCATATGATTAATATTATGTGGCTATGTATGGTGATTGGAAATGATTGAGAATGAAGCTAGTTGGTGTGAATGGTAGTTAATTGCAAGAAATTTCTGTTTTGGAAGAGAAATTGGGAATTAGGGTTTCATTGTTCTTCAATTCTGTCCGGTTTTGTATCTCCTAGTTAGAGGCCGAATTGGTCTTGGATTAAAACATTAAAGTTGTAGGGAATGACATTTTAGAGGTGCCTACAAAATTTCAGGTCAATCGGAGTAGCGTAGAATGAGAAAAGATGGATTTACCCTTGCTGTCCTGTTTCTACCCGAACCTGAGAACTGCGATTGTAATTGGTTATTTTGGTTTGGAATGCTTCAGAATTGGTTGTTCTGGTCTTCTAATGAAATGTATTCCTATTTCTAAGCTTTCATATGGCTTTGTAATTTCTCGATTTGGACTTATGTAGGCTGTTTTATGATGTTTGTACTAGAATACGGTTTGTGAACCTGTTTTACGATTCTGGTGTAGTATGTGACATTTTTGACGTAGTTACACTCGAAATTGGACTGAGTGGCCTGCTTCAACATTGTAGACCCTTAAGTCCTGAATATGCCTGTAAAAGTTCAGGTTAAACGGACTAGGGTATCATGAGGTATCATGAGTTATAGATGAAATACTCAAGCCTGTTTTGAACATCAGGTTCTGTGTGTTTTTAGTTTAGCTTTTGCCCGTGACTTTTCGGTTTTGATACCGTACGTTCTGGGTGGTGAATCCTTCATAAGAAATGTAGATCTTGGTTTTGGCTTCGAAACGGTATAAAGTACGTCGAAATCCACGTTCCGTAGCTTCCGTTATGACCCAAACAAGATTGATCGTCAGAACTGCCTTGTATCTGGACAGTTCGGACCGGTATTTTAACACTCAATTTTTGTTCTGTTCTGAGTGGATTCAGGTCTTGGCCGAAACATCAAAGTTTTAGTCTTAGGTCTCAGCTTTCTAATGCCTTTGGAATTTCCTGATTTGGATTTGTGAGCTGGGAGTTATGGTCCAGAAAACAACCCTGTTCGTCACCCTAAGACGTAAATTTCTGGTATTGTTTTCTACAATTTTGACCTGCTTCCATTCAGATCTAGATTAAAGTTTCTTCAGGAGATTTGTAGCCCTTTCTCATAGCTTCAAAACAGTATCTCGCTCACTTTGATCCGACTTTCCTAGCCTAATCTTTGATCAAAACGGTTTGAGATGGCAGATTTGTCCGTTTCCTTTTGCCGTTCCGCGCACTTGCATGTGCCAATTTTGCCGTTTCCGTACTTGCGTGTGTCGGCTTTTGCCGTTTTGCTCGTTTTAGGTATATTAGTAGCCGTTTATGATATTATGTGATGCAATCTTCTATTTCAGACAGTGGTAAGCTAGGCGGCGCCGGTGGGGCCCACTACTAGCGAACACGCGCGTAGTGATTTTGCTCTTGTACCACTTTTGTATTTTGAGTAAGTATTCAGGCCGCTCTTATGTGTTAGTTGCTTATGTGTTTCGACATGTATGAAGAGGGTACTTAGGCGAGGGTGTACTTTATCGCACTCGCTCTAAACCCGAATTTACGCACATATTTGTACATGACATATGTATGTGAATCATTTTGGAACTAAACCCCTTGAGCTTGTGGCTCGGGGTGATTTTGAATAATTTTGTGAAGTTTGTGAGTTTGGGGCGAGTTCTTGACCTAGATGGACTATTCGAGCCGGTTAGGGCTTGGTCGAAGTCAGTCCAACCTGGTTGGAGGTCAACAAGTTTGTGAATCCGGTTCACCGAGTATGTGGACCAAGTTTGTTACCCGAGCTTGTGACTCATGCTCAAGTTTGTGATTTCGTTCGCCCAGGCAAGTTTGTGAGGTGACTGGCCAGTGAGGGTGATAAGATGTCGGTGGGTGTACAAGTGAAGTTCTACGGACCATTAAGTGTGTCGACGGAGTGTCGGCAGGAGATCACGCATGGCATATGAATTGGCTTCGGAGCCACCTGTATCCTTATTATGTGATGTTACTTTTCTGCTTTTGCTTTACTCTTACTATGTCACTGTTGTTACGTGAAATTTACGCTTTTGCCCTTGTTTCCTTACTAAGCATATAGCTTACCCCATTCCTTTTGTTTTCCTTTGCAGGGGCCGACGCGGGGACTTTTGGCACACACACTAGCATAGTTAGGTTTGATTGTAATAGTTGGACTTATAGTATGTTTGTTTTTGTTTTAGTTTTGGTGGTTTGTATAAGGACCCTCCTTAGGGTCTACATTTTGGTTTTGGTGGTAATTATAAGGATGTAATAGTGTGAGCAGGTACTTTTGGAGAATGTAATTATAACTCTTTTGGGATTGTATCTAGAACTCTTTTGAATTTTCTGGCTTTTATTGTTTTAAGTTTTGAGTCCTGGCGCGAGCTAGGCAGGCGGCCCGCCGATACCCTTGGGTTCGCCCTTGGGAGAAGTGGGGTCGTCACAGTTGGTATCAGAGCTTAGGTTTCAGATTTCTGTAGTGTATCCTAGGCTAAAGTTTAGGATGCCGGACTGTGGGATTTGATTTGATTTGAAAGTTAAGCAATTGAGGGATAAAACCTGTAGCTGCTTCGCGTGGTCTCTGCGCAGAGTGAGCCTGGATGAAGTGGCGACTAAGTATGAAGGACTATGTGTTCGTTCGAGCATAAGTTATGGATCATAAATGTTATAGGCCTTAAACCTTTCTCATGGTATCTGAGGACCATAGATAGGTACGTCAGGTAGGAATTTCGATTGTAGATAGTTTACTCTTGGGACTGCAGCTCGAGATGTGAACTGTTTTATTTCAGATTCTTGTGCCTGAGTACTCCAGAGTTTAGGCGCTGCTAAGTACTTGAGACTAGCATTTTGGGAACATGAACAGGCTTTGTCTGGCTAGAGTGAGTACAAGATATCAACGGGTACCTTGGGAAGTGGAACAAGAAACCGGACGGGGGTGGTTTCACTGAGTGTGGCACGACAAGTCGCGTTTCTTTCATTTTGCCCTTGCATTGTCCCTACATGTCATTTACTTGTGGTATGTTAATACCTACATATATAGTACTTACTGCACTTGACTTTGTCTAACTTGAAATGTCTCTTGGTGTATATGGTGCATTATATTGTGAACATTTTGGTGACTTGTATATATATGTACACCTTTTGATCTTTTGATTATTTCGGGTATTCCAACCCTTAGCTCGTTGATTGCAATTTCGAGGACGAAATTGTCCTAAGTGGGGGAGATTGTGAGGCCCCAGCCCGTTCGTAAGTTGATATTAAGGTTTTAGGGCTAAGGAGAAACCCTAAGCTCGGCTAAGATTGAAAACCCTGACTTTGCTTATGATAAAACCCTAGTTTATGCGGTATTCTAGTGTCTGTTTTAGCACAAGAAAAAATAGGATTCGTTATAGTTTACAGAGGTTTAACAAGTTTGAAAATGGTTGGCAAACTCTGGATTAGCAAACCTCTAGTGTTACAATATTAGAAAGCTTAAGTGGAGTTTTATTTATCGCCCGCCTTTTTCCACATTTTCTTTATTAGAAAAATTCCCAGGATAATTTTTATGAGTAAATATGGGTTTTAGATGATTTTTCTAGTATCAGTTAGTTTTTGAGAAATTAAGAACGTATATCGGACGTGGGACCCACTAGTGCGGTAAGTTCGGAAAAATTTGGCAGATTAGGTTAACTTTCAGATACTGGGTTTAATTTATCGGGTGCTAAGAGATAATTAGAGGATACTTTATGGATTAGAGTGAGGGGAACAAAGTGATAGACTTGCATTAATGGAGGTGACAAGTGTCACCCTTGGATTAGTCCTTAAGTAAGACTACTATTCATTGTCTTACCATTGACTAAATAAATCATAAAAATCACCAAAAATTCCTCATTTCTTCTCTAAGCTTGGCCGAACCTCTCTCTCAAGAAAGGAGAAAGAAAACCTCTTCAACTTCTTGATTCTCTCTTGCTCAAATCCAAGAATACAACCACTTAACCTTGTTTTTGTTCCAAAGAAATCATTAAGTGAGTGATAGTGAGTTGTGTGGTGAAGTTGTTTGGAAGCTTAAGGTGCTAAGTGGTCTCTCTTCTTTGGTTCTAAGGTGAGTGACTATGGAACCCCTCTCTTCTATCTAAAGATGCTTAATTAATGACTTGTGGTTGTTATAAGTGTGATTTGGTGGACTATTTCTTGATTTTAGATTAAAGTTTCTTCAGGAGATTTGTAGCCCTTTCTCATAGCTTCAAAACAGTATCTCGCTCACTTTGATCCGACTTTCCTAGCCTAATCTTTGATCAAAACGGTTTGAGATGGCAGATTTGGCCGTTTCCTTTTGCCGTTCCGCGCACTTGCATGTGCCAATTTTGCCGTTTCCGTACTTGCGTGTGTCGGCTTTTGCCGTTTTACTTGTTTTAGGTATATTAGTAGCCGTTTATGATATTATGTGACGCAATCTTCTATTTCAGACTGTGGTAAGCTAGGCGGCGCCGGTGGGGCCCACTACTAGCGAACACGCGCGAAGTGATTTTGCTCTTGTACCACTTTTGTATTTTGAGTAAGTATTCAGGCCGCTCTTATGTGTTAGTTGCTTATGTGTTTCGACATGTATGAAGAGGGTACTTAGGCGAGGGTGTACTTTATCGCACTTGCTCTAAACCCGAATTTACGCACATATTTGTACATGACATATATATGTGAATCATTTTGGAACCAAACCCCTTGAGCTTGTGGCTCGGGGTGATTTTGAATAATTTTGTGAAGTTTGTGTGTTTGGGGCGAGCTCTTGACCTAGATGGACTATTCGAGCCGGTTAGGGCTTGGTCGAAGTCAGTCCAACCTGGTTGGAGGTCACCAAGTTTGTGAATCCGGTTCACCGAGTATGTGGACCAAGTTTGTGACCCGAGCTTGTGACTCATGCTCAAGTTTGTGATTTCGTTCGCCCAGGCAAGTTTGTGAGGTGACTGGCCAGTGAGGGTGATAAGATGTCGGTGGGTGTACAAGTGAAGTTCTACGGACCATTAAGTGTGTCGACGGAGTGTCGGCAGGAGATCACGCATGGCATATGAATTGGCTTTGGAGCCACCTGTATCCTTATTATGTGATGTTACTTTTCTGCTTTTGCTTTACTCTTACTATGTCACTGTTGTTACGTGAAATTTACGCTTTTGCCCTTGTTTCCTTACTAAGCATATAGCTTACCCCATTCCTTTTGTTTTCCTTAGCAGGGGCCGACGCGGGGACTTTTGGCACACACACTAGCATAGTTAGGTTTGATTGTAATAGTTGGACTTATAGTATGTTTGTTTTTGTTTTAGTTTTGGTGGTTTGTATAAGGACCCTCCTTAGGGTCTACATTTTGGTTTTGGTGGTAATTATAAGGATGTAATAGTGTGAGCAGGTACTTTTGGAGAATGTAATTATAACTCTTTTGGGATTGTATCTGTAGACACCAAATTTTTGATTAATTACTTTATTTGTTTAATTAATTTAATTTTTGCTTTATTGGTTTCAATTCTAGAGTTTTTATTTTTATTTTATTTTATTTTATTTTTGTTCTAGTTTATTTTATTATCTATTTATTTTTGCCTTCATCCTAATTTTCAAAAAAAACAAAAAAAAAAAAGGGAAGAAAATGAAAAATACAAAAATACAAAACAATGTGGAATAGGTGGAAGTGTGCATGTTGGACAAGTGTACCAAATAATCATTAGACAAGTGTCTAAGGAATTGTAGGACAAGTGTATAGAGGGGTAGGTGTCAAGGACACTTGTTGGGCTTAGGGAATTTTTGGAAGAAAAAGGAAAAAAGAAACAAAAGAAAAACGAGCTACGGGGTGGAACGAAAGAGGGAGGATAGCAGAAACACAAAGAAGGAAGGGGTGAGGGCTAGAATCGGGGGTAGCCGACAGAGATGAAAAAGCTTCGGCAGGCAGCAACAAAAGAGAAAAACAGAGAGGTGGGCGGCGGAATTTTGGGAAGGAAAAGAACAGAGGAAAACTAGGAAAAACAAGGGGGCGGCTAAAGAAAAGCAGAGCAAAACTAAAGAGAGGAGACGGCGAAGGGAATGAAGGAAAAACAGAGAGCTTGGCCGAATGAAAAAAGGAAAAATAGCAGAGAGGGGGTCTTCGGCAAGGGCTGAGGGGATCAAAAAGAAAGGAAAAGGGCTACGGCGAACTTGGGGGAGGAATGGTTTCGGCTAAGAAACAGAGAGTGGATGGCTGGGCTGAAGGAAAAGGCAATTGGCGGCTGTCAGCAGGAGAGAAACCGAAAAAAGAAAAACTGGAAAAATTGGGAAGGGGGTCTCGGCGAACAAAAACAAAGAAAGCAATAAGAGGGAAAAGAAGAACAGAGGCGGCAACTAATGGAAAAAACAGAGGAAAGCAAACAGAGTAAGCCGCGGCTGCAATCTGGAATTTGGAGGAGGAATTTGGGGCAGAGGCGAAAGAACCAGAGGAAAGACGAATTTGGGAGAAGCCGCAACCGGAGCTGCCATTGCCGTCGCTAGAATCTACCACCATCGCCTGAGAATTTCATCAGAAAAAGTGCTTGCTGAAAAGGTGTCTTTTCCTTCCCTTAAATTTCAGTTTTTCTTCAAGGCCCAAAGCTGGAAATCACAAACCTCATCTTCTGTGAACTTGTTCAAGCAATGTTTCTGTAATTATACGCCATTTTTGAATATACTTGCTCTCTGTATTGATTGGGATTGAAATATCTTGTGTTTCTGACATCTTGGGGGCTGATTATGATATCAATTAAGTTGAGAATTGGTGATGTTTTTGATGCCCGGTTGATGTTCGATAAAATGTTTAGTCGAACGTTCCATTTGAAGACAATTCATTTGCATTTTTAATGTGTGAAGAAAAATGGATTTTCAGCAGGTTTAATGTTTTTTTAAAGCCGAATGGGCTGTTTTGAGGGATTTTAATATGCTTGTGTTTGCCTTTTCTGAATTCGCGTTCCATCTTGAATTGGCGTGAGAGGGTTGATTGTTCATGATCTTTGAATACGTATGCTGTATGGTTTGATTGGGATTGAAATTTCTTTGGTTTCTGATGTTTTGGGGCTGATTATGACATCAATTGAACAAAGCTCTGCTGGATTTTTCTTACGCCCATGTAATGTTTGATGAAATTTCCCAATTGAAAAACAAAGCTCTAAGGGCAAATTGACTTGCCCATCTGCGTGTGAGGGAGACAAAATTTTGGCAAATGCCTGCCAGAAGATATCCAGCGAGTTCGCTGGTGAGGAACCAAGGGCCAAGAGTGTTTTACAGAAATTTCTGGTTTAGATTTTGTTTCATTTTTCCTTTGGTTCTTGATTTTCTGTTTTACTTATGGACTTTGTTGCGTGATTTGAGTTTGTGTGAGTTTTGTTTCTTTTGGAATAAAAGGAGATGAAATTCTGGTGAAATTCGTTGAAGAAGAAGGATTCAGTGAACCATTTGTTTGCAAAAATCTGGAAATTTGTAAATTGACCCCTGGACGTTGCTTTTCTTTAATTTCGACCCCAAAGTCTTCATGATTCCTCCAACTAAGTCCTTGCTTTGGTTGCATTTGAACCCCTCAAGCTGCCTTTTGTTCTGTCTTGAATCAGAGAATCAAATAATTTAACCAATTTTGTCCCTCCAAACGTTTTCTTCTTTAATACGACTTTATGTGACTTTGGATAGATTAATTTTGGGGTTCAATGCAATTTTTTTTAGTTGGGTTTTATCTTGTTGGGCTTCTCATAAGATATAATTCGGTTTGGGTCTGGACCTTTTGTTCGGGTTTAACAAATGGATTAATGATTGATTTTTCTGGGTTGTTGACATGGGCTTGAGAGATAAAGCCCATATGTTTTTAGTGGAATTTTGATTAGACTTAAAATGGGCTGGCTTGCTTGTTTTGCTTTGGGCTTTGGTTGGGCCTGGAAGGTTTTGGCCCAAGTAAATAAGGAAAAATGGCCCAATGGTTTGGTCCATTAAGAAACCGGAAAATTATTTTGCAAATCAGCCCCTGCATTTTTCCATAACTGTACTGTGGCCCTGGACATTTCCGTTCCTTTCAATTGAGTCCCTGGTTTAATTGCAAATGAGTCCCTGAACTTTATTTTTCTTTAATTTTGGCCCCAGAATTTTGCCAATTTTTGCAATCAAGTCCTTTCTTCTCTTGACTTCTTAAATGTGGGTTGTTGACATGATTCAATTGATTCAAATTCATGTTTATTTTTATCCTTTGTGATTATTTGCCAAATAAATTGGCACCTTGACTCCTTTATTATTTTGGAGGGTAAATGAGTTGATTTCACTCCATTAGAGCTTCATTTCAAGGGAGGTATAATTTCTTTTATCCCTTTTGTCTCTCCTACGTGATCCAATGTGCTAAGTGTGAATCGCATGCCTAATTTGCTTTCATTACCATTCTTTAGTTCCATTATTTCATTTATTCTTGCTTTTATTAAATTATTCTTTTAAATGGGGTATGTGTACACCTCTTGGCTTGTAATAGATAGGGCTGTGGCGAGCAATTTGGTCCATTTTCCCCTTCCCCTTTTGTTTTAGTTAGGGAATGTAATAAGTTCACTAGCTTGGTTGCATGCCTATGTGTTACTTGTTACTTGCTTTATTAGGGCCTTGCATCTAGTCGAGCATGCTAAATGTTACGTGCTACGTGTTTATGAGTATTTGGTATGTCTACTTGCTTTCCATAGTGTGAATGAATGGAATGGATGAATGTACGTCACCACACTAGTCCAACGCTAGTTGTGGCTTCTTTTATCGTTTCCACTAGTCCAACGCTAGTCGGAATTCATAGAATGGGCTAGTCCAACGCTAGACCCTTAGGGATTTTCCCTCGATAGTACATCATTTGCTTGTTCACCACATATCACGTATTTTCCTTAGTTTTATCATTTGGCATGATCCTCAAACCCCTTTTCCTCTCATTTTAGGTTTTGCATCCCATACTAGCTATAGGGTTCATTTTGCTTGAGTGTCCCCTCCGATAAGGGAAACGAGCGAGTGTGGCTACTCGATAGCCTTAGCACGCTAGTTTTGCCTTCTAATCAAAAGGGAAAATCGAAGTCGAAAAAGTTAGGAGTCATTCCCATACCCGACCTGATGCATTCCTTTAGGTTCATTCATTCTCAATTTTTCACTTACTCACTTTTTCAATTCACATTTTCTCATTACTTTTTCCTTTCCTTATTGTTCAATTTTGATTTCTACTTCACTATATTGCACTTAATTACGATCTATATACACTTATCACTATATTTCATACACTTGCACACAAACACTTGAATTTCCATACAATTGCACACATGCACCTTTTATACACTTGCACACTTGCACTTTAGCCATCATTTGCATTAATCGACCTCTATAAGGTTTTCCTTTATTGGCCGCCACAATTCATGTGGTTGGGACCAAAAACCTTACAAGAGACATTTTAGAATTTAGGTTTGCATTTTTTCCTTCTTTTTGCATTCATGTAGTGCATCCAAATGTAATAAATTCTTTGGTTAAAACAAGAAAATCTTTGATTAAATCAACGCAACTAGCCTTGGCTAGGTCGAAGGGGTGCCTTGGATTTTTATCCTTGCCTTCCCCTTCGTCAAATGTGACTCCCGAATCTTTTTCTTTGTTTGCGTGGACTAGGAGTCGTTCAAAAGGGTTTCTTACTTTTTTCCTTAAAAAATTCACTTTTTGGGTGACTTGGTACACCCTAACTCTATACCAAGTGGCGACTCCATTTTTCATATAAAAAAACCCTTTTTGAACTATTTTTTCTTGGGTCAAATCGTCGCATTTTCAAAAGTCCCATTTAGACCCATTTTTATTTTAAATCACAATTCATTTTCCAATCACAAATACATTTTTCAAACCATTTATTTATTTATCAAAAAATGGGGCGCGACAGTTGGCGACTCCACTGGGGACTTTCGAGAGTCCGAGCAAATTTGATTTAATCAACCTTTTTCTTCTTTTAACCTTTTCATTTATCACATTGGATGTTTAGGATTGCATTTTTTATTTTTTTAGGATTTTTGCATTTCGCGTATCAACTCACTTCCTCACACATTCGCCTACGATTGTTTGGATGGATGGATGATTTATTTATGTATGATTTCGCGCTTTGCATTGCATTTGGGGGGGTGTCTCCTTTAGAGCCTCGCGTGGTTCTCGACCCCTTCCCTCAAAATAGGGAGCACTTCATACGTGCACGTTTACTTATTGTTATCCCATTTTTATTTTATTTTTCGTGGGCGCTATCCCACACCGCCTTGTAAGATTAGGATCGATTGCCTTGGGTAGGCGGCTGGTGTGCACTGCGCCCATAGCGCTACCTAAGGGATCACTCGAGCCACCGATCGAAGGCCTTGGGAGTGATGACCCTTTGCCTTTAGGTCTGAAGGCTTGGGAGCCGAAGCCTTATCGAGTCTAGTTGCATTAGTGAACCCCAGCCTCATGCATCCATGTTAGACTTGCCTAGGGTAGAGTCGACCTTACCCTATTAAACACATTAGGCACGAGGGAAGGGGTTCCACCCCTTTTATTTGCTTTTATTGTATTTCTTTTATTGCTCCCAATGTGTTATGTGTACTATCAATTGCACTAACCATTCTTTTGTTTTCCTGACTTGCATTCATGTGCCTTAGCAATATGAGGCCCCTTGGGCACTCTTTTAGTGACTTACCCACTAGATGACCCACATGTTTATATTTCAGTTATTACACTTGATTTTCAATAAATACATTTCATTTTTAGACCTTTTCCCCTCGATGCATTATCTATGCCCTTTAGGCCATATTTGTCACATATTTACATCGCTTTAATAAACTGGCATCATGCATTAAACCCTAGAAAGGGAATGCCACTTAGGGGATCCCGTGTTAGGAATAAACCACCTTGCGTCTCGGATACTTAATCCAATGAGACTTGCACGTTTACATTTTGTACCATCCAAAGGGGTAGTGCACAAGGTAAGGTAGGATCCGATTATTTTCATAGAGTGATTTTTGGAATATGAGCATCTAATAATCACTTTTTGGCCATTTTATCAAAATTGGTAAAATTTCCTTGCGTAAAAGGACATTAATTTGAAGAAAATTCACAAGTGATTCCTCCTATTGAGACGATAAATAAATTGAGGCCAAAATTTGATTTTTAGAAGGTCATAGACTAATGCACCTAAATAATTTTGAAATAACCAATGGCCGGACAATTCAACCAATCCATTTTGTCAATTCATTCATTCATTTGACCAATTTACCCTTTTTAGGGTCACCTGGTCGATTTTGAATAAATCGTCAATTCATTTGACCAATTTACCCTTTTTAGGGTCATATTTACCCTTTTTTAGGGTCATCCGGTCAATTTTTGAAAAATCATCCATTCATTTGACCAATTTACCCTTTTTAGGGTCACCTGGTCGATTTTGAATAAATCATCAATTCATTTAACCAATTTACCCTTTTTAGGGTCATTTGACCAATTTACCCTTTTTAGGGTCACCTGGTCGATTTTGAATAAATCATCAATTCATTTGACCAATTTACCCTTTTTAGGGTCATTTGACCAATTTACCCTTTTTAGGGTCATCCGGTCGATTTTGAAAAATCGTCAACTCATTTGACCAATTTACCCTTTTCAGGGTCATTTGACCAATTTATCATTTTTAGGGTCGTTCGGCCAATTTTTGAATAAATCACTAATTCAATTTCATTCATTTGGCCAATTTACCCATTTTTAGGGCAACCGAGCCGATTTTGAATAAATCAAGTTGCGTTCAATCTATTTGATCAATTTACCCTTTTTAGGGTGATCTGATTAATTTTGGATAAGTTAAATTTCATTCAATTCATTTGACCTGTTTCCCTTTTTAGGGTAATCCGGTCGATTTTAAATAAATGGTCAATTTCATTTGACCAATTAAGGTTTCGATGTCGAAATTCAAATATGAAAATTTAGTCGATTTTGAGAAAACCATCCTTTGCATTTGATCAATTGGAGTTTTGACCCGTGCTCCACTAAGAAAAGTTGTCAAAACGAATCTCTTCGATAGGAAGTTCGTCAAGGACAAACACGTGCGTTTTTACAAATATCGATCAAAAGTGATCAATCCCTTCGGACGAGGTCCTCTTTTTGACAAAGTGTCTCTCGTCACTCCGATTGACCAAATTTTTCAAAAAATTATTTTCACTCAATGAGTTGATCAGATCCATCGGGTATTGTATAGTGCCTACTCTAGCGGATTGCATTTTCATGATAGGCCTACCCTTGGCACAAAAAGGGTTCCCCCATAGGACATGCATACCAATTTTGCAGTTTTGCCTACTAACTCTGGGTATTTTTCTTTTGTTTTCCCCCTCCCCTGCATTCATAAAAATGTTTCAATAAGACGAAAATATTCTTCTATATCTGATGCTAATTTTAATCCCATAAAGTTTGAAGATTACAAGTGTTATTTGATTCTTGGGCAGATCCTACGATTAAAACATAAATGATCCATCTGGAAGCTCTACGCTAAAGCCTCTGAGAGATGTCGTAATTGTTTTCCAAAGGGAAATTCTGTTTATTTGATTTGTTAAATTTTGTTCCAAAAGAAAAGGAAACAATAAATTCTCTTCTCATTTGTATCATAATTGAACGAGAAATTTTGTTTCAAATTGTTTTTCAGCAATAAAATTTTTGGACAATTATTGTTTTGTGTATATTTATGTACATTTCATTCTTTATTCTTACTCATTGGAGATTTCATGATGAATTTTGAGAAATAAGACCAAATTGAGATATTTTTAATCTCCAGCCTGAAAATTCACAAGTGAATGCTTCCTAAGATCCTTACACTCGATTGGTGATCCGAGTTATACAATAAGAGTGCTCAGGGAAAAAGTAAGAGGTCACTCGAAAGACTCAATGAGATACCTTTTCTCCTTCATTTAACCCCAAAATAAAATCAGTCACATTGATTGATAAATTGCAAATTGGGGCAATCTTTACTTGAAAAATGTCCATTGTGTCTAATTAGATTCAATCTACATCTCAGTGAAAGCAAAATGGTGCACTATCCTTATCTATTTTGGGAATTTGGGATGATATTTCAAGCGTTTGTTTCTCTATCCATATAGCTTTTATCATTTGATCTCCCATTTGAGCCTTTGAAAGAATAATTTCGTTTCAAATAAGAGCCTTAATGATCACTACCCTACACGGGAAAATTTTTCAAATATCAAAAAAGGGAATGAATTTTCAATGAGCAATTCGTTACTTTGTTTGTCATGGAGTGTAAGAATGATACTTTGGCCATCGTTTCTACAATCTAAACACAATTTACCCATTGCATCCTCATTTGAGCTAAAATCGGTGGTTCTTTTCAAAGCACTAATGATCGCACCCCACATTGGGGAAGGAGATTGGAGAATTTTCCAAAAGGAGAAAAAGCAAAAATGCTAAAATTTAAAAAAGGAAAAGAGGGAATCATAAATCGGAGGAATTTGATTCTACTTGAGCTTCAATTTTGAAAGAAAAGGAAAGAAAAAAAAAAGAAGAAAAAGAAGAGTTTTGCCCGGCGGATCATGAACGTCTTCCTCAGTCAATTAATTCAGGTGCATGCAAAAATTTCGCATTAATGAAAATTTTCCTTTCAGAGTTAATGTAAGGAACGGATTAAAAGTCAGGCCCTCTTCTTTTCCAATCGAACATTCTATCCCTAGTTGTCCCTTTTGAGCTTTCAGAATAAATTATTTCGTTTGGCGACCCCCTGAGAATCGCAAACCCACACTAGGGTAACTTTGAGATTGAAAAAGAAATAAAAGTCCCAAAGGGCGAAAAGTGCTAAAGCAACAAAAGCAAAAGAAGAGAAAAGAAAAGAGAACCTCAGTTCAAAAATAAACTAGGGCAAATTTTGTGAAAGTTCAAAAATGGCAAAAAAGCCAAAGGAAATTCAATCAAAATCAAATGAAAGAGAAAAGCCTCAATTGAGCATAAACTGGGGCAAATTCTGATTTAACCCTAAAATAGGGTTGGCACAACAATGCGATCTCAGGTTACTTAAACCACTCTTGAAATCTGCCTTCAAGCCTTAACTTTTCTAAGCACCCCATCTGACCCCATTACAAAAGCCGAAAGTCCTGACTTCTGTTATTTGCAATGACCCTGTCAAGAAAATTTCTGATGTTGGAAAATTTTAGCTGTATTTCTGAATTACTTGAGTATGGGGTTGACGCTACGCACCATGTGAAAACCCCATCAGCTCGAGGGGAAAGAAAAGAAGCCAAAGAAAAGCAAGAAAGGAAAATGCAGAAAAATTCGACACTGAAGTCCCTGGGGAATGATGAGAAAATCCAAACAAAGTCTGAAATCTTTTGAGTTCAAAATAGGGGCAATTTTGGAAAAAGGCGATCTATGGTGCAATATCCTTGAAAGTCTTAAACTATCGTTTTCAAGCCACATTACAAGCTAATAAAGTCCATCGTTGACTTATTCTTTCATGACAATCCAAAGTGAGGATCATGCTCATAAGAAATTTATCAAATCATTTGTGATCATAAGAGTATAACCCGTTTCCACATGTTTAGCTATCATTTCTGTCCATACGTTACAAGCCTCGAAAGCTTGTATGTTGACTAAGTTTTCTTGAAAATAAGGGTAACAAACTCTTTGCTTTCACTAAGATGTGATGTTGAATGGATTACAATTTATGGGCACAAGAACCAGACAAATCTTGACCTCTCATTTTCCTTGGCCACCTCAAAAATCGGAAATAAAGCCACTCGATTAGTCCTAAAGATTGAGCCAACCGGAAATGGTGACCCATTACCCAAAGCATCGGTGCTAAAATGAGGAAAGAATCACTTGTAATTTGGTATTATTTCAAGAAATTCATCATGAAATTTCCTTGTAGGAAACATAGTTCTTACAGTGTTCAAATAAATGGAAAGTCATCCGAACAAGCTTTTTCCATTAAATGGGCCCACATTGGGGCAAATTTTTATTCATGGGATTTCACAGAATAAGCCCACACTGGGGCAAAATTTTTATAGTTCATTTGAGGATTTCGTCCAAGAATCAAATAATGCATTTTTCAAATCAATCACGCTGTTTCTTTTCATGAAATTCAAGTGCATGTCATATTTTGGTAAGCCCCTGTGCAGGTATTCATAGTTGAAATCGACGAAGGAGCATCTGGTGACGTGGAAGGCCGATGCCGAAGAAAGAGAAAAAGAAGGGAAAAGGGCCCTACACTGGGGCAAATTATTTTTGAAAAAGATTCTTACAAAAAATCAGAAAAATTCAAAAAGTTCAAAAGTCAAATATCAAGTTGGGCCTGGACTTCGTGCCGCCAACCTTCCAAAAATCAAGTTGGGCCTGGACTTCGTGCCGCCAACCCTCTAAAAATCACGTTGGGCCGGGATTTCATGCCGCCAACATCACAAATCACGTCGGGCCTGGACTTTGTGCCGCCGACATCCTATTGAGTCTGAAATTTGTGCCGCCAGTGCAACCAAGGCAGGCTTGGGTGTAATCCCACTGATCAATTCATCATACTGGGGCAAATTATTTTGGGAAGTTTTTCAAAAAAAAAAAAAATCAAAAAAAAAAAAAATCAAAAAACCAAAAAAATCTGAAAAAAGAAAAGAATCAAAATCAAAATCAAAATCAAATCAAGTTTCATCACGGCAGGTTTGGGCTTAATCCCACTGACCGATTGTCAAAGCATTTTCGGGTCAGTCCCACGATTCAAAGCATTTTCGGGTCAGTCCCACGATTCAAAGCCTATTCGGGCCAGTCCCATGATTCAGAGCTTATTCGGGCCAGTCCCACGATTCAAAGCTTATTCGGGTCAGTCCCATGATCAAAAGCATTTTCGGGTCAGTCCCATGATCAAGAGCATATTCGGGTCAGTCCCATGATCAAAAGCATTTTCGGGTCAGTCCCATTATCAAAAGCTTATTCGGGTCAGTCCCATGATCAAAAGTATTTTCGGGTCAGTCCCATGATCAAAAGCATTTTCGGGTCAGTCCCACGATCAAGAGCTTATCCGGGTCAGTCTCACGATCAAAAGCATTTTCGGGTCAGTCCCATGATCAAAAGTATTTTCGGGTCAGTCCCATGATCAAAAGCATTTTCGGGTCAGTCCCACGATCAAGAGCTTATCCGGGTCAGTCCCACGATCAAAAGCATTTTCGGGTCAGTCCCATGATCAAGAGTATTTTCGGGTCAGTCCCATGATCAAAAGCTTATTCGGGTCAGTCCCACGATCAAAAGCTTATTCGGGTCAGTCCCATGATCAAAAGTATTTTCGGGTCAGTCCCATGATCAAAAAGCATTTTCGGGTCAGTCCCACGATCAAGAGCTTATCCGGGTCAGTCCCACGATCAAAAGCATTTTCGGGTCAGTCCCATGATCAAAAGCATTTTCGGGTCAGTCCTATGATCAAAAGCTTATTCGGGTCAGTCCCACGATCAAAAGCTTATTCGGGTCAGTCCCACGATCAAAAGCATTTTCGGGTCAGTCCCATGATCAAAAGCATTTTCGGGTCAGTCCCACGATCAAAAGCTTATTCGGGTCAGTCCCGCGATTCAAAGCCTGTTCGGGTCAGTCCCGCGATTAAAAGCATTTCCGGGTCAGTCCCATGATCAAAAGCATTTTCGGGTCAGTCCCATGATCAAAAGCATTTTCGGGTCAGTCCCGCAATTCAAACTTTATTCGGGTCAGTCCCGCGATTCAAAACTTAGTCGGGTCAGTCCCGCAATTAAAGCTTGTTCGGGCCAGTCCCATGATTTGAATTTCCTTCTCTAGTCAGTCCCAATTTTAATTTTTCTGTTTGGGTCAGTCCCGCAATTCAAAGTTTATTCGGGTCAGTCCCGTTTTAAATTCCTGTTCGGGTCAGTCCCGCAATTAAAGCTTGTTCGGGCCAGTCCCATGATTTGAATTTCCTTCTCTAGTCAGTCCCAATTTTATTTTTTTCTGTTCGGATCAGTCCCGTTTTACATTTCTGTCTGGGTCTATCCCATTTAAATTTCAGTCCGGGTCTATCCCATTTAAATTTCTGTCCATGATTTTACATTTCTATCCCATTTCTATCCCGTGGGTCTATCCCATGATTTTACATTTTGTTCGCGTCAGTCCCATGATTTCAAATTCTGTTCGGGTCAGTCCCGTTTTTAAATTCCTGTTCGGGTCAGTCCCGTTTTAAATTTCCTGTCTGAGTCAATTCCATTTTAAGCTTTGTCAAAAGGGGTCAGTCTCCGTTTCTAAAACGTCCACCGTTCGTGACGTTCGCCACCAAATAAAGCAGGTAGGTATTTGGTGTCTACTTCTTTGTCTCAAGTTTTTCCAAAACTCAGACAAAGAGGGGCAAACTGTAGACACCAAATTTTTGATTAATTACTTTATTTGTTTAATTAATTTAATCTTTGCTTTATTGGTTTCAATTCTAGAGTTTTTATTTTTATTTTATTTTATTTTATTTTTGTTCTAGTTTATTTTATTATCTATTTATTTTTGCCTTCATCCTAATTTTCAAAAAAAACAAAAAAAAAAGGGAAGAAAATGAAAAATACAAAAATACAAAACAATGTGGAATAGGTGGAAGTGTGCATGTTGGACAAGTGTACCAAATAATCATTAGACAAGTGTCTAAGGAATTGTAGGACAAGTGTATAGAGGGGTAGGTGTCAAGGACACTTGTTGGGCTTAGGGAATTTTTGGAAGAAAAAGGAAAAAAGAAACAAAAGAAAAACGAGCTACGGGGTGGAACGAAAAAGGGAGGATAGCAGAAACACAAAGAAGGAAGGGATGAGGGCTAGAATCGGGGGTAGCCGACAGAGATGAAAAAGCTTCGGCAGGCAGCAACAAAAGAGAAAAACAGAGAGGTGGGCGGCGGAATTTTGGGAAGGAAAAGAACAGAGGAAAACTAGGAAAAACAAGGGGGCGGCTAAAGAAAAGCAGAGCAAAACTAAAGAGAGGAGACGGCGAAGGGAATGAAGGAAAAACAGAGAGCTTGGCCGAATGAAAAAAGGAAAAATAGCAGAGAGGGGGTCTTCGGCAAGGGCTGAGGGGATCAAAAAGAAAGGAAAAGGGCTACGGCGAACTTGGGGGAGGAATGGTTTCGGCTAAGAAACAGAGAGTGGATGGCTGGGCTGAAGGAAAAGGCAATTGGCGGCTGTCAGCAGGAGAGAAACCGAAAAAAGAAAAACTGGAAAAATTGGGAAGGGGGTCTCGGCGAACAAAAACAAAGAAAGCAATAAGAGGGAAAAGAAGAACAGAGGCGGCAACTAATGGAAAAAACAGAGGAAAGCAAACAGAGTAAGCCGCGGCTGCAATCTGGAATTTGGAGGAGGAATTTGGGGCAGAGGCGAAAGAACCAGAGGAAAGACGAATTTGGGAGAAGCCGCAACCGGAGCTGCCATTGCCGTCGCTAGAATCTACCACCATCGCCTAAGAATTTCATCAGAAAAAGTGCTTGCTGAAAAGGTGTCTTTTCCTTCCCTTAAATTTCAGTTTTTCTTCAAGGCCCAAAGCTGGAAATCACAAACCTCATCTTCTGTGAACTTGTTCAAGCAATGTTTCTGTAATTATACGCCATTTTTGAATATACTTGCTCTCTGTATTGATTGGGATTGAAATATCTTGTGTTTCTGACATCTTGGGGGCTGATTATGATATCAATTAAGTTGAGAATTGGTGATGTTTTTGATGCCCGGTTGATGTTCGATAAAATGTTTAGTCGAACGTTCCATTTGAAGACAATTCATTTGCATTTTTAATGTGTGAAGAAAAATGGATTTTCAGCAGGTTTAATGTTTTTTTAAAGCCGAATGGGCTGTTTTGAGGGATTTTAATATGCTTGTGTTTGCCTTTTCTGAATTCGCGTTCCATCTTGAATTGGCGTGAGAGGGTTGATTGTTCATGATCTTTGAATACGTATGCTGTATGGTTTGATTGGGATTGAAATTTCTTTGGTTTCTGATGTTTTGGGGCTGATTATGACATCAATTGAACAAAGCTCTGCTGGATTTTTCTTACGCCCATGTAATGTTTGATGAAATTTCCCAATTGAAAAACAAAGCTCTAAGGGCAAATTGACTTGCCCATCTGCGTGTGAGGGAGACAAAATTTTGGCAAATGCCTGCCAGAAGATATCCAGCGAGTTCGCTGGTGAGGAACCAAGGGCCAAGAGTGTTTTACAGAAATTTCTGGTTTAGATTTTGTTTCATTTTTCCTTTGGTTCTTGATTTTCTGTTTTACTTATGGACTTTGTTGCGTGATTTGAGTTTGTGTGAGTTTTGTTTCTTTTGGAATAAAAGGAGATGAAATTCTGGTGAAATTCGTTGAAGAAGAAGGATTCAGTGAACCATTTGTTTGCAAAAATCTGGAAATTTGTAAATTGACCCCTGGACGTTGCTTTTCTTTAATTTCGACCCCAAAGTCTTCATGATTCCTCCAACTAAGTCCTTGCTTTGGTTGCATTTGAACCCCTCAAGCTGCCTTTTGTTCTGTCTTGAATCAGAGAATCAAATAATTTAACCAATTTTGTCCCTCCAAACGTTTTCTTCTTTAATACGACTTTATGTGACTTTGGATAGATTAATTTTGGGGTTCAATGCAATTTTTTTTAGTTGGGTTTTATCTTGTTGGGCTTCTCATAAGATATAATTCGGTTTGGGTCTGGACCTTTTGTTCGGGTTTAACAAATGGATTAATGATTGATTTTTCTGGGTTGTTGACATGGGCTTGAGAGATAAAGCCCATATGTTTTTAGTGGAATTTTGATTAGACTTAAAATGGGCTGGCTTGCTTGTTTTGCTTTGGGCTTTGGTTGGGCCTGGAAGGTTTTGGCCCAAGTAAATAAGGAAAAATGGCCCAATGGTTTGGTCCATTAAGAAACCGGAAAATTATTTTGCAAATCAGCCCCTGCATTTTTCCATAACTGTACTGTGGCCCTGGACATTTCCGTTCCTTTCAATTGAGTCCCTGGTTTAATTGCAAATGAGTCCCTGAACTTTATTTTTCTTTAATTTTGGCCCCAGAATTTTGCCAATTTTTGCAATCAAGTCCTTTCTTCTCTTGACTTCTTAAATGTGGGTTGTTGACATGATTCAATTGATTCAAATTCATGTTTATTTTTATCCTTTGTGATTATTTGCCAAATAAATTGGCACCTTGACTCCTTTATTATTTTGGAGGGTAAATGAGTTGATTTCACTCCATTAGAGCTTCATTTCAAGGGAGGTATAATTTCTTTTATCCCTTTTGTCTCTCCTACGTGATCCAATGTGCTAAGTGTGAATCGCATGCCTAATTTGCTTTCATTACCATTCTTTAGTTCCATTATTTCATTTATTCTTGCTTTTATTAAATTATTCTTTTAAATGGGGTATGTGTACACCTCTTGGCTTGTAATAGATAGGGCTGTGGCGAGCAATTTGGTCCATTTTCCCCTTCCCCTTTTGTTTTAGTTAGGGAATGTAATAAGTTCACTAGCTTGGTTGCATGCCTATGTGTTACTTGTTACTTGCTTTATTAGGGCCTTGCATCTAGTCGAGCATGCTAAATGTTACGTGCTACGTGTTTATGAGTATTTGGTATGTCTACTTGCTTTCCATAGTGTGAATGAATGGAATGGATGAATGTACGTCACCACACTAGTCCAACGCTAGTTGTGGCTTCTTTTATCGTTTCCACTAGTCCAACGCTAGTCGGAATTCATAGAATGGGCTAGTCCAACGCTAGACCCTTAGGGATTTTCCCTCGATAGTACATCATTTGCTTGTTCACCACATATCACGCATTTTCCTTAGTTTTATCATTTGGCATGATCCTCAAACCCCTTTTCCTCTCATTTTAGGTTTTGCATCCCATACTAGCTATAGGGTTCATTTTGCTTGAGTGTCCCCTCCGATAAGGGAAACGAGCGAGTGTGGCTACTCGATAGCCTTAGCACGCTAGTTTTGCCTTCTAATCAAAAGGGAAAATCGAAGTCGAAAAAGTTAGGAGTCATTCCCATACCCGACCTGATGCATTCCTTTAGGTTCATTCATTCTCAATTTTTCACTTACTCACTTTTTCAATTCACATTTTCTCATTACTTTTTCCTTTCCTTATTGTTCAATTTTGATTTCTACTTCACAAAATTGCACTTAATTACGATCTATATACACTTATCACTATATTTCATACACTTGCACACAAACACTTGAATTTCCATACAATTGCACACATGCACCTTTTATACACTTGCACACTTGCACTTTAGCCATCATTTGCATTAATCGACCTCTATAAGGTTTTCCTTTATTGGCCGCCACAATTTATGTGGTTGGGACCAAAAACCTTACAAGAGACATTTTAGAATTTAGGTTTGCATTTTTTCCTTCTTTTTGCATTCATGTAGTGCATCCAAATGTAATAAATTCTTTGGTTAAAACAAGAAAATCTTTGATTAAATCAGCGCAACTAGCCTTGGCTAGGTCGAAGGGGTGCCTTGGATTTTTATCCTTGCCTTCCCCTTCGTCAAATGTGACTCCCGAATCTTTTTCTTTGTTTGCGTGGACTAGGAGTCGTTCAAAAGGGTTTCTTACTTTTTTCCTTAAAAAATTCACTTTTTGGGTGACTTGGTACACCCTAACTCTATACCAAGTGGCGACTCCATTTTTCATATAAAAAAACCCTTTTTGAACTATTTTTTCTTGGGTCAAATCGTCGCATTTTCAAAAGTCCCATTTAGACCCATTTTTATTTTAAATCACAATTCATTTTCCAATCACAAATACATTTTTCAAACCATTTATTTATTTATCAAAAAATGGGGCGCGACAGTATCTAGAACTCTTTTGAATTTTCTGGCTTTTATTGTTTTAAGTTTTGAGTCCTGGCGCGAGCTAGGCAGGCGGCCCGCCGATACCCTTGGGTTCGCCCTTGGGAGAAGTGGGGTCGTCACAATATGGGCCCTAATAGGGAGGCTTAACCCCCCGATGGGTTGGGCCTCACGTGGGCTTTCCTTCCTAGACAGCCCACTCTAGCAAATATTAATGAGTAAATTAGCAATCCTACCTTTGGCGATTCTACGTGCAATATGCACTTAGCCAATTATTCAATCTAATCAACTAATGTGGAAATAACTAATTATGATGCTAAAATGGAAATTAGGGTTTGGCAGAAAAACCCTAATCCTCAGGTGTAGCTTCAATGCTCATTATCGGACCGCGGCCACCTTCACTTGAGTGTATGAATCCTTCAAAGGACTTGTGTATGGCCTGAATAAGTACATTGAGTTGCTCACGAAGTTTCTTTGCGCGAGCCCTAGTAATGGGTCCACTTGGGGCGTGCACGTGATCCTCAGCTCCTCGATTACTCGAGCCATTGTTGGCCTGCCCACGTACCATGATACTATCATTCCCCTCCTCTTGAGAAGGATTTGCCCTCAAATCAAACGCATCATCTGCATCAAAAGGAGCTAAGTCAGAGACATTAAATGTAGCACTAACTCCATACTCACCAGGAAGGTCAAGTTTGTAGGCATTGTCATTGATGCGCTCCAACACTTGAAAAGGTCCATCACCCCGTGGTTGTAATTTGTTCCTCCTTTGAACAGGAAATCTTTCTTTGCGCATGTGCAACCATACCCAATCGCCAGGCTCACAAATCAACTTTTGGCGACCTTTGTTAGCTTGCTTGACATATTGAGCAGTTCTCCTCTCAATGTTAGCCCTGACTTTCTCATGCAGTTGCTTAACAAACTCTGCACGTTTCTTACCATCTAAATGTGCGCGCTCATTACTAGGTAATTGTGACGCCCCGAAAAAAAAAGAGTTTGAGAACCCATAAAAATCCTAATCTTTTCCGAGGGTTTTATCTCCTTTAATGGCATGTTTTCTGCGTTTCCTGGCTTAGGAAATTTTCCTGAGGAATTTTTATGAGTAATTATAGTTTTTAGATGATTTTTCTAGCCTTGGAGAGTTTTTGGAAAATTAAGAGTATATAATGGACGTGGGACCCACTAGTGCGAAAAGTTCGGAAAAATTCGGCCAATAAGGTTAAGTTTCGGATACTGTGTGAAATTTATCGGGTGTTAAGAGATAAGTAGAGAGTGAGATTTGATTGATGTGAGAGGAAAGAGAAAGATAAGATTTCATTTATGAAGGTGACAAGTGTCACCACTACATTGGTTTTAACTTAAGAGTTACTATTCACCTTTTTGACTTTTGACCCATTTGAGTAAATATCTTCAAAAATTGCCCAAAAATCACCATTTTTCACCTCTTGTTGGCCGGCCCTCTTAGCTCAAGAAGGAAGAAAGCTTCTTCAATTTTCAAGCTCCCAATCAGCTCAAATCAACCAAACCAAGGGTTTGAATTAGTTTTTACTCCATACAATCTTTCTTTTTAGTGATAGTGAGTGCTTTAGTGAAGTTTTTTGGAAGAGCTAAGGTGTCCAACATCTTCCCCTCTCTTGTTTACTTGGTAAGTGAAGCTTAAACTTCCACCTACACCTATTGATGCTTAAGATATGATTAGTAGTGATTAAAGTGCTGAAATTTCTGGTTTTATCTTGGTTTGAAGTGATTTGGTGAAGTTTTGATTTTATTGATGATTTTTCTGGTTTAATTGGATTATGGTGTTGTGGTTGTTTATGATGATTGATAATGAGGGGTTATGACTCTAGTGGATGGAAATGATTGATATTTGCAACCAATTTTGGATTTGGAATAAATTTTGGAAAGTTAGGGTTCATGAAGCTACATCCTGCCCGAATTTATTGCACCATGTTAGAGGCCGAATTGGCCTTGGGTTAAAACATGAAAGTTGTAGGTATTGATGAGTTTGAAGTGTCTGAAAAATTTCAGGTCATTTGGATTAGTGTAAAGTGAGATATATCGATTTTACTATTGCTGATCTGGGTTGCTCAGAATGTGAAAACTGCACTTGTAATTGGCCATTTTGACTGGAATTGCTTTGGATTTGGATGTTGGTGTCTTCTGATGAAATGTAGCTGGATGTCTTAGCTTCCATATGGCTTTGGAATCAATGCATTTGGACCTGTACAGACCGAGTTATACCAATTACAGCATAGTGGGATTTGTGAACCTGTTTTAGTGGTTCTGGTTTGGTTTTTTTGGCATATTTGACCTAGTTGTGCTAGGAACTGGACTGAGTGACCTTCTACATTGTTGTAGCTCTGTTTCTTAGCTTCGAAACGGTGGGTCTTACACACCCATCCGATAATCATAGTGAAATTGACACCATTACCGTAAAATGACGTCAAAACTGTTTTTCTGGTTTTGAGCTTAACCTTCATTTCCGGACTTTTTCCCTAGCTTGACTTGTCTTTGTACTACTTGGAGCTTGCTGAATGGATATTAGATGAACTTATTTGTGTGACTTTGGGACTGGCTGAAGTAATAATGAAGCCATGATGGCTGGAAAAGTTAGCAAATGTAGGGGAAGTGCTGTCCGAACTTTGAAGGGACTTGTTTGCATTCGGTTTGTGATCTAAGGCTTGGATTTGAGCAAGGTAATGAAGCCATGATGCATGGTTTCTGAGCCGTGGAGGTGAGTGACCCCAAACTATTGTTAAAACTTCTTATGAACCGTTTCTTGCACTATTTACTTGATTGCATATCATGAGTGCTTGCATGTGGCCCATGACATGTTTTGGCTTAAATGAGTGCTTGGAATTCGTGTGCTGAACACCAACGTCTCCACCTCTGTGTACTGTTCATCTGGAGCAAATGGCTCCCCACTGACTGTTTACTGTTAAATGTTTGTTTGGAGCGTTGGGTGTTTAAGTACAACGATTTCGCTGGCTCACGAGAGCAATAAGTGTACATTTGATCTTGAAATCATGACATCACTGAAATGAACGACTGTGAAACTGAATTGATTACTGATTTTAATGGTTACTCGCTGAGCTTCTAGCTCACCCCAAAAATGTTTTATTTCCCCCCCACAGGGCTCAAGGCGAAGAAAAGCTTGGAGTGCTTATTCACGTGACTGGATGGCTTATATCGTGTACAGTTTAAGTTTGGATCTATTTTATGTATGAGTTGGTCTTGTGTAAATATTTGAAATTGATATGGATGTAAGTATACGTTCCACGATTGGAATCAGTTTTCCGCTGCATTTGTAATATGTAATCATTGGAGAATTTGATGTAATTTTGAGATTTATATTGTAATTGGGTTGAGGACTGTAGTGAGCGATTGAGTCCCGGCGAGAGCTGGGCAGGCGGCCCGCCGAACCCTCTGGTTCGCCTTAGAGGGAGGTGGGGCCGTCACAGTAATGGCACTAGATCAAGTGGTGTTAGCGGATTAAAACCATAAACACATTCAAATGGAGAGAAACCAGTAGTAGAATGGATAGCCCTATTATAAGCAAACTCAACATGAGGTAAACACTCTTCCCAAGATTTCAAGTTCTTTTTTATGATGGCACGCAACAAGGTACCTAATGTACGATTTACCACATCGGTTTGACCATCAGTTTGGGGGTGGCTAGCAGTAGAGAATAGCAATTTGGTGCCTAACTTAGACCAGAGTGTCTTCCAAAAATAGCTTAGGAATTTAACATCTCTATCAGATACAATGGTCCTAGGAATGCCATGCAATCTCACAATCTCTTTAAAGAACAAATTAGCAATATGAGATGCATCATCCGTTTTATGACAAGCAATGAAGTGTGCCATTTTAGAGAATCTATCAACAACCACATAAATGGAGTCATGGCCATACTTGGATCTAGGCAAACCAAGTATAAAATCCATAGAGATGTCAACCCATGGTACACTAGAAATAGGTAACGGGGTGTAAAGGCCATACGGGTGTACCTTGGATTTAGCTTTCCTACGAGCTAAGCATCGCTCCACCACTCGTGCAACATCTCTTCTCATGTGCGGCCAATAGAAGTGCTCCTGCAGCATGGCAAGAGTCTTATCAACCCCAAAATGTCCCATAAGGCCACCCGAATGGGATTCTCGTACCAAAAGTTCGCGGATGGATCCATGTGGGATGCAAAGCCGATTGGCATAAAACAAGTAACCATCAGAAATGAAGAATTTACCTTGCCCAGTGTGTTTGCAAGAAAGGTAAAGTTCACTGAAATCACTATCTTGTGCATAGATGTCTTTAATCCGCTCAAACCCTAACAACTTAGCATTTAAGGAAGTGAGTAGGGAGTACCTTCATGAGAGTGCATCCGCAACCACATTAGACTTACCAGCCTTGTATTTAATCACGTACGGAAAGGGCTCCACGAATGCGATCCACCTTGCATGCTTTTTGCTCAAGGTGTGCTGGGCCTTAAGGTATTTAAGGGACTAATGATCAGTGTGTATCACGAATTCCTTAGGCCTTAAGTAGTGCTGCCAAACTTGTAGTGCTCGAATGAGGGCGTATAACTCTTTACCATAAGTTGAGTAGTTCAGTGCAGCCCCATTGAGTTTCTCACTAAAGTAGGCAATAGGTCTTCCTCCTTGGTTCAACACAGCTCCAACTACAATACCTGAAGCATCACAATCAATTTCAAATGTCTTAGAAAAGTCAGGTAAAGCAAGTACAGGTGCATGTGTGAGTTTGTGCTTTAAAGCGCGAAAGGCTTGTTCTTGAGAATCTCCCCAATGGAAGTTCTCATTCTTCTTGATCAACTCGGTCAAGGGTGCAGCAATGGTGCTAAAGTCCCTCACGAATCTCCTATAGAAACCCGCAAGTCCATGGAAGCTCCGAACATCACCCACCGATCTTGGTGTTGGCCACTCTTGGATAGCTTTCACCTTTTGGTCATCCACCTTCATTCCCTGCGCACTTATAACAAACCCTAGAAACACAAGTTCATTAGTGCAAAAATTACACTTCTTGAGATTGGCATAGAGCTTCTCTCATCGAAGTACAGCCATAACAGCCCTAATATGCTCTAGGTGTTCATCATAAGATTTGCTATAAATTAGGATATCGTCAAAGTAAACTACCACGAATTTCCCTAAGAATGGACGCAAAACATGGTTCATTAACCTCATGAAGGTGCTAGGTGCATTAGTTAGCCCAAAAGGCATCACTAACCACTCATACAATCCATACTTAGTTTTGAAGGCAGTTTTCCATTCGTCCCCCTCCTTTATCCCAATTTGATGGTACCCACTTTTGAGATCAATTTTGGTAAAGAACATAGCCCCATGCAACTCATCAAGCATGTCATCTAAGCGAGGTATAGGGTGGCGATACTTTACTGTGATGGCATTTATGGCTCTACAATCAGTGCACATTCTCCACGTACCATCTTTCTTGGGCACCAAAATGATTGGGACAGCGTGCGGGCTTAAGCTCTCAGGTGCCCATCCTTTGCCAAGCAAGTCGTCCACTTGCCTTTTGTCACGCCCCGAAAAGAATGAGTTTGAGAACCCGGAAATTTTCTAATTTTCTAGGGTATATTTGTTTTAATCGCCCGTTTTTTCTACATTTTCTTGATTAGAAAAATTTTCCAGATAAAGTGTATGAGCAAAGATAGTTTTAAAATGATTTTTCTAGTATCGGTTAGTTTTTGAGAAATTAAGAGCGTATTTTGGGCGTGGGACCCGCTAGTGCGGTAAATGCATTATATTTTTGACAACTTGTTGAAATTTTGTATTAAGTGATATTATTTTACAAAGTGTTAAGATATTTGTATTGGAGAGACAAAAGGATAGAGTTGCATTAAAAAGGGTGACAAGTGTCACCTTCCTATTCAACCTTGACTTTGACCATTATTTCTTACCTTTACTAATACTTAATTTTGACCCAAAAAGCACCTAAATTTCTGCAAGCTTGGCCGAACCTCTTGGAGCAAAAATACAAGAAGAAAGCCTTCAACTCCAACTCCATTTCTTGCTCAATCTTGTGAATCAACCGTTAAACTTTCAAATTCCTCCACAAAAGTCACTTGTTTAGGAAGATTGAAGGTAGTGGTGGAGTGATTAGAGGAGGCAAAGGACTAAGCCATCAACTTTCTTGATATTTCAAGGTTCATGTCTAGCAATCCTTTCTTTGTTCTTGATTATGCTAAATTAGTGACTTGTGATGGCTAAAGAGATGGTTTGATGGATTATGTCTTGAGTTGTGGTTGACTTGATGAAGTTCTATAATTTTTGGGGATTTTTCTGTTTTACTATGAACATGGTTGTGTGGTTATATATGATGATTGGAAATGATGTTTAAGAACTCTATGAGGTGGAAAAAGTGGTCAATTGCAATCAATTTCTGTTTTGGAAGAAATTTCAGAAAATTAGGTTTTGTGAAGGAACATTTTGCCTGAATTTTTAGCTCCTATTTAGTGGCCGAATTGGCCTTAGCTTAAAACATGAAAGTTGTAGGGAATGACATTTTAGAGGTGTCTACAAAATTTCAGGTCAATCGGAGTAGTGTAGAATAAGAAAAGTCGAAATTACTATTGCTGTCCTGGTTTTACCCGAATGCTAGAATTGTGCCTGTAATTGGTTGTTTTGGCTAGAATTTCTTCCGAATTGGTTGTTGATGTCTTCTGATGAAATTTAGCCCTGTTTCATAGCTTTCAGCTGATTTTGGAATTTCTGGATTTGGACTTGGATAGCATGATTTATGATGTTTCCGCTAGAATGCGATCTGTGAATCTGTTTTTCCGGTTCTGGTGTAGTTTCTTGCATTTTTGACCTGGTTACACTCGAAACTGGGTTGAGTGACCTTCTGCAATATTGTAGCCCTATCTCTTAGTTTCGAAACGGTGTGTCTTGCACCTCATCCGACAATCATAGCGCCTTTGGCACCATTACCGCAAAATGACGTCAAAACTATTTTTCTGGTTTTGAGCTTAACTTTCATTTCCGGACTTTTCCCTAGCTTGACTTGTACTAGTACTACTTGGAGCTTGCTGAATGACTATTGGATGAACTTGTTGTTGTGTGTGTACCTTTGGGACTGGCTGAGGAAATAATGAAGCCATGATGGCTGGAAAAGTTAGCAAATTCAGGGGAAGTGCTGTCCGAACTTTGAAGGGACTTATTTGCATTGAGTTTGTGATCTAAGACTTGGATTTGAGCAAGGCAATGTTATATGATGGATGATTTCTGAGCCATGGAGGTGAATGACCCTAAACTATTTCCAAAGTACTTGTGAAATGCTTCTTGCATTATTTATTCAATTTCATATCATGCGTGCTTGCATGTGGATTCATGACATGATTTGGCTTCAATGAGTTCTGGGAAAGTCTAGTGCTGGACACCAACGTCTCCACCTTGTTTATGGTTCATGTTCATGTTTATCTGGAGCTCAAAAAAGGGCTCCCTCTCAATGTTAATGTTAAATGATCTATTTGAGCGTTGGGTGTGTAGACACCAAAATTTTAGCGTAATTTCATTTACTATTTAGTTTTTATTTTGTCGTGTTAATTTTATTCACTTTTTAGTTTTTATTTTATTATTTTTAGTTTTAATTTTTTTTAGCATAGAATTTCTCGAAAAAGAAAAAAGAGAAAAGAAAAAGCATTCAAAAGTATGCTTAGGTTGTTTGTCATTTAAATTCAATGTTTTGTTTAAAAAAAAAAAAACAAAGGTTCATATGCGCATGCTGAGCATATGCGTTATTCTTCTGCAACCGGGAACTAGACGCTGTACCAGATGGGCAAGCTGGCATTTTGGTGAAGTTTCCTCACGGAAGTTGTTTCCTTTTAAGCTAGTACAAGACACCTCATCTATAAAAGACTGGATCAAGAATCTTCTGGAAGGGGGAAGCCATCAAATGGTTCCCAAATATCAGAAAAATACAGAAAAACCAGGACCATTGATGCTAGGTTCTGAAGATGTTGAATGCTGATAAGAAACAGCCGCAGCTGGGGGGGAGTTGGAGGACGGCGAAGAAAAGAAAAATCAGAGAGGAAGAAATGACGGCTGGTTGAGCGAAGGAAAATTTCTGGAAATGAGCGAGAGAGGACGGCTGGGTGAGAGTAGGAAGTAAGAAATCTGAGGGCTGATGGCTAGGGGGGAAGAAAAGATCTCTGAGAGGCCAAGAGAGAGTGGATGAAAAAAAAAAAAAAGAAACCTACGGGATGTGAGGAAAGGCTATGGGGGTTGCGGGGAAGAGGAACTAGAAACCAAAAAAGTGCAAGAGAAAACCACCGAAAGGAAAAAAGAAGGAAACCCGCGAGCGGGTTTTGGGCTGATTATCGGCTGGGCAGAGGAAACCTAAAAAAAACAGAGAAAAGTGGGAGCTTTGGTCTGGAGGAGGAAGAGAAAGCTTCAGACAAGAAACCAGAAAGAAAAATGCAGAATCTTCTTCCTACGCAAAACCCACAACGAGGCTGATGTTTCAGCCTGCTCTCGCAAGGATTTTTTTCTGCCCCGATTCAGCTTCATTGGTGAAGCCATGAATTTCTGGTCAATCTACAAAGTGATAGGAGCAGTTTCTGTTCAGACATCTCGAAGGAAGAACGGCGGGAAGGTCGCCAAATCTGGCCATGAAGAAGCTGCTCGGCCTCCACTGCACCAGTTTCAGCTTCAAACGAAAACGCAGCAGAAACTCTTGCTTTCGGCCCTAGCGATTTAGGTGATCGTTTTTGTTTCTCCCTTTCTTGCTTTAATGCTATATCCATGAGAATCCGAAGTCCAAAAGGCATGATCCTGTGACATTTTGTGGCTAGTTGGGCTCCGTGATTTTTATCATATTTTGCTGTCTTGATGCTTCCCTGGTTGCCGTTGTTTTCTTTTTTGGGTTGGTGCAATTCTAATTGTTGGGTTTTAGAGATAAACGGTGTAAGTAGCACGATTTTCGTTAGCTTGGAAACAGATTTGTATGATCTTACGTTTGGTAATGAGCCCAGAAAGTGATTATATTAAAAACCCATGAACTGAAGAAGAAAATTTTTGAGAAAAGATTGCATTTTGAGACTGATTTTAGTATGTTTAGACGTTGAAGGTTGTTGTTTTTCTAGCTTAAGATCGAAACTTTGATGCTTGGTAAAGATGTTAGTTGGGTTTGGAAGCATGAACACAACGAGGGTAGAGAATTGTAGCAGGGAAAATTTCAGAATGTTATTTCGATACTTGCATGCCCCTTTTGTTCAATCTTCGTGCTTAAATCCAGAAATTTCATGTTGCAAAGTGAGGGGATTAGTTGGAGACTTCAGCAAGCCATTCATGGCTGTTTTCCTGTCCGCTGAAGTCGGTGACAAAGTGTTGTGGGAAGGAAAATTGTAGCTTGGCATGTGTTTTTCTCTGATGAGTGTTTGATTCATAGCATGTTTGGCATCTTGTTTGTCTCAGGCTCTGAGCTCAAGCATGTTTTCTTGAACATTTGGTTGGCTTTTCAAACAAAAGTTAAAGAATGCTGGCTGCACTTTGTCTCCTGTTTTGCTGATCATTTCTTGCATTCTTAACAGCCACCAATCCAACTTTTTCTGCCTTAGTCTTGTAATAAAAGCATGGTATTTGGTTTGGTTGATGATTGGGAGTGGTGTCTTGTGTTTTGAGGTTGAAATCCATAAGTGAAAGTAAAATTTACAGCTAGTTTGTTTTGGTCGAAAGTTGTTGCAGAAAATTTCGAATGAATGTTGCAGAGGAAAGCTTTCTACGCAACATGCATGCAAAAGGCTACAGAAATTGTTTTTCAATCCCTTGGTTTTTGGTTAATGCTACAAAGGCCCAGTTATGTTTTGATTTCTTGCAATTGAGTCCTAAAGTATTTGCATTTGAACCATTATTTGGCTCTTTCTTTGCTCTTCGACTATTGAAGTTCCTAAAATGTTTAATTGGGTTTGAATGGTTGATTAATGCTTGCAATTGGGTCCTTGGTGGATCCCTTTCTTGGAAACTATGTATTATTTGATTTCATTTAAATTGCAATTAGGAGAGATTTGGTGACTTTGTTATACTTTACTATTTGAGGTGCCTTGACCTTTTTATTGTTTTGAAGCCATTTTTCTTTCATTTGGACACCATTTCAAGGGAGGTATAATTTCTTTCATCTTTTTTGTCTCTCCTATGTGATCCAACGTGCTAAGTGAGAATTGCATGTCTAATTTGCTTTCCTTGCCTTTCTTTAGTTCCTTTATTTCATTTACTTTTGCTTTTATTAAGTCATTCTTTTATTTATGGGGTATGTGTACACCTCTTGGCTTGTAATAGATAGGGCCTGGAGAGCACTTGATGAAGACCTATTGAAGACATGTGCCTAGCTAGCAAATGTAATAGGTTCATTAGCTTGATTGATTGCTTTTGTTGCTATGTGTTATTTGCTTTATTAGGCTCTTGCATCTAGTCGAGCATGCTAAGTGTTATGTGCTATGTGTTTATGAGTGTCTGGCATGTCTACTTGCTTTCTATAGTCGTAGATGAATGTGATGGATGAATGTACGTCACCACACTAGTCCAATGCTAGTTGTGGCTCATTATTTCGTTAGGAATTCATAGAAAGGGCTAGTCCAACGCTAGACCCAATAGGCCGTCCCCCTTTCGTTAGTGCATACTTGCATGTTCACTACATTTCATGCATTTTTCTTAGTTTTTATCATTTGGCATGCTCCTCCAATCCTTTTTCCCTCATTTTAGGCTTTTTGCATCCTCATGCTAGTTATAGGGTACATTTGCTTGAGAGTCCCCTTTCGATAAGGGAAACGAGCGAGTTTGGCTACAAAATAGCCTTAGCACGCTAGTTCTTCCTTCTAATCCAAGGGAAAATCAAAGTCGTAAAGTTAGGAGTCCTTCCCGTGCCCGACTTGATGCATTCCCTTAGGGTCATACGCTTGCATTCTTTTATATCACCTCCTTACTCTTTTAGCCGCATTTTCTCACTACTTAGATTTTTCTCAATCCATTTTCTCACCACCTTTTTCCTATCCCTCATTTATTTTTCCACCTCACAAATGGCACTCAAATTGCACTTATACGTATCTAATATCCTATTTTCATTCATTTGCACACACAAACACCTTTATCTTCTCACACTTGCACACTTGCACTTGAGTCCTCACTTGCATTAATCACGACTTCCATGAGATCTTTCCTTATTGGCCACCACAATTCATGTGGTTGGGACCTAAAAGCCTCATGAGAAACATTTTAGGTTTAGGATTGCATTTTTCTTTCCTTTTCACATCCATTAGTCATATCCAACATGCAATACATACCTTGGGTAGAAAATTAGGAAAAGTGGGGCTAAGTCACGCAACTAGCTCTTGGTAGGGTAAGGGAGTGCCTTAGGCTTTGCCTTTGCCTTCTCCCTTATCAAATGTGACCCCCGATCCCTTTCTTTGGTTGCGTAGACCTAAAAGTTCTTTAAAAGGGTTTATTTACTTTTTAGTTCAAAAACAAAAATCATTTTTTGGTAACTTGGTACACCCTAACTCTATACCAAGTGGCGACTCCATTTTTCATCCAAAAACCCTTTTGAACTTTATTTGGCCAAAACCGTCGCATTTCACAATCCCACGGCCTTTATTTTCACTTTCACATGTTCACATACATATCTCATACACTACTTTCACACACACCACTATCAAAAAGTGGGGCGCGACAGGGTGTTCAAGTGCAATGATTTCACCGGCTCATGAGAGCAATAAACGTACATTTGATCTCTGAATCATGACATCATCGAAATGATCGAAATGCATTATTGTGCAATATATTTGATTTCTGATTTTACTGGTTACTCGCTGAGCTTCTAACTCACCCCAAAACTATTTTATTCCCCTCCACAGGGCTCGTGGCAAAGGAAGGCTTGTTGTGATTTTATTGTTGTGGAATTCCTCTTGTATAAGAATTGGGATCATGGATCAGAGTGGCGCAGTAGAAGCATGGACGCTTCGCTTTTGACATGTAATTATTGGAGAATTTGATGTAATTTTTGAGATTTATATTGTAATTTGTTTGAGGAATGTAGTGAACGACTGAGTCCCGGCGAGAGTTGGGAAGGATGCCCGCCGAACCCTCTAGTTCGCCTTAGGGGGAGGTGGGGCTGTCACACATTTGCAGCTCCTTAGTTTCCTCTGGGTTGCTCTTGTAAGCTGGACGATTTGGCAACGACGGTCCAGGGACGAAGTCTATTTGGTGCTCAGTGCCTCTAAGCGGTGGTAATCCACTTGGTACGTCATCAGGAAAGATATCAGCATATTCCTACAAAAGAGACTTAACCTCAAGCGGTAAGTTAGTATCAAGGTCATGCACATTCTGAGCTATTTCTTTACTAACAAGCATAAGAAGCGGTTGCTCATCCCTCATTAACTTCCTCACTTTCTTGGCTTTATCAGGAGCATTTGTTTTCCCTCGGGTTTTACCTCACTTGCTGAGCTATCTAAAGCCTTTTCCTCTCTTTTTTTGCCTCGACTTTCTCATTTTCTTTCTTTTTTGCACTATACTTCTCAGACTCCTGTTGCAATTTCAATTGGTCCTCATGCACTTGTTTTGGAGAAAGGGGAGCTAGGGTGACTTTCTTACTATTATACAAGAAACTATACTTGTTAGTCACACCATCAAAAGTTACCTGCCTGTCAAACTGCCATGGCCTACCTAGTATAATGTGACTAGCCTGCATAGGAACTACATCACATAATACTTCATCAGTATATTTATGAATTTGAAAGGATATAAGAACCTGTTTGGTTACTCGAACCTCCCCAGAATTGTTGAGCCATTGGAGTTTGTAGGGTCGCGGGTGATCCCTCGTAGGCAGCTTCAAGTTGTCCACCATGAGGGAACTAGCCACATTTGTACAGCTCCCACTATCAATAATCACACTACAAAGTGCTTGGTTGACGAAGCACCTAGTGTAGAAAATGTTCTCCCGTTGAAGCTCGTCCTCCTTAACACGTGCCGTCAATGCTCTCCTGGCAACCAAGGCGGTCCCAAAGTGACCCTCGGGTGCACTAAACTCCTCTTCATTTGGTGACTCACCATCGCTACCTCCTTCAAGGGGTGGCATGCCTTCGTACTCGGCTTCGTCCTCACTCACGATCTCGCCATTTTGCATCATAATCATAGTCCTTTGATTGGGACATTGACTAGCAATATGGCCTCTACCTTGACATTTGAAGCATCGAGTATCACGAGCCCTAGTTTGTGCCCTAGGCTCCTCGAATTGAGTATCACGGGCATCGTTCACTACCGATTGAACACACCACTTGACCACTACTTTTTTACCATAAAATATCATTAATATAGTGCAAAATATCAGCCCCTTACTCAGCTCATCTTGGCCGAAATTATTGACCAGAAAAAGCCAAGGAAAAGAAAAAAATTGAGAGTTAATCTCATGGTGACAAGTGGCAGTCACCAAAGGTTGTTGACCAACCAATATCTTCCACATTTATCACCAAAAATGACTCAAATTAGTCTTCATTTTCAGCCATTCCAGCCGTGAGCCTTAAGGGAAAAACAAGAAGAAGAAAACTTCAATTCCATCTTGAGCTTAGCTTGATTGAGTGAGAAATCAAGAAAACTAAATCGATTAACTTCTAATTTGAGAGCTTAGAAAGCTTGGGGAGCTAAAATTTTTCAAGGAGAGGTGAAGGATACCCCTTGCAAGCCTTTTATTGAGGTATTATGGCTGTGCATCTTCTCCTTTTCCCTTGGTCTTGTTTAAGTTATGGAGCAACTTGAATTCTTGCCTTGTGATACCTAATTTAAGTGATTTTAATGATTGTGGTGATGGAATTTTGAGTTAGGGTTTTGAACTGTTCACTTATATTTCTTGTTGTTTGGATGGTATATGGTGTATATAATCTTGTATAGGAAGTTGTAGTAGTGGTTTAAGTTAGAAATGTGAAGTTTACACTTTGAATTCACTAAATTTCAGATTTGAGTTTTTATGTTACCCTGTTCTAACCGGTTCTATTTTGCCATGATGGAGGCTGAATTAGGCTTAGCTCAAAACATGAGAATTGTAGGAAATGATGTTTTATATCTTTCTATCAAATTTCAGCTCAATCGGAGTATTGTAACATGTAAAATGACAAACATACCCTTGGCTGCCATAGGTATAGTTTTGTGGACAGTTTTGACATTTCCTCATTCTAGCTGCGTCTTTTCACCTTGATCCGTATCAAATTAGCCTTTTGCTAAAACATGAAACTTTTAACGCTATATTTCAGCTTTCCAACACAACTAAAAACACCTCAAACCGAACTGTGTAGCCTGAGTTATTGTTATTTGAATTCAATACTGACAATCGTATTGACAGGGACATTTTGGTTCTGTAATCTATACTTTTGACCTAGTTCAATTGTGAACTGGATTGAGTGGTTTTCATGAAAGTTGTAGCCCTTTGTCTTAGCTTCTCAGTGGTATAAAATTCACACTAATCCAATAAGCGTGGCTTCGGTTGTGACCGATATGCTAAGAGACATCGAACCTGTCTTTTTACTTTTTACCTTACACCTTATTTCCGGTCATTTTTGTAGCATGGTTTTGTACTTGTATGACATTGAGCCTATTGAACAGCTATTGTAATGAAACTATTAGCATGTGATTTTAGGACTGATTAAGGAAAAGAATGAAGTCATAAATGGCTGTAAAATAGATAAACACAAAGGGCGTGCCGCCCCAATTTTCACTCAAGGGTTAGGCATAGGTACCTGCGACTTGAGCGACGATTTGAGGTCAAGTTGGGCATAGATCGCCTATGGTATTTAAATTTTCTTTAGTCAAGGTATATACGTTAAAATTTTGCCGAAAAGTCATACCCTTGGAAAATGAAAGTAATAATCAATAGAAATACGTTTTCCTCGTTCTTTCGACTCTGTGACAGCCCCACCTCCTCCTAAGGCGAGCCAGAGGGTTCGGCGGACCGCCTGCCCAGCTCTCGCCAGGACTCAGTCGAACCTCAATCAAATCTGAAATAAAATCACAAGATCAAATGAAATAACAATCCAAAACTTAAAACGAAACTTATATACATTTCTATCTTAAAAGGAAGTACAATTATCGAATATACAAAAGTTCCCAATTCGTCATTCATCTAGCCCGTGCCAAGCACTAGGGCGAGAACCATTACAAAACAAAAAAACTAGACTAGGCTAACCTACACTGGGCTCTTGTCCTTGCTCGCATCCCCCTATCAAGGAAAACAAAACTAAAGGGGTGAGCTAAAAGCTCAGTGAGGTTCCGAACACATAGGCAACAAGAGGTTCAATGCATTCATTACATATAACCAATAATTCAAGATACAAATACAAAATAAAGCGATAAACACATTCATTAAAAGGATACAGCTCACAGGGAGCCATTCATTCGCTTGTTCGTTCATTCATTCTCCTGTCATTCCCCTTATTCCTCCAATCATTTAAAATGCATTTTTGGTAAGTAAAACCCTCGTTTGCATTGACATTCATTTGTTCATTTCATTCACCCCCTCCTGGACGTTGGCCAGGCTCCACCCGACAACAAGGTAATACTCGAGTATACCAAACGTTCACCCAGGGTCACTAAATCGCCCGACCGAGTCCGCTTCTGGCTCGAGTCGATCAGCAACGAAGGGCAAGGGCCCAGTTCAGCCAAACGGCTTACATTTATGCGCAACTAGCATTTAATGATTTAATCATTGAAATTTCACATTCATTTAGGTCGAGTGCGATAAAGTACACACTCGCCTAGAAAACTCATTTTAAGCAATCATTGAAAGTACTTAACACATTATCAATCAATAATAACAAGCCAATAAGTCAAAGAAATATAACAAACCAGGAACACTCACCTATATACGCAAAACAACGTGCAAAATATCCTTCCGGATATTATCTTTAGTCACCAAGAAAACCTAAGATTAAACAAGAAAGAATATTACAGCTCATCTAACACAAACAATTAGGTGAAATCAAAGAACTCGACAATTGATGAGTAGAACATATAAAAGACTTTAAAGTGAAACGAGGACATTGGACCCTTGGACAAAAATAACTAGGGTTTCATAGTCGAAACGTAAAACCCAACTCAAAAGGGTTATAAAATTTTCCGATGGAAACACTTGAACCAAAGGCAACTCGGAATCCAGCTAGGTAGGCTAAGAAATACTGTTTTCAGGATCGTTTATATGGTTCAAAATCGTCTCATTTTCAAGTAGATATTATAGACTAAATGTCTTAATGAAATTCATGTAAAAGGGAGGACAAAATACCCAAGAAAACCCTAAACCACTCCTTTTTTATTTGGTAAACGTAAGTAAACATTTGGAGTTTCCAATTGAAGAAGGACCATGTTTTAAGATGGAAAACGGTCATAGTATTTGCCAAATGAAAATATACAAATTCAAATAGAAATTTAGCCCTCGAGGAAAAATTTGGGTAGCACGCCCTTTGTACTTACCTATTTTTCCAGCCATTTATGGCTTCATTGTTTTCCTCAATCAATTCCAAAGTCACACACAATATCATCTCATTTCAATAGCCATTCCATAGGCTCAAAGTCATATAAGTACAAAAATCAAGCTAACAACATGTGCGGAAATGAAGTTTAACAAAAGATAGATTTGGCGGGTTTTGCGTAACGGACACATCCGAAGCTACGCTTATCGGATTGGGATGTAATTAATACCGTTTCGAAGCTAAGGAAGAGGGCTACAATTTTGATGAAGACCACTTGGTCCAAATTCCAGTGTCACCTAGTCAAATTCCCAATTCACAGAACCAGATTCCAACTAATCGGCTAATTAACCGTACTACCTTTAAATGGCCATATCGCAGGCTTTCAAAGTCCGTTTAAGGCATTCTTGGAGGCGTTGAAAATCTAAGACAAAGACCTACAACTTCCATGAAGACCACTCAGTCCAGTTCTCACCCTAACTAGGTCAAATTTACCAAAACAATTCCAGATTTTCCAGTTTGAGATTCACTGCAGAAATCAACTAGCAGTCCTGCTTTATTCACTCATATCTCAGCACAAACAACTCCAATTCAGGTAATTCCAAAGCCATTTGAAATCTAAGGTACAAGGCTATAATTCTTAAGAAGACATCATCAACTAAATCAGTATTAATCCTGGTCAAACTAACCAATTACAGAAGCTGATTAGCATGTTCAGGTAGAAATAGGGCAACAGGGGTATTTCTGTCTTTTCATAGGATACGTTGCTCCGATTAGGCTGAACATTTGTAGGCAATTATAAAACATCATTATCTACAACTTTTATGTTTTGAGCTAAGGCAAATTCGGCCTCTATCATGATGAAACAAAAACGGACAGAATGGTGTTTGTGAGAATTTAAACCTGGAATTAGAACTTTGTTGCTAGAATTTCATGTTTGTTAGGTTTAAATCATCAAAACCTCCAACTAGCAACTTCATAACATCAATTAAAGGATATATGATCATAATCAAAGCTGAAAATGAAACCCTAGCTAATCATCCCCCCAACTCCAACAAAACTCACTAATTAACCGTTGTAACTCAAAATTAAAAGTTTCTAGCCATATTTAACCAAAATTGGGAGAAAGAAAAGGGTGAATGTAGACACCAAATTTTTAACTAATTTTATTTTATTTTTTATTTTTAGTATTATCTATTTTATTTTATTAATCTCATAATTTTTGTTTTAAGGCACCTTTTAGCATTTTATAGCATTTTAGATTGTTATTATTTATTTTTATTTTATTTTATTCATTTTGATCATTTAGTTGTTGAATTATATTTTAAGGTTTTTTTTAGTGTTAAGAGTTGCCGGAAAATGGTCACAAAAATATGCCTTATCTCTGTTAGATTTTATGCAAGTTTATTATTTATTTAATTTGAGAAAAAAAAGAAAAGAAGAGAGAAAACCAAGCTCATGCGCCCGGAGCTGCACAGGATCCTAGCCCATTTTCTCCGTATCACATTGCAAGCACATACATGCACACGAGTACAGGAAAATTTGCAGCGGCAATATGGATTCCATTTACACCCCTTGGCTCGCATTTTTTCTTTTCCGTTAGAGCCCCTCAGTACAACAGACAAATCATCCTCTAATTCTGATCCCAAATCCATCATCCAAAGGCTCCGGATAATGACCAGAAATGCAGAAAAACCAGCACCATTAGATGTAGGTTTAGGTGTCTTTAGAGATATAAAAAGGAAGGAAGCTGACGACTAGAAGGGAAGAGGGGCTAGTTGGTGGCTGTAACAAAAAAAACAGAAGGCTACGGGGGTTGACGGCTGGACAAAAAGAAAAGAATGGGGCGGCTGAGAGAGGGGAGCGACTAGGGTTTTGGAAGGAAAAGAACGCAGCTTTGTGGCGGCTGAAAAAGAGATAGAGTGAGAGAGAGAGAGAGGGCTTAGGCTGAGGAAGGAAAAGGAAGAAAAGCTACAGGAACCGAGAGTGAAAAAGAGAGTGGGTGGCGGAGACGAGCTGTGGGCAAGAAACGGAGGAAACCAGAGAAGAGCAAGAAGACTACGGGAGACTTTGAGAGCTACTGAGAAACCTGGGAAAGATCTAAGAGATCAGGAAAGGCTTCAGAAAAGAGAGAGGACAAGAAAGGCAGCGGTGAGGGAGAAAGTTGAAAAAGGAGGGAACTTGCTGAAAATTCATCACCGGGCGGACGAATCAGCCTCGTTTCGTGGCAATTTCCGAGCAATTCCTTATCTTTTGAAGCGAGTAATATTTTTCTGCACTTTCTGTGGACGTCGGGCAACAACTTATGTTCAGTGACCATTCCTTAAAAACACCTCCAACCCGCCCAGATTGGTGCTCCAAGTTGCGGGCTCCCCCATGCTGAAAGTTCCGCGACGGAAGTTCTCGACAGCGTCTCTGGAATCAGCGTGACCTTTTGGGCGATTTTCACATTCATTTCATTCCGCCAGGATTCTGAGGTAACGGTAGTTTCTCTCCTTGTTGCTTTGGCGAGATTTTTTATGAGAATCCAAGTCTATGAAACGTGAATCTTGGGCTATCTTTGCTGCTGGTTTGGCTTCATGATTTTTACCATGTTTTGCTTCTTGATGTTTCCCTGGTTGCTGTTTGTTTTGTGTCTCTTTAGTGCTAAATAAAAGTGTCGGAGTTCAGGATCTTGTTTTGTTCGGGATTAGTTTTGTATGAGCTTTGGGTTGTTGAGCTACGGAAGTTATGGGAAGTAGCAGTATGAAAAGTGTAGAAGATGCCCAGCTTTGCTTTTTCTTTATTCAGGACCCTTTGACAGATTTACTGGCTTTAATCCTGCAACCAGATATAGTATTTGGTTTAATTTATGAGTGAGACTTGCAACGTTTGTTTTTGACCCAAGCCAAAAATTCTGATATTCGGTCTGTGTTGATGAAATGATAAGAGAGTTATAGCAGCTTTTGTTCTTCAAATGTTCTGCATGTTTTTCCAGAATTTTACATGAGATCTTTCTAAGATTTACTGCCTGTTTGGATAATGGTGAGTATATAGTTTGTGTCTAGTTTAAAGCTATGTGTTTGGGTTTGAAATCTGGTTTTGAAAGCAAGCTACGGGCAGATTTTGTTTTTGGCCACTGAAAGCTTAAGAGCAAAGTGTTGCAGAAACAAGTTTCCTTCGTGGGTTGCATGCTTTTGCATGAAAAATGTCCAAGAAAAATTGCACTTTACTTCCCTTAGCTTCTGTCTATGCTACAAAGGCCCAATCATGTGCTAATTTCTTGCAATTAGGTCCTAAAATATTGCAATTTGGACTATTATTTGACCTTGTCTTTACTTGTGGACCTTTGAGTTCCCAAAATGTGTTAATTGGGTTTGAGTGATTGGTTAATATTTGCAATTGGGTCCTTGGTAGTTTTTCTATTTTAGAAATTTGATCAATAATTTTACTTTCTTGGAAATTATGCATTATTTGATTTCATTTAAGTTGCAATTGGGAGGGACTTGGTGATTTTGTTTATACTTTACTATTTAATTGGTGCCTTGACCTTTTTATTGTTTTGAAGCTATTTTCCCTTCATTTGATTACCATTGCAAGGGAGGTACACTCTATCCCTTATTTTCACTTTATTTGACCCTATGTGTCTATGTGATTTATGTGCTTGATTGCATGCCTTTTGAATGTTTCATTTATTTATTTATTTACTTATCCACTTTATTTGTTTAGTTTTGTATAGTTATTTGCAATTTCAATTATTTGAAAGGCACTTGAAAGCCAAAGTTGTAACAGCCCCACCTTCCCCTAAGGCGAACCAAAGGGGTTAGCGGACTGCCTGCCCAGCTCTCGCCAGGACTAACGGATCAGTTTACGTCGATCTAAAACGTTCCGGAACTTACCAATGCACGCAACCAAGTCAAAACCACAAAATAAAAAAAAAATGAAAATCGAAGCCGATGATGAACAGTACCGGCCACGTCCGACTCTGGATACTAGGCCGAGAGTAGCCAAATTTTTTCTTTTGCCGTTTGAAATACGAGTTGATCCGAAATCCAACCAAATATCAACCAAACATATACACATTGAAATGTAACATTTACAAGCCAAAACGGCATATCAAAACGATTCATCATGGATATACATGTTCGGTTTGCCAATCAAAAGAAATTGAACCCAATACACATCAGGGTTTCATTCAAAGAGCTATCCAAAAGATACATTTACATGAGCTCAACTTGACAACCAACTAACACAACCTTTTTCAAAAGTGGTCATTTCCTGTAAGGAAAACAAATGGAACGGAATGAGCTTAAGCCCAGTGAGTTACTACCACATAAGCAACAAAGATCACATAAGCATAATCTTTCATTTCAAGTACACAATTAAGAAGCAAAACAAGTCGGTAAAAGGATACGGACGGCTCTCAAGAGCCCATTTCCACGCTTAAGTTCTTGATCCAATCTCATTGACTCTCCGTCAACGTTTAAGAGTACCAACCGTAGAACCCACTTCACTCCCATCCCTTCCACCAAACATACCCCAACCGGGCCCGCACTCCAATCAGTAGCTTTTGGTAATACTCGAGTATACCGGAATCAAGAGTCTCATTACTACAAGATTCCCCAGTACAGTCCCCGTGGCATGTCAATTTTCACGACCAAGCCCTCGCCGGCTCGATTCAATTGGCTACCAAGGGGGTTGAGCTCAGTAATACAGTAAGGCCATTGGATACTCGTCCAAAAGACACCAAATCAGTTTTTCCATGAATGGAATTCAATATCTCATATGTCAAAGTTCAGTAGTTCAGTGAAACGGTAAACAGTCATTAACGGTATCAAAGGGGGTGAGGGCGGTCAAGTACACCCTCACCTTAACCAATTCCATTAACCAAATAGGCCTTCAAGGCATCACAATCACATATAGCAAAGCCACATTGTAACATTCAAGTGAGTAGTATACTCACTTATCAATTAAGTGTTGTTTCATGCACTTCCGTCAAGAGAATGTCGTGAACCACCGTCACATCCTAGAACACGTAAACAAGTACAATGAGACTCGATAACGAGTCATAAAGCAATGCCAATCACAACCCCAATAGGGTTTCATATGCATATACAAGTATCATAGGTAACCAGAAAATCCGGAAATGCAATTAACTTTGTCCCTGAAAAAAATAGTTTTTGTCCTCATTTTGCGGTAATGGTACCAATTTCACTACGATTATCGGATGAGGGTGCAAGACCCACCATCTCGAAGCTAAAAGACAGGGCTACAACATTACAGAAGGTCACTCAACCCAGTTTTGAGTGCAAACAGGTCAAAAATGCAAGATACTATATCAAAAACGTAAAACAGATTCACCAAAAATCTGGGCGCGAAACAGGTTTCGAAAGCAGTCAAGGGTATTTCGGTCATTTCACATGATACAGTGGTCGGATCAAGTTGAAAATTTACAGGCAACTAGTTTATAGCCTTGGCTACAACTTTCATGTTTTGGCCAAAATATAATTCGGTAAGGATCAGGGTGAAATGTCACGGTAAAATTGAGTGAAAAGGCAACCCTGTTCGCAGCACCCCTTCCTAGACCAGTCTCGGTATTTCCGACTTATCTCAGGCTACCGAGCTTAGATTGGGCTGAAATTTTACAGGCACCTCACACACATCAATACCTACAACTTTCATGTTGAGCAAAGGCCAATTCGGCCTCTAACCATACGATACAAAACCGGACAGAAATGAGGGGCATGAAACCCTAACTTTTCACATTTCCTTCCAAACCCAAAATTGGTTGCAATTATCAATCATTTACACCTACTAGAGTCATTATAGGCCATTGCCAATCATCATATAAGGCCACAACATCATGATCACTTTAAACCAGAAAAATCACCAATAAATTGGAAACTTCATCAATTCATCCCAAAACAAGAAATAAACCACAAAATTGAACACTTTAGCCACCACTAAGTACAACTCAAGCTTCATTAAGTGTAGGAGGGAGTTCAATAACCACTCACCTAGAAAACAAGAGAGGTAGAGTTGTTGGACACCTTAGCTTCTCCAAAAACTTCACCAAACTAACCACTAACACCAAATGGAGAGATTTTATGGAGTAGAAACAAGATCAAGCAAGTGTTTTGGAGGATTTGAGCTAGATAGTTGCCAAGATTTTGAAGAGTTTTTCTTCCTTCTTTGCTAGAGAGGGCCGGCCACCAAGGAGGTAAGAAATGGTGATTTTTGTGGTAATTTTGAGATATTTAATCAATGGGTCAAATAAGTCAAAAAAAATGAATAGTTGTCATAAGTCATATTCAATATAATGGTGACACTTGTCACCTCCATTAATGCAATCCTATCCTTCTTTTTCCTCTCTCAACAATCAAATCTCACCCTCTACTTATCTCTTAACACCCAATAAATTTCCACCAGTATCCGGAATTTAACCTAATTGGCCGAATTTTTCCGAACTTTTCGCACTAGTGGGTCCCACGTCCATTATATATCCTTATTTTTTCAAAAACTCTCCAATGCTAGAAAAAATCAGCTAAAAACTTAATTACTCAGAAAATTCACCAGGAAAATTTTTCCTAAGCCAGAAAATGCAGAAAACATGCCATTAAAGGGGATAAACCCTAGGAAAATTATTAAGAGGAATTTACGGGTTCTCACAAAAGTTGTAATAGCTAGGTTATTATTTCATTCCGTTCCCCCTCTTAGATTGTAGTAGGCTTCCCCGAATGTAATAGTTAGTGCTTTCTTTGCTTTATTTACCCTGTATGATTTGCATGCTTACGTGCTACGTGGTACTTGCTTTTTTAGGGTCTTGCATCTTGACACCATGCTTATGTGTTATGTGCTATATGTGATTTATGTGCTTTGTTATGCTTTATCTGATTCCTTAGGCTGTAATAAATGTATGTTATCACACTAGTCCAATGCTAGTTGTGATTCCTTTCCCGTCACCACACTAGTCCAACGCTAGTTGTGGCTCTTTGTTCCGATTTTCCACTAGTCTAATACTAGTGAGGATCATAGATATGGGCTAGTCCAATGCTAGACCCTTAGGGACCTCCCTCGCTAGATCATGTTTGTATGATTACATTACACTTCATGCATATTTTCCATTTTTTAGGATCTTTATCATTTTCACATAATATTTCCCCCCTAATAAAATATCCCTTACCCCTATGTATATATAACATTTAGATTTACATCTCATTTAGGAAATTAGGGGGTAGATTAGTGCATTTTGCCTGATTAGACTAGGGAAACCCCTTGGATATGGGATATGGACGAGTTTGGCTTCTCTAGCCTTAGCATGCTCGTATTCCCTCTATTAAAAGGAACATTGAGTCACGAACATTAGTCCCCCGCACCCATTATGATGCATTCCTTTAGGTCATACACATATGTATATTATTATTTTCTTTACTTTTTCTTTCTTTCGAGTCTCATGACTTGCATTATTCATGACTTCTTCGAAGAGTCTTTATTGGGCATCACGATTAATGTGATTGGTACCAAGTAATCTTTGAAGATACATTTCGACCCCCCGACACCCTCCTAGGTCTAGGGTATGCATTCATATAGTACATCCAAATGTGATAAATCATTAGGTTAAAATCAGAAAACCTTTGACTAAATCGCGCAACTAGCTTTGGCTAGGTTGAAAGGGTGCCTTGGATTCTTATCCTTGCCTTCCCTTTCTTCAAATGTGACTCCCGAATCTTTTTCTCTGATTTTCGTAGACTTGGAGTCGTTTAAAAACGGTTTTTCTACTTTTTCTTTAAAAAAATCATTTTTAGGTGACTTGGTACACCTTAACTCTATACCAAGTGGCGACTCCATTTTTCATTTAAAAAACCCTTTTTAAACTATATTTTGGGTCAAATCGTCGCATTTTCAAGTCCCATTTAGACCCTTGTTTTTTCATTTTCTTTTTTAAAGCAAAAATTCATTTTCCAATCAAAAATTGAATCAAAAGCCATTTTCCTAAACTCGTTCTTTTATTTTTTCTTTATTTAAAAAATGGGGCGCGACAGTTGGCGACTCCACTGGGGACTTAGAAGGTCCGAGCATCCGATTTAGTCGACCTTTTCTACTTTTAACCTTCATATATATCACATTTTGAGTAGTAGGTTGCATTCTTCTTTTCCTTTTTTCTCTTTTTTCTCTTTATTAGGGTTTTTGAATCTATCACGCGTACAATCGTTTCTCGCGCACTATGTATGTAATGAATGGATGATTTATTTGTATCGCGCTTGCATTATTGGGTGGGGAGTAGTCACCCTAGAACCTTCGACCGCATATAATGGTACAATCCCTCCCCTCAATAAGAAAGCACCTCATACGTGCATGCATAGTCTTATTTACCACATTTTTTTTCTTTTTCGTGGGCGTTTCCCACACCTCCTTGTAGGATTAGGATCGATTGCCTTGGGTAGGCGGATGGTGTACTCTGCGCCCATAGCGCTACCTAAGGGATCACTCGAGCCACCGACCGAAGGCCCTGGGAGTGATGACCCTTCGCCTTTAGGTCTGAAGGCTTGGGAGCCGAAGCCTTATCGAGTCTAGATGCATTAGTGAACCAAACCTCATGCATCCATATTAGAATTGCCTAGGGTAGAGTCGACCTTACCCTAAATTAGGAACACTATTCACGAGGGGAGGGGTCCTACCCCTCTTTCCTTATTTATCTTTGTTGCTTTTTATATTATCTAATTGTCCAACGTGTTATGTGATTATGTGTTGAACTCACATTTCCTTGTCTCTTGTCTTTTGCATTCACAAACGTTAGGAAATAAGAGGTCTGGCATGATCCTCTTTTAGGACCTACCCTTATAGATAGGCTATTGCACGTTTAAAAATTTTGGTATATTGCATTCGTAAATTAATAATGGCATATCATTTTAGGCCTACCCTAGCATATAAAGGGTCCCTTTAGGTCATGATATCAGTTAAATTGTAAATTTATCACTTTAATAAACAGCATCATGCATAAACCCTAGAAAGGAAATGCCATTTAGGGGATCCCGTGTTAGGAATAAACCACCTCGTGTCTCGGATACTTAATCCAAGGAGACTTGCACGTTTACATTTTGTACCATCCGAAGGGGTAGTGCACGAGGTAAGGTAGGATCCGATCATTTTCAAGAGCGATCTTTGGAATATAAGCATCTAATAATCACCTTTTGACCATTTTATCAAAATTGGTAAAAATCCCTTGCTTAAAGGACATTAATTTGAAGAAATTCACAAATAATTCCTCACTATTGAGACGATAAATAAATTGAGGCCAAAATTTGATTTTAGAAGGTTCATAGACTAATGCATCGCAATAAATGTTTGGAACTACCAGTGAATAGATCAATTTTTGAATAAACCATCAATTTCATTCAATCCATTGGACCATTTTATTCATCAACTTCATCCAGTCCACTTTATCAATTTGTTCGTTTTTAGGGCAATCTAGTCGATTTTGAATTCATTTGACTAATTTACTCATTTTTGGGCAATCTAGTCGATTTTGAATAAATCATCAATTTCATTCAATTCATTTAATTAGTTCACCCATTCTTAGGGCAATCTTATCGATTTTGAATAAACCATCAAGTTCATCCAATCCATTTTGTCAATTCAAATTTAGGACAATCTAATCATTTTTGAATAAGTCATTAACTCCATTTCATTCATTTGGCCAATTCACCCATTTTTAGGGCAATCGAGCCAATTTTGAATAAATCAAGTTTCGTTCAATCTATTCGACCAATTTACCCTTTTTAGGGTGATCCGATTAATTTTGGATAAATCAAATTTCATTCAATTCATTTGACCAGTTTACCTATTTTTTGGGCAATTCGGTCGTTTTGAATAAATCATCAATTTATCCAATCCATTTGACCCGCTTTTTCCCCTTTTAGGGTTTAAGTCTAAGGTTCACTGAATAAAAGTAATCGAGACATTGCAACCTCTTTTACACATCATTTTATGATCAAAGCAGGCAATCCATTTGGACTTCGTCCTCATTTTTTAAGACAAATGTCTCTTCTCACTCCAATTGGCCAATTTTTTCAAATCATTTTTTCACTCAATCAGTTGATCGGATTCATCAAGTATTGTATGGAGCCTACTCTAGAGGATTGCATTTTCATGCTAGGCCTACCCTTGGCATAAAAGGGTTCCCCCCATAGGACATGCATACCGATTCTGCAATTTTGCTTACTAACTCTGGGTTTTTTTTCCTTTCATTTTTCCCCTCCCCCTGCATTCATAAAAATGTTTCAATAAGGCGAAAATGTTTTTTCTATATCTGATAACAATTTTTGATCCGGAAAGTGTGAAAAGTATTACTTGACTCTTGGGCAGACCCTGCGATGAAAACATGAAGGATCTATTTGGAAGCGTTAGGATAAAGCCTCTAAGAGATTTCATAATTGTTTTTCAAAGGAAAATTCTATATATTTGACTTGTTAATACATTTTCGGCCCAAAAGAAAAGGAGACAAAAAGTGTATATATGTGGAGCTCTTTAGAAGTTTTTCTCTTCTCATTTGTATTATAATTGAACGAGAAATTTTGTTTTAAACTTTTTCAGCAATAAAGTTTTGGATAATTATTGTATTCATGTACATTTCATTCTTTTGCTCATCGGAGATTTCATGATGAATTTTGGGAAATAAAGCTAAATTGAGATTTCCTCAACCTCCAGCCTGAAATTTCACGAGTGTATGCTTTCTAAAGTTCTTACGTACACTCAATTAGTGATCCAAACTGTACAATAAGAGTGCCTGGAATTAAAAAGAAGCTGCTCAAACTGATAGGTCACTCAAAAGTCCCAATCAGATACCTTTTCTTCTTCACAAAAGCACCCCAAAATAAAATCAGTCCAGTGACTGATAAAATGCAAATTGGGGCAATCTTTGCTTGAAAAATGTCCACTGTGCCTAATTATATTCAATTCACATCTAAGTGAAAGCAAAATGTGCATTATCCTTGTTTATTTTGAAAATTTGGAATGATACTTCAAGCGTTCGTTTCTCTACCCATACAGATTTTTATCATTTGCTTTTCCATTTGAGCCTTTCAAAGAATAATTTCGTTTCAAATAAGAGCCTTAATGATCACTACCCTACATTGGAAAATTTTCAAATATCAAAAGGAAATGGATTTTCAATGAGCAATTCGTTATTTTGGTTGTCATGAAGCGTAAGAATGATGCTTTGGCCATCATTTCTACAACCTAAACACTGTTTTACCCTTGCATCCTCATTTGAGCTAAAATCGGTGGTTCTTTTCAAAGCACCTATGATCGCACCCCACATTGGGGAAGGAGATTGGAGAATTTTTTCAAAAAGGAGAAAAAGCAAAATGCTAAAATTAAAAGAAAGAGAGAACCCCGAATGGGAAAATTTATTCTACCTGGGCTTCAATTTTGGGAAAAAGAGAAAAGAAAAGAGAGAAAGAGAAAAGAAAGAAAAGTTGTTCGGCGGATCCTCTATGTTTCGTGGATATGGATGAACGGAAGTCATCCTAGTTGATTCAGATGCATGCAAAAAATTTTGCATTAATGAAAATTTTCCTTTCAGAGTTAATGTAAGGAACGGATTGGAAGTCAGGCCCTCTTCTTTTCCAATCAAACATTCTATCCCTAGTTATCCCTTTTGAGCCTTCAGAATAAATTATTTCGTTTGGCAACTCCTGAGGATCGCAAACCCCACACTGGGGCAAGTTTGAGTTGAAAAAGAAAGAAAAGTCCCAAGAGGTGAAAAATAATAAAAAAAAGGAAAAAAAAAAGAATCTCGGTTGAGCATAAACTGGGGCAAAATTTTGAAAATTTCAAAGGAGTGGCAGAAGGCGAAAGAAGAAAAATCAATCGAAGAAAAGAGAACAAAATGAAAGAAGAAGACCCTCAATTGAGAATAAACTGGGGTGAGTTCTGATTTAACCCTAAAATAGGGTTGATATAATAATGCTGTGAGGCCCCAGTTCGTTCTACGTTGATATATTCATTAATTGGGCGGTAACGTTTGGTTTTGGGAGTAAGATTTAAACCCTAGTTTTGTATTCGAACAAGTTTGAGTGGTGATTAAAGTTAGTTATGTTAATGTGTGTTTTAGTGTGGGTAAGTATAGGATTTAATCCATTTTGTATAGATTAATTAAGTTTAAGAAGGTTAGAAACCCGAAGTGAACAAAAACCCTAATTTCCGGTTAAGATTGGAAACTCGTCTTTTCTACATTTTTCTGTATTAGAAAAATTCCCCAGATAATTTTTATTGAGTAAATGGAGTTTTTAGATGATTTTTCTAGTATTAGTTGGTTTTTGAGAAATTAACAACGTATATCGAACGTGGGACCCACGAGTGCGAAAAGTTCGGAAAATTTCGGCCGATTAGGTTAAGTTTCGAATACTGGGTATAATTTACCGGGTGTTAAGAGATAAGTAGAGATTGCAATTTGGATTGATATGAGAGAGAAAAGTTAGGTAGATATTTCATAAAAGGTGACAAGTGTCACCATAAGATTAACTCTTACAATAAGATTTACTATTCCATTTTTTTGACTTTTGACCCAATTGGTTAAATATCTTAAAATTAACCAAAAATCACCATTTTTCTCTTACCTTTGGCCGGCCCTCTCTCTTGCAAGAAGGAAGAAAACCTCTCTCAATTCCTTGCTCTAATCTTGCCCAAATCAACAACTTAACCGTTTAATCTTGAATTCCTTCCATAAAACCTCTTAGTTTAGTGCTTGTAAGGTGTTGTGTGGAGTTGTTTGGAAGCTTAAGGTGCTAAGTGGTCACTCTTCTTTGGTTCTAAGGTAAGTGACTATGGAACCCCTCTCTTCTATCTAAAGATGCTTAATAAATGACTTGTGGTTGTTATGAGTGTGATTTTGTGGACTATTTCTTGATTTTAGTTAAGATTGATGAAGTTTTCTATTTATTTGGAATTTTTGCTGGTTGCATATGATCATTATGATGTGGCTATGTATGATGATTGGAAATGAGGGGTAATGACTCTAGTAAGTGCAAATGAGTGATAATTGCAAGTAATTTTGGATTTGGAGGAAATTTCAGCAACTTAGGGTTTCACCACCCCCTTTTCTGTCCGGTTTTGTATCTCCTACTTATAGGCCGAATTGGCCTTTGCTTAAAACATGAAAGTTGTAGGTATTGATGTTTTTGAGGTGCCTGTAAAATTTCAGGTCATTTGGAGTAGTGTAGAGTGAGATATGTCGATTTTACTGTTGCTGTTCTGGGTTGATCAGAATGTGAAAACTGCACTTGTAATTGGTTGTTTTGGCTGGTATTGCTTCAGAATTAGTTGTTATGGTCTTCTAATGAAATGTAGCTTGATGTATTAGCTACCATATGCCTTTGGAATTTCTGGATTTGGACTTGTGTAGGCTGAGTTATGATGTTTGCACTAGAATACGTTTTGTGAATCTGTTTTTGCGATTCTGGTATAGTATATTGCACTTTCGACCTGGTTGCACTCGAAACTAGATTGAGTAGCCTTCTTCAACATTGTAGCCCCTTGAGTCGTGTGTATGCCTGTAAAATCTCAGGTTAAACGGATTAGTGTATCATGAGTTATAGATGAAATGCTCAAGCCTGTTTTGAACATCAGATTTGGTACGTCTTTTAGTTTAGCTTCTGCCCGTGATCTTTCGGTTTTGATACAGTACGATTTGGGTGTCAACTCCTTCATAAGAAATTTAGATCTTGGTCTCAGCTTCGAAACGGTATAAAGTACGTTGAAATCTGAGTTCCGTAGCTCCGGTTTTGATCAAAACAATATCGATCGTCAGAACTGCCCGGTATTTGGACAGTTCTGACGGGTATTTTGGCACTCGATTTTCGTTCTGTTCTGAATGGATTCAGGTCTTGGCCAAAACATGAAAGTTTTAGACTTATGTCCCAGCTTTCTAACGCCTTTGGAATTTCTTGATTTCGATTTCTGAGCCATGAGTTACGGCCTTGTAAACAGGGCCTGTTTGGTAACTCGCAATGAAACAGCTGGCACAATTTCGTGCATTTTTGACCTATATCTATTGAGATCTGGGTTGAGATGTCTAAAGGGAAGTTGTAGCCCTTCCTCTTAGCTTCGCAACGGTACCTCATGTACCTTGATCCGACACTCCTAGCCTAACTTTTGACCAAAACGGTTTGAGATGGCAGATTTGGCCGTCCCGTTTGCCGTTCCGCGCGCGCGCGTGTGCCATTTTTGTCGTTTCCGCACTTGCGCGTGCCAATTTTGCCGTTTTGCTTGTTTTAAGTACGTTAGTTGCCGTTTGTGATATATTGTGACATAATCTTCGATTTCAGACAGTGGTGAGCTAGGCGGAGCCGGTGGGGCCCACTACTAGCCAACACACAAAGTGAATTCCGCCTTTGTACTACTTTTGGTATTTTGAGTAAGTATTCAGGCCAGTTTGGTGTGTTTTCTTTGCTATGTGTTTGAGATATGTGAAAAGGGCACTTAGGCGAGGGTGTACTTTATCGCACTCGACCTAAACCCTAATTTGAATGTATTATTGTACTTGGCGTATGTATATGAACCTTTTGGAACCAAAACCCTTGAGCTTGTGGCTCGGGGCGACTTTCGAATAAAGTTTGTGAAGTTTGCAAAGTTTGTGATTTTGAATAATTTTGTGAAGTTTGTGAGTTTGGGGCGAACTCTTGACCTGGTTGGACTATTCGAGCCGGTTAGGGCTTGGTCGAAGGCAGTCCAACTTAGTCTGAGGTCACCAAGTTTGTAGGTTCATGTTATGAACCAATTTTGTGAATCCGGTTCACCGAGAAGGTGACCAAGTTTGTGACCCGAGCTTGTGACTCAAGCTCAAGTTTGTGATTTCGTTCGCCCGGGCAAGTTTGTGAGGTGACTGGCCAGTGAGGGTGATAAGGTGTCGGTGGGTGTACAAGTGAAGTTCTACGGACTATTATTTGCAGTCGACGGAGTGTCGGCAGGAGATCACGCATGGCACATGAGTTGGCTTTGGAGCCACCTGTATCCTTATTATGTGATGTTACTTTTCTGCTTTTGCTTTACTCTTATTGTGTAACTGTTACGTGAAATTTATGCTTTCGCCCCTGTTTACTTACTAAGCATATAGCTTACCCCATTCCTTTTGTTTTCCTTAGCAGGGGTCGACGCGGGGACTTTTGGCTCGTATACTAGTATAGTTAGTTTGGCTTGTAATAGTTGAACAGTTAGGATGTTTGTTTTTTTTTGTTTTGGTGGTTTGACTCGATACTTTTGGAGAATGTAATTATAACTCTTTTGGGATTGTATATATTGTTTTTAGTGCTCTTTCGAACTTTAAGTTTTGAGTCCTGGCGCGAGCTAGGCAGGCGGCCCGCCGATACCCTTGGGTTCGCCCTTGGGAGAAGTGGGGTCGTCACAAATGCGATCTCAGATCATTTGAACCACTTTTAAGAAATCTGCTTTCAAGCCTTAACTTTTCTAAGCATCCCACCAGACCCCATTACAAAAGCCGAAAGTCCTTACTTTTGTTCCTTTGCAATATCTCTGTCAAGAAAATTTCTAATTGGCAAGTGATGCTTGTATACTGATGCCAGAATTTCTTTTAAATGTATTTCCGAATTGATTAGCTATGAAGTTGATAGTACTCATCTTCTGCAAATCCGCCAGGGCACCTTTGAAAATAAAAAGAAAAAAGAAGAAGCGAGCAAAAAAATAAATGCAAAAGAAATGAAAAAAGATTTGATGGTGAAGTCCCCGTTAAGTGATGATGAAGGTCACCAAATTTACGATCTGTGAGTTCAAAATAGGGGCAATTTTGGAAAAATGCGATCTTCGGTGCAACGTCCTTGGAAGTCTTATTCTTTAACTATCGTTTTTGTGAGGACCTAGTCCGTTCGTACGTTGAGATTAGGGTTATTCATTATTTGTACGGTTAAATTAAGGTTTTAGGGCAAAGGAGAAACTCTAATCTCGGCCAAGATTGAACACCCTAACTTTGCTTACGATAAAACCCTAGTTTATACGGTATTCTAGTGTGTGTTTTGGCACAAGAAAAAAATAGGATTCGTTATAGTTTACAGAGGTTTAACAAGTTTGAAAATGGTTAGTAAACTCTGGATTAGCAAACCTCTAGTGTTACAATATTAGAAAGCTTAAATGGAGTTTTGTTTATCGCCCGTCTTTTCCACATTTTCTTTATTAGAAAATTCCCCAGATAATTTTATTGAGTGAATATACGTTTTAGATGATTTTTCTAGTATCGGTTAGTTTTTGAGACATTAAGAACGTATGTCGGACGTGGGACCCACTAGTGCGAAAAGTTCGGAAAAATTCGGCCAACTAGGTTAAGTTTTGAATACCGGGTTTAAATTACCGGGTGTGATGAGATATTTATTGGTATCAAATGGATTAGTGTGAGAGAGACAAAAAGTTAGGCATGAAATAATTATAGTGACAAGTGTCACTTTGTGATTGGGTTGGATTTTGACCTTTGGACCAACTTTACCAATAAATCAAAAATTGACCAAAATTCATTCATTTTCTTGTCTTCCTTGGCTGAATTAGAGAGAGAGAAAAGAGAGAAAATCCCTTCATCTTCCACTTCAATTTCTTGTCCAAATTTTGAGTTTTAACCGATTAATTTGCAAACTACTCCATAAAACTTGCTTTCCAAGTAGTTTCCAAGGTGTTTATGGAAGGATTTTTGGAGGACAAAGCCTAAGCTACCATTTTTCTTGAGTTTTCAAGGTATTTTACCAAGAACCTCTTCTTTACTTCAATTAATTGGTAATTAGTGGTTGAAAGTTGTAGTTTTGGTAGTTTATGAGTATATTTCATAGTTGGAAGTAGTATTATGGAAATTCCAGTTTAAGGTTTCATTTTTCCCCTTTCTGTCCGTTTCTGTTCGACCAGGTTAGAGGCCGAATTGGCCTTAGCACAAAACATGAAAGTTGTAGAGAATGATGTTTTCTAGTTGCCTGTAAAATTTCAGCCCAATCGGAGCAACGTAGCCTGTGAAAAGACCGAAATACCCCTGCTGCCCTGTTTCTATCCGAGAATGATAATCAGCTTCTGTAATTGGTTGTTTTGACCAGGAATACTACTGATTTGGTTGTTGACGTCTTCTTAACATTTATAGCCTTGTATCTTAGCTTTCCAATGGCTTTGGAATCACTTCAATTGGAGTTGTAGGTGCTGAGATATGACTGCATAAGTCAGGACTGCTGCAGTACACTTTGAACTGGAAAATCTGGGGTTGTTTTGGTAAATTCGACCTAGTTAGGATGAGAACTGGAATGTATTGTCTTCATTAAAGTTGTATATATTGATGTGTTTGAGGTTCCTGTAAAATTTCAGGCCAATCGGAGTAGCGTAGCTCATGAAAAGACGGAATTACCCTTGCTGTCCTGTTTTTACCCGAACTTGAAAACTGCTTCAGTAATTGGCTATTTTGGTTGGGATTACTTCTGATTTGGGTTTTGGTGCCTTCTTAGGAAATGTAGCCCCTTGAGTCCTGAGTATGCCTGTAAAATTTCAGGTCAAACAAGTTAGCGTATTCTGAGTTATAGACAAAACCCTCAGGCCTGTTTTAGACATTGGTTTGTGTACGTTTTGAATTTCAGCTTCTGCCCGTGATTTTTCGGTTTTGATCCCGTACGAACTGGGTGCTGATCCTTTCATAAGAAATTTAGATCTTGATCTTAGCTTCGAAACGGTATAAAGTACGCCGAAATCCGAGTTCCGTAGCCCCTGTTATGATCAAAACAATATCGCTCGTCAGAACTGCCTTGTATCTGGACAGTTCTGACGGGTACCTTGGCACTCGATTTTCGTTCTGTTCTGAGTGGATTCAAGTCTTGGCCAAAACATCAAAGTTTTAACCTTATATTTCAGCTTTCTAACGCCTCTGGAATTTCTTGATTTCGATTCCTGAGCCGTGAGTTATGGCCTTGTAAACAGGGCCTGTGTGGTAAACCGCAATGAAACAGCTGGCACTATTTCGTGCATTTTTGACCTATACCTATTGAGATCTGGGTTGAGATGTCTAAAGGGAAGTTGTAGCCCTTCCTCTTAGCTTCGCAACGGTACCTCATGTACCTTGATCCGATACTCCTAGCCTAACTTTTGACCAAAACGGTTTGAGATGGCAGTTGTGGCCGTTTCCGTTTGCCGTTCCGCGCGCGCGCGTGCGCCCCTTTTTGCCGTTTCCGCAAATTACGTGTGCCAATTTTGCCGTTTTACTTGTTTTGGATCGGTTCGTAGCCGTTTGTGACATAAGTGATAAAATCTTGTATTTCAGATAGTGGTGAGCTAGGCGGAGCCGGTGGGGCCCACTACTAGCGATCACGCGCGAAGCAATCTTGTACTACTTTTGGTATTTTGAGTAAGTATTCAGGCCAGTTTGGTGTGTTTTCTTTGTTATGTGTTTGAGATATGTGAAAAGGGCACTTAGGCGAGGGTGTACTTTATCGCACTCGACCTAAACCCTAATTTGGATGTATAATTGTACTTGGCATATGTATATGAACCTTTTGGAACCAAAACCCTTGAGCTAGTGGCTTGGGGCGACTTTCGTATAAAGTTTGTGAAGTTTGGAAAGTTTGTGATTTTGAATACTTTTGTGAAGTTTGTGAGTTTGGGGCGAACTCTTGACCTGGTTGGACTATTCGAGCCGGTTAGGGCTTGGTCGAAGGCAGTCCAACTTAGTCTGAGGTCACCAAGTTTGTAGGTTCATGTTATGAACCAATTTTGTAAATCCGGTTCACCGAGAAGGTGACCAAGTTTGTGACCCGAGCTTGTGACTCAAGCTCAAGTTTGTGATTTCGTTCGCCCGGGCAAGTTTGTGAGGTGACTGGCCAGTGAGGGTGATAAGGTGTCGGTGGGTGTACAAGTGAAGTTCTACGGACTATTATTTGCAGTCGACGGAGTGTCGGCAGGAGATCACGCATGGCACATGAATTGGCTTTGGAGCCACCCGTATCCTTATTATATGATGTTGTTCTTTTCTGCTTTTGCTTTACTCTTATTGTGTAATTATTGCTACATGAATTTACGCTTTCGCCCCTGTTTACTTACTAAGCATATAGCTTACCCCATTCCTTTTGTTTTCCTTAGCAGGGGCCGACGCGGGGACTTTTGGCTCGTATACTAGTATAGTAAGATTGGCTTGTAATAGTTGAACAGTTAGGATGTTTGTTTTTTTTTTGTTTTGGTGGTTTGACTTGATACTTTTGGAGAATGTAATTATAACTCTTTTGGAGTTGTATATATTGTATTTAGTGCTCTTTCGAACTTTAAGTTTTGAGTCCTGGCGCGAGCTAGGCAGGCGGCCCGCCGATACCCTTGGGTTCGCCCTTGGGAGAAGTGGGGTCGTCACAGTTTTCAATCCACATTACAAGCTCATAAAGTCCATCGCTGACTTATCCTTCACGACAACTAAAGTAAGGATTATGCTCATAAGGAACCCATCAATCATTTGTAATCATAAGGGTATAACCAGTTTTCGCATGTTTAGCTATCGTTTCTACCCCTCTGTTGCAAGCATACAAAACCTATGTGTTGACTAAGTTTTCTTAAAAAATAAGGGTGACAAATTCTTTGCTTTCACTAAGATGTGATGTTGAAGGAATTACATACAATTTGGGCACAAGAATAAGACAAATCACGACCTCTGATTTTCCTTAGCCACCTCAAAATCAGAAATAACACCCACTCGGTTGGTCCTGAAAGATTGAGCTAACAAGAAATGGTGACCCATTACCCAAAGCATCGGTGCTAAAGTGAGGAAGAAATCTTTTGTAATTTGGCATTATTTTGAGAAATTCATCATGAAATTTTCTGTATGAGTTTAAGCAAGACGTTCAATTTTCTTCACATTATATAGGAAGCACAGTTTCTTACGTTGTTCAAATAAATAGATAGGCATCCAAACCAATTTTTGCAATCAAATAAGCCCACATTGGAAAAAAAAATTTTAGTCCATTTGAGAATTTCGTCAAAGAGTCAAGCAAGACTTTCAAATCAATCACACTGCTCTTTCCATGAGTAGTAGTTGCAATATTTTAAAATAAAATGCATGTTGTACTTTGGCGAGCCCCCTGTGCAGGTATCCATGGCTGAAATCAATGAAGAAGCGTAAGCCAGAATCTTACGAATCAAGGCCTCAAGGAGGAGCAACCATGCCGTAATGCAAATCAATTGATTGGTTGCACAATAATTGGTGGAAACTGGGGCCAATTATTTTTGAAAAAAATTCTCAAAAATCAAACTTGAATTTAATTTCTTGTTCCTTGACAAATTTCAATTTCTTGTTGATGAAATTTCAGCGCCCGCCGCGCACCCTTCCATTTCCCATTTTTGACAACCATATTTAATTCACTGATTTCTCCATCGTTAGCATCGAGTCTATCTCACTAACGTGTGTGTTTCTTTTCTTCTACCACCGTTAGCTTTAAGTTTATCTCACTAACGTGTGTGTTTTAATTCTCAAGGCAGGCTCGGGTTTAATCCCACTGACCCGTTATTAAGGCAGGCTCGGGTGCTATCCCACTGACCGATTATCAAGGCAGGCTTGGGTTTAATCCCTCTGACCAATTTGTCAAAGGCAGGCTCGGGTGTAATCCCACTAACCGATCATCAAGGCAGGTTTGGGTTTAATCCCACTGACCAATTTGTCAAAGGCAGGCTCGGGTGTAATCCCACTGACCGATTATCAAGGCAGGCTTGGGTTTAATCCCACTGACCAATTCATCACACTGGGGCAAATCTTTGGATAATTTTTTTTTCTCTCGAACAAGTCTTATACAATTTCTTCATACATACCAGCATTTCTTTTATTCTGCCACTAGCCGTTGGGTCAGTCCCACTAGTGCGCCTTTCATTTTATACTACCACTAGCCGTTGGGTCAGTCCCACTAGTGAGCCTTTCATTTACACTGCCACTAGCCGTTGGGTCAGTCCCACTAGTGAGCCTTTCATTTACACCGCCACAAGCCGTTGGGTCAGTCCCACTAGTGAGCCTTTCATTTACACCGCCACTAGCTTTTGGATCAGTCCCACTAGTGAGCCTTTCATTTTACACTGCCACTAGCCGTTGGGTCAGTCCCACTAGTGCGCATTTCATTTTACACTACCACTAGCCGTTGGGTCAGTCCCACTAGTGAGCCTTTCATTTACTCGGCCACTAGCCGTGGGTCAGTCCCACTAGCGAGCATTTTATTTATTCAGCCACTAGCCGTGGGTCAGTCCCACTAGTGAGCATTTTATTTTACACTGCCACTAGCCGTTGGGTCAGTCCCACTAGTGAGCCTTTCATTTACTCAGCCACTAGCCGTGGGTCAGTCCTACTAGTGAGCATTTCATTTATTCAGCCACTAGCTGTGGGTCAGTCCCACTAGTGAGCATTTTATTTTGCATCGCCACTAGCCGTTGGGTCAGTCCCACTAGTGAGCATTTCATTTTCATTGCCGCTAAACATAGGTCAGTCCCACTAGCGTGCATCTCATTTCACTGCCACTGAACATGGGTCAGTCCCACCAGTGAGCACTTCATTTGCATTGCCACTAAACATGGATCAGTCCCACTAATGCGCATTCCATTTTAAATTTTATTCGGGTCAGTCCCATGATTTTAAATTTTAGTCGGGTCAGTCCCATGATTTTAAATTTTAGTCGGGTCAGTCCCATGTTTAAATTTCCTGTTCGGGTCAGTCCCATGATTTAAATTTTTGTTCGGGTCAATTCCATAATTTAAAGTTTGTTCGGGTCAGTCCCATGATTAATTTCTCGTTCGGGCCAGTCCCATGATTAATTTTTTGTTGGGGTTAGTCCCCTTTTAAATTTCTTGTTCAGATCAGTCCTATTTTCAAATTTCCTGTTTTGGTCAGTCTCATTTTGAATTCTTTGTTCGGGTCAGTCCCGTTTTAAATTTTGTTGGGGTCAGTCCCATTTTAAGTTTTGATTCGGGTCAGTTCCGTTTTAAATTTCTCATCAGAGTTGGTCTCCTTAAAAGTGGCCAGTCCACATTTCAAGAGCATCAGTCACCAAACAACCACAGGTGATGTATTTGGTGTTTACTTCTTTGTCTCAAGTTTTTCCAAAACTCAGACAAAGAGGGGCAAACTATAGACACCAAATTTTTAACTAATTTTATTTTATTTTTTATTTTTAGTATTATCTATTTTATTTTATTAATCTCATAATTTTTGTTTTAAGGCACCTTTTAGCATTTTGTAGCATTTTAGATTGTTATTATTTATTTTTATTTTATTTTATTCATTTTGATCATTTAGTTGTTGAATTATATTTTAAGGTTTTTTTTAGTGTTAAGAGTTGTCGGAAAATGGTCACAAAAATATGCCTTATCTCTGTTAGATTTTATGCAAGTTTATTATTTATTTAATTTGAGAAAAAAAAGAAAAGAAGAGAGAAAACCAAGCTCATGCGCTCGGAGCTGCACAGGATCCTAGCCCATTTTCTCCGTATCACATTGCAAGCACATACATGCACACGAGTACAGGAAAATTTGCAGCGGCAATATGGATTCCATTTACACCCCTTGGCTCACATTTTTTCTTTTCCGTTAGAGCCCCTCAGTACAACAAACAAATCATCCTCTAATTCTGATCCCAAATCCATCATCCAAAGGCTCCGGATAATGACCAGAAATGCAGAAAAACCAGCACCATTAGATGTAGGTTTAGGTGTCTTTAGAGATATAAAAAGGAGGGAAGCTTACGACTAGAAGGGAAGAGGGGCTAGTTGGCGGCTGTAAAAAAAAAAATAGAAGGCTACGAGGGTTGACGGCTGGACAAAAAGAAAAGAATAGGGCGGCTGAGAGAGGGGAGCGACTAGGGTTTTAGAAGGAAAAGAACGCAGCCTTGTGGCGGCTGAAAAAGAGATAGAGTGAGAGAGAGAGAGAGGGCTTAGGCTGAGGAAGGAAAAGGAAGAAAAGCTACGGGAACCGAGAGTGAAAAAGAGAGTGGGTGGCGGAGACGAGCTGTGGGCAAGAAACGGAGGAAACTAGAGAAGAGCAAGAAGACTACGGGAGGCTTTGAGAGCTACTGAGAAACCTGGGAAAGATCTAAGAGATCAGGAAAGGCTTCAGAAAAGAGAGAGGACAAGAAAGGCAGCGGTGAGGGAGAAAGTTGAAAAAGGAGGGAACTTGCTGAAAATTCATCACTGGGCAGACGAATCAGCCTCGTTTCGTGGCAATTTCCGAGCAATTCCTTATCTTTTGGAGCGAGTAATATGTTTCTACACTTTCTGTGGACGTCAGGCAACAACTTATGTTCAGTGACCATTCCTTAAAAACACCTTCAACTCGGCCAGATTGGTGCTCCAAGTTGCGGGCTCCCCCATGCTGAAAGTTCTGCGACGGAAGTTCTCGACAGCGTCTCTGGAATCAGCGTGACCTTTTGGGCGATTTCCACATTCATTTCATTCCGCCAGGATTCTGAGGTAACGGTAGTTTCTTTCCTTGTTTCTTTGGCGGGATTTTTCATGAGAATCCAAGTCTGTGAAACGTGAATCTTGGGCTATCTTTGCTGCTGGTTTGGCTTCATGATTTTTACCATGTTTTGCTTCTTGATGTTTCCCTGGTTGCTGTTTGTTTTATGCCTCTTTAGTGCTAAATAAAAGTGCCGGAGTTCAGGATCTTGTTTTGTTCGGGATTAGTTTTGTATGAGCTTTGGGTTGTTGAGCTACGGAAGTTATGGGAAGTAGCAGTATGAAAAGTGTAGAAGATGCCCAGCTTTGCTTTTTCTTTATTCAGGACCCTTTGACAGATTTACTGGCTTTAATCCTGCAACCAGATATAGTATTTGGTTTAATTTATGAGTGAGACTTGCAACGTTTGTTTTTGACCCAAGCCAAAAATTCTGATATTCGGTCTGTGTTGATGAAATGATAAGAGAGTTATAGTAGCTTTTGTTCTTCAAATGTTTTTCCAGAATTTTACATGAGATCTTTCAAAGATTTACTGCCTATTTGGATAATGGTGAGTATGTAATTTGTGTCTAGTTTAAAGCTATGTGTTTGGGTTTGAAATCTGGTTTTGAAAGCAAGCTACGGGCAGATTTTGTTTTTGGCCGCTGAAAGCTTAAGATTAAAGTGTTGCAGAAACAAGTTTCCTTCATGGGTTGCATGCTTTTGCATGAAAAATGTCCAAGAAAAATTGCACTTTACTCCCCTTAGCTTCTGTCTATGCTACAAAGGCCCAATCATGTGCTAATTTCTTGCAATTAGGTCCTAAAATATTGCAATTTGGACTATTATTTGACCTTGTCTTTACTTGTGGACCTTTGAGTTCCCAAAATGTGTTAATTGGGTTTGAGTGATTGGTTAATATTTGCAATTGGGTCCTTGGTAGTTTTTCTATTTTAGAAATTTGATCAATAATTTTACTTTCTTGGAAATTATGCATTATTTGATTTCATTTAAGTTGCAATTGGGAGGGACTTGGTGATTTTGTTTATACTTTACTATTTAATTGGTGCCTTGACCTTTTTATTGTTTTGAAGCTATTTTCCCTTCATTTGATTACCATTGCAAGGGAGGTACACTCCATCCCTTATTTTCACTTTATTTGACCCTATGTGTCTATGTGATTTATGGGCTTGATTGCATGCCTTTTGAATGTTTCATTTATTTATTTATTTATCCACTTTATTTGTTTAGTTTTGTATAGTTATTTGCAATTTCAATCATTTGAAAGGCACTTGAATGCCAAAGTTATAATAGCTAGGTTATTATTTCATTCCGTTCCCCCTCTTAGATTGTAGTAGGCTTCCCCGAATGTAATAGTTAGTGCTTTCTTTGCTTTATTTGCCCTGTATGATTTGCATGCTTACATGCTACGTGTTACTTGCTTTCTTAGGGTCTTGCATCTAGATACCATGCTTATGTGTTATGTGCTATATGTGATTTACGTGCTTTATTATGCTTTATCTGGTTCCTTAGGCTGTAATAAATGTATGTTATCACACTAGTCCAATGCTAGTTGTGATTCCTTTCCCGTCACCACACTAGTCCAACGCTAGTTGTGACTCTTTGTTCCAATTTTCCACTAGTCTAATACTAGTGAGGATCATAGACATGGGCTAGTCCAATGCTAGACCCTTAGGGACCTCCCTCGCTAGACCATGTTTGTATGATTACATTACACTTCATGCATATTTTCCATTTTTTAGGATCTTTATCATTTTCACATAATATTTCCCCCTAATAAAATATCCCTTACCCCTATGTATATATAACATTTAGATTTGCATCTCATTTAGGAAATTAGGGGGTAGATTAGTGCATTTTGCCTGATTAGACTAGGGAAACCCCTTGGATATGGGATATGGACGAGTTTGGCTTCTCTAGCCTTAGCACGCTCGTATTCCCTCTATTAAAGGGAACATTGAGTCACGAACATTAGTCCTCCGCACCCATCATGATGCATTCCTTTAGGTCATACACATATGTATATTATTATTTTCTTTACTTTTTCTTTCTTTCGAGTCTCATGACTTGCATTATTCATGACTTCTTCGAAGAGTCTTTATTGGGCGTTACGATTAATGTGATTGGTACCAAGTAATCTTTGAAGATACATTTCGACCCCCCGATACCCTCCTAGGTCTAGGGTATGCATTCATATAGTACATCCAAATGTGATAAATCATTAGGTTAAAATCAGAAAACCTTTGACTAAATCGCGCAACTAGCCTTGGTTAGGTTGAAAGGGTGCCTTGGATTCTTATCCTTGCCTTCCCTTTCTTCAAATGTGACTCCCAAATCTTTTTCTCTGATTTTCGTAGACTTGGAGTCGTTTAAAAAGGGTTTTTCTACTTTTTCTTTAAAAATTCATTTTTAGGTGACTTGGTACAACTTAACTCTATACCAAGTGGCGACTCTATTTTTCACTTAAAAACCCTTTTTAAACTATATTTTGGGCCAAATCGTCGCATTTTCAAGTCCCATTTACACCCATGTTATTTCATTTTCTTTTTTACAGCAAAAATTCATTTTCCAATGAAAAATTGAATCAAAAGCCATTTTCCTAAACTCGTTCTTTTATTTTTTCTTTATTTAAAAAATGGGGCGCGACAGTGAAAAGCCATGATACCTTCCTAGGATGCTTGTAGGAGAAGACCACAACCTTTCCTTCAAAATCTTGCCATTCAAAGCTCTAATCTTCCCTAAAGAGTAGTTTTTGTGAAGTGATTCACAAGATTTATGGTTGGAGTTTAAGATTAAGCAAGAAATTTAGTTGGTGAAGATGAAGTTTCTCTCCCCTTTTTCTCTCTCTATTTTCGGCCAAGGTGGTGAAGATGTAACAGCCCCACTTTCCCCTAAGGCGAACCAAAGGGGTTAGCGGACTGCCTGCCCAGCTCTCGCCAGGACTACGGATTAGTTCACGTCGATCTAATACGTTCCGGAACATACCCACGCGCGTAAACAAGTCAAAATCACAAATAAAAAAAATGAAAATCGAAGCCGATGATGAACAGTACCGGCCACGTCAGAATCCAGATACTAGGCCGAGAGTAGCCAAAATTTTTCTTTTGCCGTTTGAAATACGAGTTGATCCGAAATTCAACCAAATATCAACCAAACATACACACATTGAAATGTAACATTTTCAAGCCAAAGCGGCATATCAAAAACCATTCATTACGAATATACATGTTCGGTTTGCCAATCAAAAGAAAGTGAACCCAATACACATTAGGGTTTCATTCGAAGAGCTATCCAAAAGATACATTTACATGAGCTCAACTTGACAACCAACGAGTATAACCTTTCCAAAAGTGGTCATTTTCCTGTAAGGAAAACAAATGGAACGGAATGAGCTTAAGCCCAGTGAGTTACTACCACATAAGCAACAAAGATCACATAAACAAAATCTTTTATTTCAAGTACACAATTAAGAAGTAAAACCAGTCGGTAAAAGGATACGGACGGCTCTCAAGAGCCCATTTCCACGCTTACATTCTTGATCCAACCTCATTGACCCTCCGTCAATGTTAAGAGTACCAACCGTAGAACCCACTTCACTCCCATCCCTTCCACCAAACATACCCCAACCGGGCCCGCACTCCAATTAGTAGCTTTTGGTAATACTCGAGTATACCGGAACCAAGAGTCTCATTACTACAAGGGTCCCCAGTACAGTCCCCGTGGCAAGTCAATTTTCACGACCAAGCCCTCGCCGACTCGATTCAATTGACTACCAACGAGGTTGAGCTCAGTAATACAGTAAGGCCGTTGGATATTCGTCCAAACAACACCAAATCAGTTTTTCATGGAAGGAATTCAATGTCTCATATATCAATTGCAGTAATTTCAGTAAACGGTAAATAGTCATGAATGTTATCACAAGGGGTGAGGGCGGTCAAGTACACCCTCACCTCTCTCAATTCCAATAGCCAAGTAAGCCTTCAAGGCACCAAATTCACATATAACAAAGCCACATTGTAACAATTAAGTGAGTAGTATACTCACCACTCAAGAAAGTGATGTTTCATGCACCGTCGTTAAACGAACGTCGTGCACCACCGTTACCTCCTAGAACAAGCAAACAAATACAATGAGACTCGATAACGAGTCATAAAGCAATGCCAATCGCAACCCCAATAGGGTTTCATATGCATAGACAAGTAGCATAGATAACCAGAAATTTCAGCAATGCACTAACTTGACCTTAACAAAAAAATAGTTTTCGTCCTCCTTTTGCGGTAATGGCACAAAATGCGTTACGCTTATCGGATGAGGGTGTAAGACCCACCATCTCGAAGCTAAAAGACAGGGCTACAACAATGTAGAAGGCCACTCAGTCCAAATCCTAGCACAACTAGGTAAAAAATGCAGAATACCAAACCAGAACCGTAATTGCAGGTTCACAAATCACACTATGCTGTAATTAGTCCAACTCAGTCTATACAGGTCCAAATGTGTTGATTCCAAAGGCATGCGGTAGCTAAGACCTCAAGCTACATTTCATCAGAAGACACCAATATCCAAATCCAAAGCAATTCCAGTCAAAACAGACGATTACAAACACATTTTGCACATTCTGATCAACCCAGAACAGCTACAGTAAAATCGACATATCTCACTCTACACTACTCCAAATGACCTGAAATTTTACAGGCACCTCAAACACATCAATACCTAAAACTTTCATGTTTTGAGCCAAGGCTAATTCTGATGTGAAATCCCGATCTAGACAACCAAAACACCATGGCTTAGGCAGCGGAAATTTGACCCAACTAATCCTTAGAAGTCACGAACAATTTTGATATTATCTCAACCCGTCACTACTCGAATTAACGAACCAAATTGGAGGTAGTAGAACGCCACAATCAAGGAGATACTCGATTGATAAGTTCAGGTGAATAACTTGAGAAGATTCTCAAGTATTCAAAGGCAACTCTCTTGCCAAAGAGAAAGTGAAAACTCACTAATTGTATTTAATAGCCAAAAACTGATCCCAAACAAAGAGGAAGTGGGGCTATTTATAGCCCTTACAAGCATTAACCCTAATCCAAAAGTTGACCAAACTACCCCACATACTTAAGAAAGATTTTGGGCCTTACTTACTAACAAATGGGCCGCAATTAAACTATCTTAATTACCTAGACTTTTTAAAACGAGAAATAACCAAAATCAACGAGGAAAATCAAATAATCCTACTAAACTCAAGCATTCGTGCAATCAACTAGTCTTCACTTGAATCTTCCAATTCCCTATGTGCTTGAATGGGACTTGGTCTTTATATTCTCATCAAATTCGGCCTCTAAGCATGAGATACAAAACCGGACAGAAAAGGGGGTTATGAAACCCTAACTTCCTCAAATTCCTTCCAAACCCAAAATTGGTTGCAATTATCAATAATTCACACCTACTAGAGTCATTATAGGCCATTGCCAGTCATCATACAAGGCCACAACATCCAGATCATATTAAACCAGAAAATTCATCAATAAAATAAAAACTTCACCAATTCATCTCCAACCAAGAAATAAACCACAAATATCATCACTTTAGCCACCACTAGGCACAAATTAAGCATCATTAGGTGTAGGAGGGAGTTTAAGCACCACTTACCTAGTAAACAAGAGAAAAGGAGTTATAGAACACCTTGGCTTCCTTGAACACTTCCACAAGAACACTTACTAGCACCAAAGGGAAGGATTTTATGGAGTAGAACTAGTTTATGTGATTGATTTTGGAAGATTGAGCTAAATGGAAGCTAAAATGTTGAAGAGTTTCTTTCTTCTTTGCTCAAGGGAGAGCCGGCCATGGAGGAGTAAGAAATGAGTGAGTTTTGGTTAATTTTTAAGATATTTAACCAAATGGGTCAAAAGTCAAAAAACATGAATAGTTGTCTACAAGTGTCACCCACTCACAAGGTGACACTTGTCACCTCCATAAATGCATTCCAATCCTTTTGTTTCCTCTCACATCAATCACTTCACATCCTCTACTTATCTCTTAACACCCGATAAATTTCACACAGTATCCGGAATTTAACCTAATTGGCCGAATTTTTCCGAACTTTTCGCACTAGTGGGTCCCACGTCCATTATATACTCTTAATTTTTCAAAAACTCTCCAATACTAGAAAAATCATCTAAAAACTATAATTACTCACAAAATTTACCGGGAGAATTTTCCTAAGCCAGAAAATGCAGAAAACATGTCTTTAAAGGGGAAAAACCCTAGGAGAATTATTAGGGAATTTACGGGTTCTCACACTCTCTCCCCCTTAAAAGAATTTCGTCCTCGAAATTCCTTATCATTGACTACTCCGGGATTAAATTGAGCATTATACTTGGCTAACAAATCTGTACCCCCTTCACTGGCCAGGTTCAGTAAATTCTTACCTTCCACGTCCTCTAATGGGTCTAAGACTTGATGTTGTTCTAAGGAGTACACCCGAGAGGACACTTTCGATCCATCCTTGTCTCCCTTCGACTGGTCAGGGTGGGTCGTGGTTGGTGGCAGAGTCCCTCTCCGCTCAAGCAGGCGAGCTAGACAGTTGGCAATCTGATGTTCGGCACTTCCACAGCGCAAGCATTTTCCTCCTTTCTTCCAGCAGTTGTCCTCCGAGTGGTTTAATTTTCCACAATACCCGCAGGGTCCGCGTGTGGTAGAAGCCGAGCCTCCTCTTGACGGGCTCTCTTGTGACACTCCCGGCATCCTTACTCCTCCCGTTCCCCGCCCAAACTTGGGAGGGGTACTTTCATCCCCCTGCCCCGAACTACTTCCAGGAAATCCTCTCTTTTTCGCCTGGAAGTTTTTCACCTGGAGCCTAGCATTCTCTACTCGTTGTGCCTTCTCCACTGCTTCGCTGAAGGCGATAATTTGGGCTGCCGCGAGGTCCTTCTGGATTTCTACGTTCAGGCCCTGGACAAATCGCCGTATTCTTCGTTGCTCGGTCATGATGAGTTCGGGCGCAAATTTGGATAGGCGGGTGAATTGGCTCTCATATTCCGCCACAGTTTGAGCTCCTTGGCGGAGTCAAATGAACTCGTCTTCCTTCCTCTCCTGAACTAAAGGAGGGAAAAACTTCGCATTGAACTCTCTGATGAAGTTCACCCAAGTCCTAGGTGTCTGTTCTCGTTCCCACTTCTGCCGAATTACGTTCCACCAGGAACGGGCTGCCCCCTCAAGCTGAAACATGGCAAAAGTCACCTGCCGTTCGTCAGGGTAGTGTAGGGCTGCAAATATATCCACCATCTTTTCAAGCCATCTTTCGGCAACGTCTGGGTCGGGTCCCCCAACAAACTTTGGCGGAGCGAACTTTTGGAATTGTTCGAGAGCTCTGTCTTCGCTCTCGATATGGTTACCAGGGTTTCCAGGGTTAGGGTTTGGGTTTTGGCCCTGCTGTTGCACTACTTGTGCTAGTAAGTTTGTCATTTGCTGCATAGCAGCAGCTATTTGCACATTAGGGTTTACTTGCGGTTCCAGATTGGGTCCAGTAGAGGTTTCCCCCGTACCCCTAACCGGTGTGGGTTGTCTAGTTCTGCGTCCACGGCCTCGACCACTCCGAGTGCCTTCCATCAATCTAAGTCAATCTAGGTCACCAAATAAATATACTATTAAAGGGCACCTAACCCTCCTTTCCGTAGCACCAGACAGGAACAATGAAACAAGAATAAGTAACTCAAACAATTACCACGAAGAGCATTTAAACACATAACACGTATACATAGATCACATAACCAGGTTAAGCAATTATACGGAATAGTCAGTCAAGTACATACGAAGTCATTCCATGAAACAAAAGGGTCCTCCAAAAGTACTATAGACACCTAGGTCACAAGTGCAAAAGAACTCACGAAAAGCTTTTCCCCTTCTAGGGCTTCGTCCAAATATTTATATCTTAATCAAGGTCGATCACGCTTAACCACACCCGAACAAACCACACGAAGTTCCATAGAATCGCCTTTCTAGTTCACCAAATCCTTTCTAACCTAGGCCCTCATATCTTTCGTATCCGGGCGCAAGAATCTCGTCTAAAATAATTCACATCTCGAGCCGGCCGGTCCCAAGAGTAAACCATCCTTATTAAAGATTCCTACCCGACATACATACCTAGCTTCCTCGAGTCCCATGATAATGATTCGTACACTTATCACATGCCCGGTTCATATCTTACGCTCAAACGAGCACTTAGATATTTTCATGAAATTAGGACCACAACACCACTTGGCCCAGTCTCACTCCGCGTAGAGACCACGCGAAGTGGCTCTGATACCACTTGTAACAGCCCCACTTTCCCCTAAGGCGAACCAAAGGGGTTAGCGGACTGCCTGCCCAGCTCTCGCCAGGACTACGGATTAGTTCACGTCGATCTAATACGTTCCGGAACATACCCACGAGCGTAAACAAGTCAAAATCACAAATAAAAAAAATGAAAATCGAAGCCGATGATGAACAGTACTGGCCACGTCAGAATCCAGCTACTAGGCCGAGAGTAGCCAAAATTTTTCTTTTGCCGTTTGAAATACGAGTTGATCCGAAATTCAACCAAATATCAACCAAACATACACACATTGAAATGTAACATTTTCAAGCCAAAGCGGCATATCAAAAACCATTCATTACGAATATACATGTTCGGTTTGCCAATCAAAAGAAAGTGAACCCAATACACATTAGGGTTTCATTCGAAGAGCTATCCAAAAGATACATTTACATGAGCTCAACTTGACAACCAAAAAGTATAACCTTTCCAAAAGTGGTCATTTTCCTGTAAGGAAAACAAATGGAACGGAATGAGCTTAAGCCCAGTGAGTTACTACCACATAAGCAACAAAGATCACATAAACAAAATCTTTTATTTCAAGTACACAATTAAGAAGTAAAACCAGTCGGTAAAAGGATACGGACGGCTCTCAAGAGCCCATTTCCACGCTTACATTCTTGATCCAACCTCATCGACCCTCCGTCAATGTTAAGAGTACCAACCGTAGAACCCACTTCACTCCCATCCCTTCCACCAAACATACCCCAATCGGGCTCGTACTCCAATCAGTAGCTTTTGGTAATACTCGAGTATACCGGAACCAAGAGTCTCATTACTACAAGGGTCCCCAGTACAGTCCCCGTGGCAAGTCAATTTTCACGACCAAGCCCTCGCCGGCTCGATTCAATTGACTACCAACGAGGTTGAGCTCAGTAATACAGTAAGGCCGTTGGATATTCGTCCAAACGACACCAAATCAGTTTTTCATGGAAGGAATTCAATGTCTCATATATCAATTGCAGTAATTTCAGTAAACGGTAAATAGTCATGAATGTTATCACAAGGGGTGAGGGCGGTCAAGTACACCCTCACCTCTCTCAATTCCAATAGCCAAGTAAGCCTTCAAGGCACCAAATTCACATATAACAAAGCCACATTGTAACAATTAAGTGAGTAGTATACTCACCACTCAAGAAAGTGATGTTTCATGCACCGTCGTTAAACGAACGTCGTGCACCACCGTTACCTCCTAGAACAAGCAAACAAATACAATGAGACTCGATAACGAGTCATAAAGCAATGCCAATCGCAACCCCAATAGGGTTTCATATGCATAGACAAGTAGCATAGATAACCAGAAATTTCAGCAATGCACTAACTTGACCTTAACAAAAACAACAGTTTTCGTCCTCCTTTTGCGGTAATGGCACAAAATGCGTTACGCTTATCGGATGAGGGTGTAAGACCCACCATCTCGAAGCTAAAAGACAGGGCTACAACAATGTAGAAGGCCACTCAGTCCAAATCCTAGTACAACTAGGTAAAAAATGCAGAATACCAAACCAGAACAGTAATTGCAGGTTCACAAATCACACTATGCTGTAATTAGTCCAACTCAGTCTATACAGGTCCAAATGCGTTGATTCCAAAGGCATACGGTAGCTAAGACCGCAAGCTACATTTCATCAGAAGACACCAACATCCAAATCCAAAGCAATTCCAGTCAAAATAGACGATTACAAACACAGTTTGCACATTCTGATCAACCCAGAACAGCTACAGTAAAATCAACAAATCTCACTCTACACTACTCCAAATGATCTGATATTTTACAGGCACCTCAAACACATCAATACCTACAACTTTAATGTTTTGAGCCAAGGCCAATTCGGCCTCTAGGCATGAGATACAAAACCGGACAGAAAAGGGGGTTATGAAACCCTAACTTCCTCAAATTCCTTCCAAACCCAAAATTGGTTGCAATTATCAATAATTCACACCTACTAGAGTCATTATAGGCCATTGCCAGTCATCATACAAGGCCACAACATCCAGATCATATTAAACCAGAAAATTCATCAATAAAATAAAAACTTCACCAATTCATCTCCAACCAAGAAATAAACCACAAATATCATCACTTTAGCCACCACTAGGCACAAATTAAGCATCATTAGGTGTAGGAGGGAGTTTAAGCACCACTTACCTAGTAAACAAGAGAAAAGGAGTTATAGAACACCTTGGCTTCCTTGAACACTTCCACAAGAACACTTACTAGCACCAAAGGGAAGGATTTTATGGAGTAGAACTAGTTTATGTGATTGATTTTGGAAGATTGAGCTAAATGGAAGCTAAAATGTTGAAGAGTTTCTTTCTTCTTTGCTCAAGGGAGAGCCGGCCATGGAGGAGCAAGAAATGTGAGGACTCGCAAATTTCTTGTATTTTTCTCAAAAATACCCTTTTATTTGAAAATTATTATTTGTCAAAGCCCACTAACCAATTATTTCACAATAAGTGTAAGTAAACCTAGAAAATAGGGTTTTACGCTTCGGTTTCAAGTTTGGAGCAAAATTAGGGTTTTCGCGATTTTTCGCCGGATGAATTTTCGGTACAGAGTAAGGATTAAAAGTGACTTTTAAGTGAGAAATAATATGTGATTGGTAGCAATGATATAAGGTTAGTGAATGAGAAGTAAAAACCCTAGTACGTGAGTTTTTAAGAAAAATGGCGCGAACCGGTGGGTCCCGCGCACTACTGATTGAACGCACCACTTGACTACCATTTTTCTCACCAAACAAATTTATTGATACTTGAGCAAAATATCTTCTTATATTACAGCTAAGGCTGACCAAAACTAGTGGCTAGAAAAGAAGGAAAAGAAAGAGAAAAAAAAGAAAGGTGGTGGTGGCGACAAGTGTCGCCACCTAAGAGCATCTTGACCAAGACACTTTGGCATCTTACTTAACCAATTTTTTCACCTTTCCTCTCCATATTTCTGCTTCTGGCCGAACCAAAGAGTGTGAGAAAGTGAGAGCAAGAAAAAAAACATTCCATCTTCTTGATTTGCTACAACTAAGTGAGGAATTCCAATTCCAAACCGATTAAAGTGAAGGTTGTGAGTTGGGAAGCTTGAGGAACCAAGGAATTTCAAAGGGAGTGAACTATCACTCATCCAAGTCTTGCTTTAGAGGTACAAATCTGGTCATGATCCTTGTTGCTTAAATTTTGGGTTTAAGATGATTTTTAGCTTAAGTTTTGGCTTAATTTCATGATTATGCAAGTGGTTGTTATGAATTTTGGGATGAATAAGCAAGCTAGGGTTTCATAGCTCTCTGCCTAAACTTGTTGTATGATTGTAAATGTTGTAATTAAGGTTATATAAGGCTGTTTGGTGGTGATTAGAACCAGAAATTTGAGAAAATTCCACTAGAAACTGAAAATTTCAGAATTCTGGAAAATTGTTCTTCTATTCTGTCCGGTTTTGTAGCCCTATGTTAGAGGCCGAATTGGCCTTAGCTCAAAGAAGGAAAGTTGTATAGAATGGTATTTTATAGGTGCATACAAAATATCAGCTCAATCGGAGCAACGTAGGACATGAAAAGTCCAAAATACCCTTACTATTTTAAGTATTTCCCAAGCAGTCCGTGTGATCAGTTAAGTCCAGTTTATCACGTTTTTCGACTAGGATCCATTCTGATTTAGCTTTTTGCCAAAACATGAAAGTTTTATTATTCTGAATTAGCTTTCAAATGCCTCTAAGAACACCGGATTCGGACTTGTGTACTCTGAGATATGTCCATTACAGTGTTCTGCGTTTAAACAGCCGACGAATTGGTTTGTGGTTTAGTAATTTGAGAATTTGACTAAGTTACATTAGGAACTGGACTAAGTGACCTTCATTAATGTTGTAGCTCTGTGTCTTAGCTTCGGAACGGCATAGGTTTTGTCTCAATCCGATAAGTGTAGCTTCGGATATGTTATTTCCGCATTCGTACGTCAAATCTGTCTTGTGCTAAGTTGAATTTCTGCACTTGTGATTGTTGTAATTCTTATTCTTATGATATTGTGAGCCTATGGAACGGCTCTTGACTTGAATTGCTTATGTGTGATGTTGGGTTGTGGTTGAGGAAAAATAATGAAGCCAAAATGGCTGGAAAATTAGGTAAACACAAAGGGCGTGCTGCCCAAATTTTCGCTCGAGGGCTAGGTTTCTATCTGAACTTGTATACTTTTGTTTGGCCAATACCATGACCGGTTTTCCATTTTAAAACATGATTTTTCATCCTGGGGTTCAAACAACCCTCTTCTTACTTGAAAGTCATCTTTACACGTTTTACTCCTAATTAGTCGGGTTTCTTTGTTTCCCTTAAATGTTTTGCTCGATAAACTGTAATATGTTCTCTTGTTCAACCTTAGGTTTCATTGGTGACTAAGGGTAATATCCGGAAGGATATTTTGCACGTTATTTTGCATATCTAGGTGAGTGTTCCTTATTTGACTTTATGGCTTGTTCTTATCATTTGCTAATGTGTTAATTGCTTTTAATGATTTCCAAAACGAGCTTTCTAGGCGAGTGTGTACTTTATCGCACTCGACCTAAATAACTGTGCAATTTTCAAGGATTTAATGATTGAAAAGTTACTTGCGCATGAATGTAAGCCTTTTGGGCTGAACTGGCCATTGCCCCTTGTTACCGGTTGTCTCGAGCCAGAAGCGAACTCGGTCGGGCGATTAGGGACTTGGGTGAACGTTTGGTATACTCGAGTATTACCCTGTAGGTTGGTGGAGACTGGCCAACGGCCAGGACGGGGGTGAATGAATGAACGAACGAACGAACGAGGGTTTATTGATAAACGAAAAATGCATTTTCAAATGATTGGAGGAATAAGGGGAAATGTCAGGAGAACGGATGAACGAATTGCTCCTTGTGAGCCGTATCCTTTTAATGAATGTTACTATTGCTTTCCATTGTAAATGTTTCTTGAATTATTGATACTCCATGTTTAATGTATTGAATTGATTGTTTGATTGTTTGATTATCTGTTTGGAACCTCACTGAGCTTTTAGCTCACCCCTTTAGTTTTGTTTTCCTTAACAGGGGACGGCGAGCAGGATGAGAGCATAGACTAGCCTAGTCTAGGTCTTTTGTTTCTTTTGTAATGGTTCTCGCCCTAGTGCTTGGCACGGGCTAGTTGTATGGTGAAGTGGGAACCTTTGTACATTTGGTGGTTGTACTTTCTTTTGAGATAGCAATGTATATAAATTCCACTTTAAGTTTGGATTGCTGCCCTATTTATTCTTGTGATTTGTTCTGGATTTGATTAAAGAACGACTGAGTCCCGGCGAGAGTTGGGCAGGCGGCCCGCCGAACCCTCTGGTACGCCTTAGGGGGAGGTGGGGTCGTTACAAGAAATGAGTGAGTTTTGGTTAATTTTTAAGATATTTAACCAAATGGGTCAAAAGTCAAAAAACATGAATAGTTGTCTACAAGTGTCACCCACTCACAAGGTGACACTTGTCACCTCCATAAATGCATTCCAATCCTTTTGTTTCCTCTCACATCAATCACTTCACATCCTCTACTTATCTCTTAACACCCGATAAATTTCACACATTATCCGGAATTTAACCTAATTGGCCGAATTTTTCCGAACTTTTCGCACTAGTGGGTCCCACGTCCATTATATACTCTTAATTTTTCAAAAACTCTCCAATACTAGAAAAATCATCTAAAAACAATAATTACTCACAAAATTTACCAGGAGAATTTTCCTAAGCCAGAAAATGCAGAAAACATGTCTTTAAAGGGGAAAAACCCTAGGAGAATTATTAGGGAATTTACGGGTTCTCACAGAAGAAATGGAGAAGATTTGGTTAAATTCCTATTTTATGATGGTTGATACAAATTAGTCAAAGCTCCTTCCAATAAGGGCTTGACATGTGCCCTTTCTAGAGTTTTCTTCCTTCTTCCTTTGGCCCACCATGGTGACTCATGTATAAGATATTTTGAGGGCTAATTAGTCAAAATAAAATGAGGAGATTAAAGAAATAAAGTAGGGTTTAATTGGTGCACTCATTCGGTAACGAACGGTACACGTCAGTTCTAACCGTTTTCCTTAAATTACACGTATTAGGGTTTTTACTTCCTATTCACTAACTTTATATCATAGCTTCTAATCACATATTATTTCTCACCTAAAAGTCACTCTTAAGCACCAAATTTGATCCTCACTCCATACCGGATAATTACACTACGGATACACGAAAAACCCTATTTCACTTCGATTTGAAATCGGAAAGGAAACCCTAATTTCCTATGATCATTGGCATATTTTTTTCTAGGGTGATTTAGTAGTAAGATGGTATAGAATAATATTTTTCAAATAAAAGGAAAGTTTCAAGAAATATATATGGAATTTGCAAGTTCTCACAGACTCCAATGGGAATTCTAACGTTTTAACCGCTTCCTTACCGAAACTAAATGAGCGAGCATAAATTTTTTGGGATTTGATAAGTATCTTGAATACTACTTAAGCGAGTTGCATTTACTTGATTTTCTTGAAGTGAATCTCCTATGTTTCGAACTCTAGAGAGTTTTACATTCATAAATGATATTTTATCGCAGATTTGGACTCCAACCAAGAAGTTGGACCTGAACGTGAGTTTTGGAAAGCACTACATTTTAGTGAGTGCTTCCAAATACCTAGTTGAACTGGACACTTGTTTTCAATACTTGATCAATGTAAATAAATGATATGTGATTTGTTTGATTGTGTAAGAGTGTACTTTATCGCACTTGTCCTAATATGGTATATTCTTGTTTATTGTTGCAATTAACTTGATATACTTGTACTTGAGTTGTAAGTGCAGAGCGACAGTATGTACCACAGTCAATCCGAGTGAGAGGTGCCTTCCATTCCCGTCTCCGTATTTTTATTTCGATTCAGTCTATTGGAGATGTTATCTCATCGACATTTTGGGGACCCAAACCCCACTGGCTAGTTAATCGAGTCGAGCCGGCAAGGGCTTGGTCGATTAGATAATGAACCATGGGTAGTTAGTGATATCGAGTGGAGTATTATCTCCTCGACTAATCGGTATACTTGAGTATTACCGCCAATGTTTATTGTGGAGTTTGGGCCCCGTAAGGGGTTTGATTGGTGGATAGAGAATGGAGTTAGGTGGTGCTCTACTAGACTGGTTACTTTGCTTGAAAGTTGACGGAGTGTCAACTACTATTTGGACAAGTTTTGGTAAAGCAATGGGAACTTGGCTCCTGAGAGCCATCCGTATCCTTATACTTTGAAATGATTATTGCTTATTGGATTCTTGTTTCTTTTGAAAAACAAAACACTTTACACTCATTCATTTTGAATTTTGCTACTTAAGGCGTTATTGCTCATTTTCTTGACTTGTTATGCCCGCTAATTTGCTACGTTGATATTTGTATTTTTAAAAATGGTCAACTTGTTATTGGAAATCTCATTGGGCTTTTAGCTCATCCCACGCCATTTGTTTTCCTTACAAGGGGTACGAGCGAGGCGTGAGACTGGTACAGACTAGCGTAGTCTAGTTGTTTTGAATTTTGAATTTGTACTCACGCTAGCAACCGACTAGGGTTGTGCGTACTTGAATTGTACACCTGTTAATGTATTTGGACATGTATGAACCTTGTAGTTGGAACTGAATATTATTATATATATTAAGTTGAAAGGATTCTGTGATTTATTTTTCTATATTTGTAAGTTATTTTCTCGAGCTTTAAGTGAGTGAGTCCTGGCGAGAGCTGGGCAGGCGACTCGCTAAACCCTAGGGTACGCCCTAGGGGGAAGTGGGGTCGTCACACGTCCTGCGGATACCCTTTGGTTTGTCTTAGGGAGAAGTGAAGGCGTCATATGATCACTATTTCTTTAGGCGCTCAAGAGGATCTTGAAGCAAATCTCGAAGCGGACAACTAATGACTTTATTTGCTCACTTACTCACTTGTTTTGAATCGATGAGTGTCAAGTGCATGAATTGTTGCTAAATACTTGAATTGTTCCATATTTATTGAGTATTTTGAAATTATCGAGACGAGCATGTATTTTATCGCACTCGTTCTCTTTTAAGTGAATTTATAATTGAATTGTGTGAAGTGAAAATTATATTTTGTTGAATCGATGTCGATTGGAGTGAATCTCATCGACTTATACTTATAATCGTGGGGGACGCCCAAACTCATCGCCCGACCTTGTGACTCGAGCCGGCATGGGCTTGGTCGAGAAACTTGGTGAGCCATGAGAAAATTTTAAGTTTGATCTATCTGAGATATCTCGATTGGCATACTCGAATAGTATCGCCTTTTCTGATTGACGAGTGGGCCCAGATGTGAGAACCCGTAATTTTCATTTTCTAAGTTTTATTATTTTTCATGACTTGTTTTCTGCATTTTCGTGATTCGAAAATTTTTCTAGATAAATTTAAGGAGCAGATATAATTTTTAGATGATTTTTCTAGTATCAAATAGATTTTGAGAAATTAAGAGCAGATACCGGACGTGGGACCCACTAGTGCGATAAGTCCGGAAAAATTCGGCCAACTAGATTAAGTTTTGAATACTGGAATTAATTTATCGGGTGTTAAGAGATAAGTAGAGAGTGCTAAGTGGATTGATATAAGGGAGACAAGGTAGGTGAGCATTTAATTAAAGGTGACAAGTGTCACCATTTGATTGGGCTACCTTAAGACTTTCTTACCATTGACTTAAATAACCAAAAATGACCCAAAAATCATCAAAATTCCTCCAAGGGTGGCCGACTTTCTTGAAGCTCAAAGGAAAGAAAACTCTTCACAATTTTGGTCTCCAATCTTGCTCAATCTCTCAAATCAACCGATTAATCTTCCAATTGTTCCATAAAACTCCTCCACTTAGTGATTTTGAGGTGATTGGTGAAGTTATTTGGAAAGTTAAGGTGGTCCATAGCTCTCTCTCTCTTGTTTTAAAGGTAAGTTGTGAAGAACCACCCTCCTTCTTTAATTGATGCTCAAATCATGCTTAGTGGAAGTAGAAGATGCAAATTTATGGATTAATTCTTGATTTGTGGTTGAATTGATGACTTTTTATTATTTTTGGGGAATTTTCTGTTTTAATTCAAGCCTGATGGTGTGGCTATCTATGATGTATGGAAATGGTCTATAATGACTTAAGGAGGTGGGAAAAGTGATTAATTGCAACCAATTTCTGTTTTGGAAGAAAATTGGAAAATCTAGGGTTCTTAAGGGTACATTCTGTCCGAATTTTTAGGTACTAGATAGAGGCCAAATTGGCCTTAGATCAAAACATGAAAGTTGTAGGGAATGACATTTTAAAGGTGCCTACAAAATTTCAGGTCAATCGGAGTTGTGTGGAGTGAGATATGTCGATTTTACTATTGCTGATCTGGGTTGCTCAGAATGTGAAAACTGCGCTTGTAATCGTTTGTTTTGACTGGAATTGGTTTGGATTTTGAAGTTGGTGTCTTCTGATGAAATGTATCTGGATGTCTTAGCTAACATATGCCTTTGGAATTTTGGCATTTGGACCCGTATAGACTGAGTTATAGTAATTGCAGCATTATGTGATTTGTAAACCTGTTTTTAGTGTTTCCGGTTGAGTATTTGGCACATTTGACCTAGTTGTGCTAGGATTTAGACTGAGTGACCTTCTACATTGTTGTAGCCCTATCTTTTAGGTTCGAGATGGTGGGTCTTGCACCCTCATCCGATACTCGTAGTGGAATTTGTGCTATTACCGCAAAATGACGTCAAAACTGTATTTTTCCGGCCCAATGCTAGTTACATTTCCGAAATTTCTGGTTTCCTCTATTGTTTGTAAATGTTTATGGAACCTTATTGGGGTCATGTTTGGCCTTGGTTTATGACTCATTATAGAGTCTCATTGTATTTGTTTGCATGTTTTTAGGGCGTGACGGTGGTGCACAACGTTCTTTTGACTAAAGTGTTTGAAACCACATTGTGCTAGCTTGGTGAGTGTACTACTCACTTATGTGCTATTACATGGCTTTGATCTTTGTACTTGAGATGTTGAATGTTGATTGATCCAAGTGAGAGTGTACTTTATCACTTTCACTTATTGTTTCGCATGTTATTGGAAAGTTATATGAAATGTTATATGAAATGAAATACATGACTTCAAATATTATCCATGAGCTCAACCCCATTGGTTACTGATTGAATCGAGCCGGCGAGGGCTTGGTCGTGCCAATTAATGTGCCTTGGGGCAACATCATAGGGAATCTTGTAGTATGAGAGACTCTTGATTCCGGTTTACTCGAGTAATACCACAATGCAAGTGTTTGGATTTCGGGCCCGGTTGAGGAATGTTAGGAGGAAGGGAATGGAAGTTAAGAGGAGTCTACGGTTGGTTACCTTTCAGACATTGACGGAGAGTCAATGAGACCTGATCAAGAATTCAAACGAGGAAAAGGGCTCTTGAGAGCCACCCGTATCCTTTTATCCTCATTATTAATGTGTGGCTTTATTTATTTTGGTAAATTGGACTGTTAAACTTGATGTATCCATGAACTTGGTTGCTTGAGTTGTATTCTCACTGGGCAATTAGCTCACCCCATTCCTTTTGTTTTCCTTACAGGAATATGACTCTTTTGGAATGAATTTTGATAAATGGTTGCCGAATGAACTAGATGAATGACTCTTTTGTATTGTATATAAAATGGGACCCTAAATGTATCATTAGGGCCGTTTTCACTTTTGTTTTGGCAAACCATATATGTAGTGACTTTTGTATCACTTTTAAACGTCATTTTTGGTTTGTAAAGGCTAAATGTTATGTGGTATATGTAATTCGATGTTTGGTTGGGTTCGGACGAGTCGGTTACTATTCATGGCCGACTCCAGATTTCATTTTCTTTTATTTTGGATTATTTTGCCCTTTGCCTTATTTGCGCGCGTTATAAGTTCCGGAACGTGAAAGATCGCTCTATACTGCACCGTTAGTCCTGGCGAGAGCTGGGCAGGCAGTCCGCTAACCTCTTTGGTTCGCCTTAGGGGAAGGTGGGGCTGTCACAGGTGGTATCAGAGCCACTTCGCGTGGTCTCTGCGCGGAGTGAGCCTAGGGCCAAGTGGTGTTATGGTCCTGATTTCATGGAGATGTCTAAGTGCTCATTTGAGCGTAAGTTATGAATGGGGCATGTTATAAGTGTAAAAATCTTTATTATGCAACTTGAGGAAGATAAATATGTATGTCGGGTAGGAATCTATAATATGGATGATTTACGCTTGGGACCGGCCGGCTCGAGTTGTGAATTATCTTAAATGGGATTCTTGCGCCCGGATACGAAAGAGACGAGAGTCTGGGTTAGAAAGAATGGGACGAACTAGAAATTGCGATTCTATGGATGACTTTATATGTACTTGACTGACTGTTCTGTATACATGTTGATACTGTTATGTGTTCTCTGTATATGTGTTATGTGTTTAAATGCTCGACAAGGGAGTGGAGTAGTTATTTGTTCTTGTTTACTTGTTCCTGTTTCGGGCTGCGAAAAGGAGGGGTTAGGTGCCCATTGCCCATTAACAGTATATTTATTTTGTGACCTAGATCGACTTAGATTGTATGGACGGCACACGTAGTGGACGGGGCTGTGGGCACGGGAATAGGCAACCTATGCCAGACCGGGGTACTGGAGAAACCTCCTCCGGACCCCATCCTGAACCGAGAGTTGACCCTAATGTACAGATAGCTGCCGCTATGCAGCAAATGACAAACCTGTTGGCACAAGTGGTGCAGCAACAAGGCCAGAATCCAAACCCTAATCCTGGAAACCCTGGCAATCATGTTGAGAGCGAAGACAGAGCTCTGGAACGATTTCAAAAGTTTGCCCCACCCAAGTTCATCGGGGGACCTGATCCGGATGTTGCCGAAAGGTGGCTCGAAAAGATGGTCGATATTTTTGCCGCCCTGCACTATACCGAAGAACGGCAGGTGACTTTTGCCGTTTTCCAGCTAGAAGAGGCGGTCCGCTCCTGGTGGAATGTCATTCGGCAAAAATGGGAGAGGGAACAAACGCCCAGGACTTGGGTAAATTTTATGAGGGAGTTTAACGCGAAATTCTTCCCTCCTCTGGTTCAGGAAAGGAAGGAAGATGAGTTCATCCGACTCCGCCAAGGAGCTCAATCGGTGGCGGAATACGAGAGCCAGTTCACCCGCCTGTCCAAATTTGCGCCTGAGTTGATTGTGACGGAGCAACGGCGAATTAGGCGTTTTATCCAGGGCCTAAACGTGGAGATTCAGAAGGACCTCGCAGTGGCTCAAATCAATGCTTTTAGCGAGGCCGTTGAGAAGGCCCAACGGGTAGAGAGTGCCAGATTGCAAGTAAGAAATTTCCAGGCGAAAAAGCGAGGATTTCCTGGAAATAATTCGGGGCAGGGGAATGAGAGTACCCCTTCCAAGTTTGGGCGAGGAATTGGGGAAGAAAGGGTACCGGGAGTGTCACGAGAGAGCCCGTCACGAGGCAGCCAGTTGGGGAGAGGCCAGAGAGGAGGCTCGGCTTCTGCAGCACGCGGACCTTGCGGGTATTGCGGAAAGTCGAATCATTCTGAAGACAATTGCTGGAAGAAAGGAGGCAAATGTCTGCGTTGCGGAAGCGCAGACCACAAGCTTGCTACCTGCCTACTTATGACGCAAGAAGGAAGGGGAGCTCAAACTATGTCAAAGACCAACATGGGACCGGATAAGGGGAATGGAACGAAACCTAAGGTAGCAGCTCGAGTGTATTCACTGGAGCCACAACAGGTCCCCGATTCTCCTGAGATTGAGGAAGGTACGATTACGGTATTTCTGCGGAAGCATTAGTAGATCCCGGTGTTACTCATCCATTTGTCAGTCCCAATTCTGATGGACGAAATAGATATCACGCCTACCTGAAAGTAGTAATCCTTTGGGGAAAATCATCGTTCGAGTCTTGGTATGGTTTGTAAGGATCGCAGGGTTTGGGTAGGAGAGAGAATAGTGTTCGCGAAGAAAAAAAAAATCATGGGATAGAAAAGGCTACCTGGGAGGTGGAAAAAACAATACCCTGAGCTATTTGTGAACCATGGTGAGAAATTTCGAGGATGAAATTCTTTTAAGGGGGAGAGAGTGTGAGAACCCGTAATTTTCATTTTCTAAGTTTTATTATTTTTCATGACTTGTTTTCTGCATTTTCGTGATTTGAAAATTTTTCTAGATAAATTTAAGGAGCAGATATAATTTTTAGATGATTTTTCTAGTATCAAATAGATTTTGAGAAATTAAGAGCAGATACCGGACGTGGGACCCACTAGTGCGATAAGTCCGGAAAAATTCGGCCAACTAGATTAAGTTTTGAATACTGGAATTAATTTATCGGGTGTTAAGAGATAAGTAGAGAGTGCTAAGTGGATTGATATAAGGGAGACAAGGTAGGTGAGCATTTAATTAAAGGTGACAAGTGTCACCATTTGATTGGGCTACCTTAAGACTTTCTTACCATTGACTTAAATAACCAAAAATGACCCAAAAATCATCAAAATTCCTCCAAGGGTGGCCGACGTTCTTGAAGCTCAAAGGAAAGAAAACTCTTCACAATTTTGGTCTCCAATCTTGCTCAATCTCTCAAATCAACCGATTAATCTTCCAATTGTTCCATAAAACTCCTCCACTTAGTGATTTTGAGGTGATTGGTGAAGTTATTTGGAAAGTTAAGGTGGTCCATAGCTCTCTCTCTCTTGTTTTAAAGGTAAGTTGTGAAGAACCACCCTCCTTCTTTAATTGATGCTCAAATCATGCTTAGTGGAAGTAGAAGATGCAAATTTATGGATTAATTCTTGATTTGTGGTTGAATTGATGACTTTTTATTATTTTTGGGGAATTTTCTGTTTTAATTCAAGCCTGATGGTGTGGCTATCTATGATGTATGGAAATGGTCTATAATGACTTAAGGAGGTGGGAAAAGTGATTAATTGCAACCAATTTCTGTTTTGGAAGAAAATTGGAAAATCTAGGGTTCTTAAGGGTACATTCTGTCCGAATTTTTAGGTACTAGATAGAGGCCGAATTGGCCTTATATCAAAACATGAAAGTTGTAGGGAATGACATTTTAAAGGTGTCTACAAAATTTCAGGTCAATCGGAGTTGTGTGGAGTGAGATATGTCGATTTTACTATTGCTGATCTGGGTTGCTCAGAATGTGAAAACTGCGCTTGTAATCGTTTGTTTTGACTGGAATTGGTTTGGATTTTGAAGTTGGTGTCTTCTGATGAAATGTATCTGGATGTCTTAGCTAACATATGCCTTTGGAATTTTGGCATTTGGACCCGTATAGACTGAGTTATAGTAATTGCAGCATTATGTGATTTGTAAACCTGTTTTTAGTGTTTCCGGTTGAGTATTTGGCACATTTGACCTAGTTGTGCTAGGATTTAGACTGAGTGACCTTCTACATTGTTGTAGCCCTATCTTTTAGGTTCGAGATGGTGGGTCTTGCACCCTCATCCGATACTCGTAGTGGAATTTGTGCTATTACCGCAAAATGACGTCAAAACTGTATTTTTCCGGCCCAATGCTAGTTACATTTCCGAAATTTCTGGTTTCCTCTATTGTTTGTAAATGTTTATGGAACCTTATTGGGGTCATGTTTGGCCTTGGTTTATGACTCGTTATCGAGTCTCATTGTATTTGTTTGCATGTTTTTAGGGCGTGATGTGACAGCCCCACTTTCCCCTAGGGCGAACCAAAGGGGTTAGCGGACTGCCTGCCCAGCTCTCGCCAGGACTAACGATGCAGACCAGAACTATCTATAGCGATTCGGAACTTACAAACGAGCGTAAACAAGTCAAAATGGTAAAATAACCCAAAATAAAAAAAATGAAATCCGGAGTCGGCCATGAATAGTAACCGACCCGTCAGAACCCAACCAAACGTCAAGCAAATATTTACATCTCACAAGTTAGCATATACTTCCCAAAAGGGCATACCAAAGTGATTCAAAAGTGGATACATGTACGGTTTGCCAAATCCAAAAGAGAAACGGACCAAAAGTACATTTAGGGTTTTAATACATGAGCTATACAAAAGATATGTCCAACTAGCTCAAGTCGGCAACCGATTATCAAATCCAGTCCAAAAGTATTTATTTTTTTCCTGTAAGGAAAACAAAAGGAACAGAACGGGGTGAGCTTGCGCTCAATGAGGTACCAAACAGATAGCAATAAAGTCATGGCATTTCACATTTAACAAATCAGATACACATGTCAGATGTAAAACAAAGGAACTAATGATTCAAATCAGAAGGATACGGGTGGCTCTCAGGAGCCAAATTTCCAGTGCAGTACTTGATCCAACCCGGTTGACTCTCCGTCAACGCATATAGAACCAACGCGTCCGTAGACCCCTCTTTACACCGAATTCCGTCCACCAAACACCCCTTTACCGGGCCCGCTCACCGTAACCGAACAGAAATGGTAATACTCGAGTATACCCGGAATCAAGGGTCTCAATACCCAAAATCCCCGAACAGACTACCGTGGTTCGTTATCTAATCGTCCAGGCTCTTGCCGGCCCGACTCGAATAACTTAGCCACAGGATTGAGCTCATAGGTCATAGAAATCCGAACAGATGCAGACATAGATAACAGATTCAAATTTTGCATAGTAAATTGGCATATGATCAGACTAGAGAACGAGTGTGATAAAGTACACCCTCGTCTCGAACAAATAAACAGATTGCAGAGCAAAATCAAGTTAAACAACAATGAAGGGGAGTGGTACACTCACCGATTCAACTTCAAAAGTTTCACTTCAGATTGGCCTTAATCGCCAAGAAACCCTAAAATAATCAAAATAAACCAATTGAAGGTTTTACTTCCAGAATCGAGTAAACAGAATACACATGTGAGGCTCGACTACACGTCGTACGCCTTGCCAAATAAATACTAATGCAAGGGTGCAAAACATGATTTTCTTGGAAACGAAAAGGTAGCATGAAGACCTAGGCGCAACCAACCCAAAAGCCTTTCATTCTACCAAAAGGCAAACCCAACTTAAAGGAACCAAACGGCCTAGAAAATCGGGCAGCACTTCCCCTAAATCTCTTACTTTTCCAGCCATTAAGGCTTCATTCTATCCTCAAATCAGTCCCAACATCTCACACAAAATTCATCTCATTTCCCAAAAGCCGTTCACTAGGCTCAAAGTGGTACAAGTACAAAAGTTAACTAGGAAACAACCGAAATGAAAGCAAGCCCTAAAAGAGACTCGACGAGGAGTCATAAAACAATGCTGAACACAACCCCAATAGGGTCTCATATGCATAAATAAGCATGATAGCAAACCAGAAATTAGAAATAGCATTAGTCTTGGCCCCGAATAGAAAAACTGTTTTGCCCTCATTATGCGGTAATGGCGTCAAATTCTCTACGGTTATCGGATGGGGGTGTAACACCCACCGTTTCGAAGCTATGAAGCAGGGCTACAATAATGTAGAAGACCACTCAATCCAGTTCGTAACACAACTAGATCAAATATGCCAAATACTAACCCAGAATTCCTAAAACAGGTTCACAAAACACAAAAAACTGTAATCAGTATATCTCAGTCCATACAAGTCCAAATGCCGAAATTCCAAAGGCATATGTTAGCTAAGACACTCAGCTACATATCATCAGAAGACACCAACAACAAAATCCAAACCAATTCCAGTCAAAACAGACAATTACTATCGCAGTTCGCACATTCTGTTCACCCAGAACAGCAACAGTAAAAACGGCATAACTCACTCTACACTACTCCAAATGCCCTGAAATTTTGCAGGCACTTCAAACTCATCAATACCTACAACTTTCATGTTTTGAGTAAAGTCCAATTCGGCCTCTATCTATGACCTAAAATTTCGGACAGAATGTTCAACCAAGAACCCAAATTTTCCAGAAATTCTTCCAAATCCAAAATTGATTGCAATTTTCTATCATATGCACCTACTAGAGCCAAAGCCCCTTATTACCAACCATCAAAAACAACCACACCATCAAGATCATATGAAACCAGAAAATTCCTCAAAAAATAAAAACTCAACCAAATCACTTCAAACCAAGAAATAATCCACAATTTCTAACACAATAGCCACCATTAGGCATAAATTCAACATCAATAGCTATAAAAGAATGTTCAAGCATCACTTACCTAGTAAACAAGAGAAGAGGAGTTGTAGACCACCTTAGCTCTTCCAAAAAACTTCACTAAGCAACTCACTAGCACCTAATGGAAGGCTTTTATGGAATAGAAACTAAGTTAGGCAAGTGGTTTGGAAGATTGAGCTATATGGAAGCTTGAAATTTGAAGCAATTCTCTTCCTTCTTGAGCTCTCAAGAGTCGGCCAACAAGAGGTAAGAAAGAGTGAATTTTTAGTCAATTTTTGAGATATTTAATCCATGGTAAGAAAAGTCAAAAATGTCCAACAAGTGGACCAATCACATAGTGCCACTTGGCACTTCATTTAATGCCTTCCTATCACTTGATTCCTCTCACATCAATGCCATGTCACCCTCTACTTATCTCTTAACACCCGATAAATTTCCACCAGTATCCGAAATTTAACCTAATTGGCCGAATTTTTTCGAACTTTTCGCACTAGTGGGTCCCACGTCCAATATATATTCTTAATTTTTTAAAAAATCTCCAATGCTAGAAAAATCATCTCAAAACCATAATTGCTCATAAAATCCATCCAGAAAATATTTCTAAGCCAGAAAATGCAAAAATTACGCAATTAAAGGAACTAAAACCCTAGGAAAATATTAGGGAAATACGGGTTCTCACACGTGACGGTGGTGCACAACGTTCTTTTGACTAAAGTGTTTGAAACCACATTGTGCTAGCTTGGTGAGTGTACTACTCACTTATGTGCTATTACATGGCTTTGATCTTTGTACTTGAGATGTTGAATGTTGATTGATCCAAGTGAGAGTGTACTTTATCACTTTCACTATTGTTTCGCATGTTATTGGAAAGTTATATGAAATGTTATATGAAATGTTATATGAAATGAAATACATGACTTCAAATATTATCCATGAGCTCAACCCCATTGGTTATTGATTGAATCGAGCCGGCGAGGGCTTGGTCGTGCCAATTAATGTGCCTTGGGGCAACATCATAGGGAATCTTGTAGTATGAGAGACTCTTGATTCCGGTTTACTCGAGTAATACCACAATGCAAGTGTTTGGATTTCGGGCCCGGTTGAGGAATGTTAGGAGGAAGGGAATGGAAGTTAAGAGGAGTCTACGGTTGGTTACCTTTCAGACATTGACGGAGAGTCAATGAGACCTGATCAAGAATTCAAACGAGGAAAAGGGCTCTTGAGAGCCACCCGTATCCTTTTATCCTCATTATTAATGTGTGGCTTTATTTATTTTGGTAAATTGGACTGTTAAACTTGATGTATCCATGAACTTGGTTGCTTGAGTTGTATTCTCACTGGGCAATTAGCTCACCCCATTCCTTTTGTTTTCCTTACAGGAATATGACTCTTTTGGAATGAATTTTGATAAATGGTTGCCGAATGAACTAGATGAATGACTCTTTTGTATTGTATATAAAATGGGACCCTAAATGTATCTTTAGGGCCGTTTTCACTTTTGTTTTGGCAAACCATATATGTAGTGACTTTTGTATCACTTTTAAACGTCATTTTTGGTTTGTAAAGGCTAAATGTTATGTGGTATATGTAATTCGATGTTTGGTTGGGTTCGGACGAGTCGGTTACTATTCATGGCCGACTCCAGATTTCATTTTCTTTTATTTTGGGTTATTTTGCCCTTTGCCTTATTTGCGCGCGTTATAAGTTCCGGAACGTGAAAGATCGCTCTATACTGCACCGTTAGTCCTGGCGAGAGCTGGGCAGGCAGTCCGCTAACCTCTTTGGTTCGCCTTAGGGGAAGGTGGGGCTGTCACACCAGAACAGGGGGTGTAACAGTGAATGGGATTGTGAAGTGAAGTTCTAAGGACTTAATACCTACCCAGTTGACGGAGTGTTATCACATGGAGGTATTGGATCGAGTCTCAACAAAGCAAGTGGAATCTAGCTCCTGAGAGCTCTCGTATCCTTATTGAGTGTGTTTATTGTTAATTGTGAATTTCTTGAACTTTATAGCTTTATTTCCTGTATAAGTGCTATTGTTACTTGAACAATGTGTTTGCATGTTTTTCTTAGCCTCACTAAGCGTTCGCTCACCCCATTAGTTTGTTTTCCTTAACAAGAGCTCGAAATGGAAAGATTTTGGAGAGGCCGACCTGACTACTTTTGATTAGAAATTTTGGATGTAGTTGATTATTCGACTTTTAGTGGTTGTATTTTTTGGGAAAAGTTGATGTACTTTTGGTAACTCATGATGTAAGATTTGAATGTTTTTATTAAGGAACCGACTTTTCTTTACTTCAACATTTATTATTTGGTGGTTTATCTGTAAGTTTAAATTTGATTGTATTGAGCTCTGGTGAGAGCTAGACAGGCGTCCTGCCGATACCCTTGGGTTCGCCCTAGAGAGAAGTGGGGGCGTCACAGCTTCAATTTTAGCCGGATCTACAGTAAGTCCATCTTTTGAGATTATATGGCCTAGAAATGATATTTTCTCTAACCAAAATTCACACTTGCTAAACTTGGCAAACAACTAGTGCTCTCTCAGGGTTTGCAATACTATTCTCAAGTATTGCTCATGTGATGACGTGTCTTAGAGTACAACAGAATATCATCGATAAACACCATCACGAACCTATCCAAATAGGGTTTAAACACTCGATGCATTAAATCCATGACTGCAGCTGGAGCATTGGTTAAGCCAAAAGGCATCACTGCAAACTCAAAATGCCCATATCGAGTGTTAAAGGTAGTTTTTGACACATCCTCCTTCCTAATTCTCAATTGATAATATCCTTGTCAGAGATCCAACTTAGAAAACATCACAGCCCCTTGTAGTTGGTCCAATAACTCGTTAATGTGGGGCAAAGGATATTTATTCTTAACGGTCACTGTATTCAACCCTCGATAATCTATGCATAACCTCAAACTCCCGTCATTCTTTTTGACAAATAGCACTGGAGCGTCCCAAGGTGACTCGCTCTCATGTACAAATCCCTGTTCTAGCAAGTCTTGTAATTGCAATTTTAACCCCTTAAGTTTCACGGGCGCCATTCGATAAGAGATTTTTGAGATGGGAGTAGTTCTAGGTGCTAGATCAATCTTACACTTGATTTCTCTCTCTGGTGGCAATGACACCAATTCATCCGGGAACATATTTGAATATTCAGTTACCATTGGCATATCTTTTAGCTTCACTTTTTTTCCTCGGGTATTAATTAGAAAAGTTAGATACCCCCGTGCCCTATTACTTAACAATTTCCTAATCCTAGTTCCCGAAATAAGGGCAGATGAGGCTAGAATACCCCTCACATCTAGTTTTAAGGTCGCCTCACCAGGTATGCAGAACTCAACTACCTTGGTGCGACAATTTACCCGAGCATGATAATGAACTAGCCAGTCTATCCCTATAATAACGTCATACCTCTTAATGGCTAGACTTATAAGGTCGACTACCAATTTCTGTTCACCAACCCAAATATCGCAGTTTCTATATTCCTCGTTGGCCAGTAAAGATTGGTTACTCGTTGGTGTTTTCACTCCTAAGTCACATGGTAGCCTCTCGGCCTTCACATCGATTCCACACATGAAAGTTGGATTGACAAAAGAATGCGTAGCACCAGGGTCTAATAAAATCTTGGCCAAATGATAGAAAACAGGAATCGTACCTTTCACTACCTCCAATGGTTCAGGTACCGACTGTTGGTCCAAGGTGTACACTCTGGCTGGCACCATTGGCCTGGTCCCTCCTACATTGGTCGGTTTAGGGTTTGATCGGTCAGCTGGTTAGGCATTACGAATAAGTGGACAATTAGCGATCTGGTGCTTAGTACTTCCACACTGTAGGCACTTCCGAGCCTTTCACCAGTAATTATCCTTGGTATGGGTTGGACTTCCCATAGTACCCACAAGATACTCGGGGAGCGGATGTCTAGCCTCCCTGCGAGGCACCTCTCACTTGTCCCCTTCCACCTGGGGCTCCTCTTAGAGTAACTCCCCTAGATGTACTTGTAAACCTTCCACCACCAGCACCTCGACCGACTTTAAGAGGTGGTATGCCCCGATCACTATGTACCTGCCCCTGACTTTCACCAAGCGCACCTCTCCTTTTTGCATGAAAAGCCCTTACTTGTGCCCTAACAATTTCTATTCTCTGGGCTTTCTCTAGAACCTCCGTAAAAGTATTAATTTGTGCCGCCGCCAAGGCCTCCTGTATTTCCACATTTAATCCCTGTACAAACCTCCTTACCTGTCGCACCCTATTTTTTTGGAAAAACTATGGAAAAGTTGTTTGAAATCATGATGCGCAGTGTGCGTGAAATATGTGAAGTGTGTGAATGTGAGAAATAAAGCGGAAAGGCCATGGGACTTTTAAATGCGACGATTTGGCCAAAACGATAATCTAAAAAGGTTTTTAAACAGAAAGTTGGAGTCCTCACTTGGTATTGAGTTGGGGTGTACCAAGTCACCCAAAAAGTAGTTTTGAAAAATGAAGTAAAAACCTTTTTAGATGACTTCCGATCTACGAAAATCAAAGAGACGAGTTCGAGGGTCACGGTTGATAAAAAGAAAGGTAAAGATGAAGTCTAAAGCACCCTTTTACCCTAGCCTAAGCTAGTTCCGTGATTTAGTGACAATTATCCTAATTTCTACCCAAAAGATGTATTGCATTTTGGATGTGTCTAGCATGAATGCAAACCTAAATCTAATGATTGGTTCGAATGGGACAAAAATGTCTCTTTTGAGGCTCAATTGGTCCTAATCACATGAATTGTGATAGCCTGATGTGTGCATGGATCAGGGCCCACGCAATGACCCAGTCCGAGTTGCATTGGGCCCAGTCACACGGGCACGGGCCAAGCTCTTCAAAGAATCCCTCCAAGCCCTCGTTTGAGTTGTCCAAGACCAACATGGAGCCCATAGAGAAATTGAAGGCTTAGAAAAAGATAATCAAGCAACTTACACCTTGATCCAAGCCCATGGAGAATCGAGTGGGCCTCCAAGTGGGCCTCCAAGTGGGCCTCCACGTGAAACGGCCGAGTAGGGCCTTAGTCCTTAATGCCTATTAGCTTGGATTAGTTGTTTAGAAGAACATGGGCCGGCCCATTGTGACAGCCCCACCTTTCCCTAAGGCGAACCAAAGGGGTTAGCGGACTGCCTGCCCAGCTCTCACCAGGACTAACGGTGCAGTTTAGAGCGATCTAATACGTTCCAGAACATACAAACACACATAAACAAGTTAAAATGTCCAAATAAAAAAAATTAAACCGGGGTTGGCCATGAATAGTAACCGACACGTCAAAACCCAGCCAAACATCAAGCAAATATTTGCAAGTTGAAATTAAGCATATACAATCCAAAGTGGCATACAAAAGTTATTCAAAAGTTGATACATGTCCGGTTTGCCAAATCAAAAGAGAAATCGGACCCAAAAGTACATTTAGGGTTTCAATCAATGAGCTATACAAAAGATATGTACAACTAGCTCAATTTGGCAACCGACTATCAAATCCAGCCCAAAAGTATTTATTTTCCTGTAAGGAAAACAAAAGGAACAGAGTGAGCTTACGCCCAGTGGTATACTATCACATAAGCAACCAAGTCATATAGGCATAAAGCGGTCAAAAGAAATAAACCAAGATCACACATTAACAAGATGGTAAAAGGATACGGATGGCTCTCAAGAGCCCCTTTCCTCGCTCGTATACTTGATCGAACTTCATTGACCCTCCGTCAATGTTTACAAAGTAACCAACAGTAGGCTCCACTTTACTTCCATTCCTTCCATCCAACATACCCCTACCGGGCCCGAACTCCAAACAGTAGAAATTTGGTAATATTCGAGTATACCGGAATCAAGAGTGTGAGGACTCGTAAAAACTATTATTTTTAAGCCTAATTTATGGCTTAATAAATTATTTAATCGGATTTTTACCACGAGAAATATTTTCTAGTCTTATTAGACCAAAATACATGGTAATATAAATTCGTTATATTTTTAAAGTGACTCGTTTCAAAAAAATTAATTTCCTGGAGCGCGTTTAGTAAAAATAGTGAATAGTGCTTGGACATTTTATCCGCGTAGGAGCACAATAAGCTTGGAATATTGGAGACTTGTACTATGGTCCTAAAATAGGTAATCTTATGAATAAATACTCAAGTGATAGTTAGTAGTACAATCGTTATAAGAATTTCTCGGAAGTTTCGCGTTATAGCGTTAAAATTGACGGTACGCGTTTTCACACACGCGACTTTATTTGAGGGACTTTAGACCCTTATTTCGGGACAATTAAGAGTGAATAATATTTACATGAATATAAATGCATTGGAGGTTTAGTGCACTAGTGAACCAAACGCGCGAGAAAATCGAGCCCTAATCGCGCCAAACGCACCCTAATGTGAGTTGACTAATGGGTGATTTGAGGCCACAAGTTAGTGTCTTCTCTTGGAAGCTTAGAAATCTGATCATACACTCTCTCTTCTTCCCAAGACTGCTGACCAGCTCTCCCTCCCTCTCTAACTCCATTGTTTCAAAAATTTCTTACTCAAACCACCACCAAAACATCTCCAAATTCAACCAAACTTGCACCACACTTAGCTTAACACTAGGAGATCATTTTGAGCTGCAAAAAGGGTGCTGGAAATCACGGTTTCTTGGAGCATTTTGAGGGCCAAAAATTCTGATCTAGTACATTAAGAAGGTATAACATGATCCATCACCTTAAACTTGATTTATAGTAGTAGATATGCATCTCTAAGTACTTGCATGTAAGTAGATGATTTGATATTGTTGGAAAAATATGAAAGTGGGCTCTATGAACTCCCACTCTTGGGTTGTTGCTGATTTGATGATTGATGGTGGATATATTGTTGGTTTAGTGGTTAAAATGATGGATTAATGGTGTGTAATTGATAGAAACTTCATTGGGTGCAAGAGGCAAAAGTTTCTGATTTTGCCCCTGCCTTGTTCGGCCATTTTAAGACCAGTTTTAAATGATCTAATGGTTTGAATCTGATGTTTATATGACGTATTAGATGTGTGAAAAATTTCATTGAAAAATAATGAGGTTTGGTTGGGCAAATGAATTTTTTTTGTGAAACTAGCAAATCTGGAAACTGTTCCCGTATGGCTCTGACCAGCGGTGGTGTTTCGGCCATAACTCTGTCCTCGGATGTCGAAATCATATGCCATTGGTGGCGTTGGAAACTAGACATTCCAGGATTTAATTTGAGATAAAATGAAAATTCTGATTCTTTGCGAGTGAGCCGAACCAAACATTTTAAGATCGCTGTCCTGTTGCTCTGTTCAACTGGAATGAAGTGATAATGCAGCAAATTGATGCCTGATTTTGAACTAGTTGAGTGCCAGTGTTTTGGTCCGGCTAATCTAGAAACAAAAAAAAAATAAACAAGAAAATCTGCTGCATACAAGATTATCCAAGAAGAGCCGAATGAATTCCTGGATTTTTGGGATGTTTGTAGTTGTTAATTGAATCTGATTTTGAACGAGAGAGGTTAATTACCTAGCTAAGTGGTGGCATGTTGAATTTGAGGGCCTAATACCCTGTTTTGGCCAAAGAAAAGTTGGAGTTAAGAACATACAATTGCTGGAAATTTCTTTGTAAACTGCCGTGAATCCGAACCGGGAAATTTTGAAGATTATAACAGTTGTTTAAATTCAACTCTTGAACTGGAAATGTTCATTGTTTAGCTAAGAAAGTGTATGATGAAGTTGAGAGCTTAATAGCATGTCTTAGCCACGAAAATTGTGAATTTATAAACAACGAAGTGCTGGAAATTTTAATGACCGAAAGGTTGAACTGAATTTTTTTTAAGTGGTTCCTGGAATTTTTCCTTGGGGTATTATGAGCTCGAGATGCATGACAAAATGTACACGTTAATCTGTGAAAGCTGTTTAGCAATGAAACGTTTTGATATCTAGAAAGATTCAACCAAAAATGTGGGTGTACCAATGCTGGAAATTTTCCTTGTGGTTGCCAAAGTTTGAGTAAGAATTTCCAGCTCGATTGTGAAGTTATTCCTTGAACCTTAATGATTGGAAACACATGGAAAATGTTGATGTTAATGATTGTGGTTTGACCCTAGGGTGTTCCTGAAATTTTCAAAGAATTATAGGGTAAGAAGGTATTTGCTAAACGTATGCTTAAGCCTGGCTAGTGAAACAATTTCTACTCGTATTCCAATGTCCGCAAAGCTAATGGTCGACATTATTTTTCATTGGAGCATAATGTGTCGAAATTGTTGACGGTGGGCTCTACGAATTCCCACTTTTGAATTGATGGTTGATTTATTGGAAATTGGTTGGTGGTGGGCTCTATGAATTCCCACCCTGCATGGCTAACTGAATTGCTGAAATTGTTTAGAAATCTGTGCTACTATTTTGTGAAACTGTGAGTTGATATAAGTACTGATTACCAAGTGCTAAGTATTGACGAAGCCTTGGTAAATTTTCCTGCTTATGCTTAGATATAAATTTGTTGGAACACAGGGCTAAGAATTGACGAGCCCTAGTGTTATTACTGTTTAAATTCTAATTGAGCAATATTGAGGAAATGTGATTTTGGATTGGAATCGAAAATGTGAGAAGTTGTACCGACCTTGTGACTCCAAGTAAACGCTTGACTAAGTAAATGAAAAATATTTTGCTTTAAGTCTCGAACGGTACAGATTTAGTATCGTATTGCTAAACATAGTGTCTACTATTTTTGCCTTAGAAACTTGGGCAACATGACTTTTATCCCTTAAGTTAGACAAGCCTTATCAATTTGGGAAAATGATTCTCCCAGACTCAAAACCTTAGTTTTGTTCCAAATTCCTTCCTTCTTTATAAATCGTTTAAGGCTAGTCGGAACTAAGGAAAATATAAAAGGTGAAACTCGATCACTTTAGTTGTAAACGTAGAAACCTGCTTGGCAAGAAGAAAAAAAAACCTTATTTTAGTAACATTTTTCAATAGACCTTACCCTAAAGCCTTAGCAAAGATTTTTGTAGGCACAACCACTCCAATGAACTTTTTTTTCCAAGGTATACTTTTAGCCTTGATATTAATTATCTTGCCGACTTATTTTAAGAAAATAATAATAGTATTTTCTTCGAGGAAAAGTATTCCAGGAATATTATAAGAAATATTGTACGGTTCTCACAAGCTCGATTCGAAGTAAAATATTTTGAGAAAAAAAGTAAACTAGCAACATGCTAGAAAACTCTACATGTGCAAGCCAACAGTTCCAATAGAAAACTTATGGCTTAAATTCTGATATTCTAGGATTTTACGAGGACGCGGAACTCGATCCTCAATCCAATATCTGAACTTCACTCTTGGTGAGTGTCCCTGCTTGTTCTATGTTATGTGGTTAAGCGCTTTATCAATTCGCTATGTGATAATTGTCAAAATGCAATAAATGATTTTGATCCATCGAAGTGAGCAGTGTGTACTTTATCGCACTAGCCGTTCGAGTGGTGACATGTGTGAAACATTTTCTAATGAATCTGTGAATCTAAATGTAGTTGCATCATTGGGTGAATCCCTCGACATCTGAATCCAACTACCATAACATCTGAATCTGTAGTTGCGTCGTTGGGTGAATCCCTCGACATCTGAATCCTCGACATCTGAATCCAACTACCATAACATCTGAATCTGTAGTTGCGTCGTTGGGTGAATCCCTCGACATCTGAATCCAACTACCATAACATCTGAATCTGTAGTTGCGTCGTTGGGTGAATCCCTCGACATCTGAATCCAACTACCATAACATCTGAATCTGTAGTTGCGTCGTTGGGTGAATCCCTCGACATCTGAATGCAACTACCAAAACGTCGTTGGGTGAATCCCTCGACAAATTTATTACGGGTATATCTCGAGTATACTGCGTCGGTAGATGAAGTTTGGGCCCAAAACAGAGGTATGAATGGTGACGGGTTAGGATTAAAATAAGTGTATCTACATGGAAATTAAGTAGGGAAAGTTGACGGAGGGTCAACTACGATGGTATCTGATCAAGCGTGGAAAATGGCTCCTGAGAGCCCTTGTATCCTACCTTGTGCTGTTACACGCTTTCCTAACTGTTTCAATTTGATTTAAATTATTACCCGCTGTTTGATTTATGTGATTGCATGTTTTGGGGCACCACTGAGCTTTAGCTCACCCCACGTTTATTGTTTTCCTTAACAGGTTCTGGAAACTGAAAGCTGGATGCTTACTTATGTTTTTCTTTTGGATTGTACTTGAATATTATAACTTATTATGTGGGCTGTAATGTGTTATTTGAGATAATGCACTTTTCCTTTGGATTGCCACTTGAAGCTGGAAAATGTGTAACCTTAATTCGATTACTTGGCTTGTAAGTTGTATTATGGATTTATGCATTTTATCTATCCGGTTCGTGATGACTTTGTACTTTGGTAAGTAGCACGTAGGACGTTTAAGGGCCTCGACTGGCGATTTTTATCATTGCTATCTCTGAAGATAATGTGGCCTTAAGGAAGATCTTATTGGGGAAAAAAATCGTTTTGTAATAGATTAGGTTGTTATGCTGAAGGATTTGGGTTAGATTGCTCGCGTGAGTCCTGGCGAGAGCTGGGCAGACGGCCCGCCAACCCTTTGGTTCGCCTCAGGGGGAAGTGGGGTCGTCATAGGTGGTATCAGAGCCTAGGTTAGAAAAGCTATTCAAGAGACTTAATAGATGTGTTAGAAACCCTAATCCTCTCTAGGAATAAGAGTGAAGACCTTAGTTATACGTTAAGTGATATCCGATCCAATTAGCTAATTAAGTTCTAACCTCTAAGTTTAATTATTTTGCAGATATGGAGAATGGAAACGGACATGCTAACGGTGGTAGCGCGGCTAATGGTCACGTAGATCCCCTTAGGTCTATCTCCTACCGGCCTCGAGGTGGAGGAGCTCATATACGTTACTCACCTGCTGACAGGCACCCTAGGTGCCAGTGCCGAGCCATGTACGCGTATCCCAATGAGCTAGTGTTATCCTTAGACAACGAGCGCCGCCAGTTGAGGGACGCTAACTTCACCCTGACCCAGGACGTAGAGGAGCTGGGTATAATGGTGGATACTCAGTTTGACCGCATAGCTGATTTAGAGGTTAGGCTCACTGCTGAGCATCATCTACTGGAGGCTGCCCGCTTGGAGATAGAGCGGCAAAAGTCTAGGGCGACTCGATTAGCAGAGAGGATGCGTGATAGGAGCGCAGGCATCAGGGCTGATGCTGCGATGATGATGGATGAGGCCACTAGCTTTATCCAGGGAGGTGAGCAGGCAGGTGTAGAGGAGGATCCGGAAGAGGATCCGGAGGAGGATCCGGAGGAGGACATTGCTCCTGATAGCCCTGCTCAGGGATAGATTAGGACTCACCTGGTTACCCTAGACATAGAAGGCTAGGCAAGGGACATTAGTTAAATCATCAAGTTTTGTCTAGGTGGATGACTTACCCCGAGGCACTATAACCCTAATTTTGGTATAAGGGATTAGCTGTATATGTTTATGTTAGCTTAGGTGCCTTATTTCTGGAAATGTCCCAATTTGTTATTTGTATGACTTTTCTATGGAATTATATGTTAAGTGTTTTATTTATCTTTTCCTTATTTATTTCCATATTGATTTTATTTACCAAAAGGAATGGTAATAATCATAAATAAATAATACTTTTGCCTAATTGACCTATCCTTCCGTAATAGGCATATTTAGAATATGGATCACCAAGTGATAGGAAGGAGCCGGGGGAGACCCATTAGACAACACCCGGAAGCGGGTGGTGATAGCGAACCCGAGGTCGATCAAGACCAAGGGCAGGAAGGTGTGGCCGGAGACCGGGTGGCCACCGCAATTGACCGTATTACTGAAGTTCTCGAGCGATTGACTGAGCGCCAAACCACTGAACCAGTGCATCAACCAGGAGGCCCAGTTGACTCCGATGATCGGGCACTGGAAAGGTTTCTGAAATTTGGACCTCCCAAATTTTATGGAGGACCCGAGCCGGAAGTGGCCGAAGGCTGGTGGGAGAGAATCACTGAGATTTTCGCCGCCTTGAACTATACCGAGGAGCGAAAAGTGACTTTTGCTACCTTCCAGTTTGAGGGAGCTGCCCGCTCCTGGTGGAACCTGGTAAGGGTTACATGGGAGACTAACCATACGCCAAGGACTTGGGCGAACTTCACAAGGGAGTTCAATGCCAAATTCCTTCCACCTCTCATTCAAGAGAAGAGAGAGGATGATTTTGTTAGATGCAAACAAGGGGCGATGAGTGTCGCCGAGTATGAAGTCCAGTTCACAAAGCTGTCACGCTTTGCACCTGAGTTGATAGCCACCGAGCAAAGGCGTGTTCGGAGGTTTGTGCAGGGTTTGAATGCGGAACTACAGGAAAGTTTAGCTGCTGTAAGGATAGATACCTTCGCTGAGGCTGTTGAAAGAGCGCAACGAGTTGAAGTAGCCAGAGCTCAAGTGAAGTCTTTTCAGTCCAAGAAAAGATTTGCTCCTAGCAGTAGTCGGGAGCCGACTTTTGGAAATGCTCCACCGGCCAAAGTGGGCCGAGGAACTAGTGGAGTGAATAGTTCTGGAGCACCACGAGGCGCCCAAGCAAGAGGAAACGGGGCCAGGAATGCAGGAGGACGAAATATTGGAGCTAGAGGGGGACCAATTGGAAGAGGACAACCTAGGAATCGGCCGCAAGGGGGTCGAGCAATAGTTCCTCAAGTGACATGTGCTTATTGCAAGAAACCTGGTCATTCTATGGATAGTTGCTGGAAGAAGCAAGGAAGGTGCTTGAGATGTGGAAGTAGTGAGCACCAAATCTCAGGATGTCCAAAGGTGCAGGAAGGGACTCCTCAGAAAGCTAGACCACACACTTCTGGAGGGAGCCGGCCAACAGTTCCTGCCAGAGTGTATGCTATAGATGATCAACCCGTACCTGATTCCTCGGAAGTTGTGGAAGGTACACTTCCAATTTTTCATAGATTAGCTAAAGTGTTAATTGACCCTGGTGCAACGCATTCATTTGTAAATCCATCTTTTATGTCTGGAATAGATGTGAAACCCGTTAGATTACCCTATGATCTTGAAATTAGGACACCAATGGGTAATAAGAAGGTAATCCCTAGCTTGACTTATAGGCATTGCGAATTCTGGGTTGGAGAGCGAAAAATGTTAGTGGATCTGATCAGTTTGGATATAAAAGGTTATGATGTTATCATAGGAATGGATTTCCTAGGTCACCATCATGCTAAGCTTGATTGCCGAGCGAAAGTGGTGGAGTTTTGTATACCTGGAGAAGCAACTCTGAGATTAGATGTTAAAGGTAGGTTAGCATCTTCTGCTATGGTCTCGGGAATACGGGCAAGGAAAATGTTATCTAAAGGAGCTCAAGGTTTCATAGCCTTCTTGATCAATACTCCCAATGATCAAGTAAGATTAGAAGATGTGCTAGTGGTACGGGAATTTCCGGATGTTTTCCCTGAAGAATTAACGACTCTACCGCCGGAGAGAGAAGTGGAGTTTAAAATCGACTTGGTGCCTGGGACGGCTCCAATTTCTAAGACTTCGTACCGAATGGCTCCTGCCGAGCTTAAAGAGTTGAAAATCCAATTACAAGACCTGTTGGAGAAAGGTTTCGTGAAGGAAAGTGACTCACCATGGGGAGCGCCCGTTCTATTTGTTAAGAAAAAAGACGGGAGTTTGAGGCTATGTATCGATTACCGAGGGTTAAATGAGGTTACTATTAAGAATAAATACCCTCTACCGTTGATTGATAGTTTGTTCGACCAACTGCAAGGATCGGTGCTCTTCTCTAAGTTGGATTTAAGGCAAGGGTATTACCAGCTGAAGATTAAGAAGGAAGACATACCCAAAACTGCTTTTAGTACAAGATATGGACATTTTGAGTTCGCAGTCATGCCTTTTGGTTTAACTAATGCACCAGCTGCATTTATGGATTTAATGCAGAGAATTTTTAAGAAATACCTGGACCAATTTGTAGTAGTTTTTATAGATGATATTTTGATATACTCCAAGACTCAGGAGGAACACGTTAAGCACTTGGAGATAGTATTGCAGATACTAAGAGAGCATAAGTTGTATGCAAAATTCAGCAAGTGCGAGTTTTGGTTAGAGGAGATTTCCTTTTTAGGGCATAAGGTTTCCAAAGATGGAATTGCTGTGGATCCGGCAAAAGTTGAAGCCGTTATGAATTGGAAGCGGCCAGAAACTCCAACTGAAATCAGAAGTTTCTTGGGTTTAGCAGGTTATTATAGGCGATTTATCCAGGATTTTTCAAAGATTGCAGGACCTATGACCGAGCTAACCAAGAAAGGAAATAAGTTTATCTGGACTCCAAAATGCGAGTCAAGTTTTCAGGAGTTAAAGAGGCGTTTAACATCCGCTCCTATTTTGGTGTTACCTGACGGAGACGAAGGTTATGCCGTGTACTCCGATGCCTCTGGAGAAGGTCTCGGATGTGTTTTAATGCAAAAGGGTAAAGTAATTGCTTATGCTTCCAGGAGATTGAAGCCTCATGAACAGAACTACCCAACTCATGACCTAGAGTTAGCAGCAGTGATTTTCGCCTTAAAGAAATGGAGACACTACTTGTATGGCGTGACTTTTGAGGTTTTTACAGATCATAAGAGCCTCAAGTATTTGTTCTCCCAAAAGGAACTGAATTTGAGACAAAGGCGATGGGTAGAATTTTTGGAAGATTATGATTGTTCGATCAAATACCATCCAGGAAAAGCAAATGTGGTAGCTGACGCTTTAAGTAGAAAGGCCCAAATAGTGGGGTTGATGGTTAAAGAATGGGACATGCTAGAAGAAATAAGTAATTGGAACCCTCGCTTGGAGAAATTGAAGATATTATTTGGGAATCTATCTCTGAAATCACCATTACTAGAGCGTATTAAGGAGGCTCAGGAATCGGACCCTGTGATTCAGAAGAATTTGGAAAAAGTGCAAAAAGGGGAAATCCTAGATTTTAAATTGGGGTCTGAAGGTGTATTGAGGTTCCGAGATCGTATTGTGATTCCGGCAGATGAAGAGATCAGAAAAGAAATCTTGGAAGAATCACATCGATCAAAGTATACTATACATCCAGGAGTGACCAAGATGTATCATGATGTGAAGAGTTTATATTGGTGGGAAGGTTTGAAAAAGGATGTGGCAGAGTATGTACAGAAATGTTTAACTTGCCAACAAGTAAAAGCAGAGCATCAGAAGCCCTCTGGTTTGTTGCAACCGTTAGAAATCCCTGAATGGAAATGGGAACACATCACCATGGATTTTGTAACGGGACTGCCTAAAAGTCAAAAAGGATTTGATGCAATTTGGGTAATAATCGATCGACTCACTAAGTCTGCACATTTCCTACCTGTGAGCATGAGTTTTTCATTGGAGAAATTGGTCAAGTTGTACACAGAAGAGATTCTAAGGCTACATGGTATTCCCGTGAGTATCGTGTCCGACCGAGATCCAAGGTTCGTCTCGCGTTTTTGGCAGAAATTTCAAGAGTCTTTGGGGACCAAGTTGAAATTTAGTACTGCGTACCATCCCCAAACCGACGGGCAATCGGAAAGGACAATCCAAACTTTGGAGGACCTGTTGAGATCGTGTCTATTGGATTTTGGAGGTAAATGGAATAAATATATGACCCTGGTAGAATTTGCATATAACAATAGCTATCAGGCTTCGATTCAAATGGCACCTTATGAAGCTTTGTACGGGAGAAGGTGTCGATCTCCGATTCATTGGGATGAAGTTGGAGAAAAGAAGATTATAGATCCTACAGCCATACCTTGGATAGAAGAAGCCCAGGAGAAGGTGAAACTAATTAGAGAAAGGCTTCAAATTGCCCAAAGTAGACAAAAGAGCTACGCAGACACAAGGAGGAAAGATTTGGAGTTTGAAATAGGGGACAAGGTTTTCCTAAGAGTTAAACCCTTGAAGAGCGGAGTAGTATCTAAGAAAGGTAAGAAACTGAAGCCAAGGTATATCGGACCTTTTGAAATTTTGAGGAAAGTTGGGAATGTAGCATATCAACTGAAATTGCCTGCAAGCATGGCTAAGATTCACGATGTATTTCACGTTTCCATGCTTAGGAAATATTATCCTGATCCGAGCCATGTGTTACAACTGGAAGGAATTGAAGTGGATGAGACACTAACCTATGAAGAAGAACCAGTCAAGATTTTGGAAAGGGAAGTAAAGGAGTTGAGAAATAAGAGAATTCCTCTGGTGAAGGTTCTATGGAAAAATCATGGACTTGAGGAAGCCACTTGGGAATTAGAAGATGATATGCTGAAAAAGTATCCTGATTTATTTTCTCAGAAAGTGTGAATTTTGAGGGCAAAATTCTTGTAAGGAGGGGAGGATGTGAGAACCCTGAAAATAGATATATAAACCAATGCATATTTTGTTGGCATTCCTTTTATTCCTTAATAATTCCGAGCATTGCTTTCACTTGTTTGCAATTAAGTATGTAAAAATAGGATCATGTGAAGCATAATGTAATTTTCCCTAAGTCATGAAATTTCTTAGTCTTGCTAGATTAAATTTGCGTCTTTAGAATTAGAGTAAATTAAAAACCTTGATTCAAAAATTTAGGACACTTGAATCGATAACCTTATTACCTTAAAATAAATTTAGATTCCAATGATAAATTCTGTTCAGTGCCAACGATAAATGTTAGATTTTTATTACAAGGTCAAACTTGATTTTAATAAGGAATTAATAAAGTAAGAATGTAGGAACCTTAATACTAAATAGTAAACGATAAAGATTCGATAAAACGGTTTAAGTATACTAACGTATAATAGGCCACTAAATCATACTTGAGGAAAATCGTTGATACTAAGTTCGAATCTAAATTCAAGGAGAGGTTAGAGGCAAAGTGAAAGGACCAAAATGCCCTTCGCAACTCACCAAATCCCCACTGCACCACAACCATCACCACTCACGGCCAAACGACTCCTTGGACACCATGATTGTCCGCCACTCCAGCTAACCAATCGGCAACTTCTCCACTGCAATACACAAGCCGCCCCATACCACCAATCCAAATCCATTACCAACTCCACAAGTAAACCAACTCTTACACTCAATCAGCTCCAAAACCACGGCACTCCTTCATTTCATCTCCGCTCCACATATCAGAATACACTCCACCTTCACTTCGCTATTCTCGACTGAGTTAGAGAGGGAGAGACCGAGCTTCACTTTGCCATTCGAGAGAGGAGAAAAGAAAGGAAGCCGCACGAACTGCAACTCTTCCAAGGTTCTGTCTGCAAGCCAGAGTGGAACTAGGAAGAAGCCGTGAGCAAGCCCCATCCCTTTCCGCATCAACAACTAGCTGCAAACCAGCTTCACCTTCACCGGTCGCAACCAGAAAACCAGAACCATCAAACCTGTGCGTGAGCCGAGAGAAAATTTCGTAGCTTTCTTATTCGTGAGCTGAGCTATTCTGAGGTAATTTTCTGGACTATTTTGGGTTGATCAGAGGTAGATAGAGTCACGTATGAGCCTGCATGCTTTGGTTGTGTAGTCGGATGAGGAAATCAAAGTTTCAGAAAAATCTGTTTTGATTAAATGACTCTGCCAAGAAACTGAACTGGAAAATGCAGCCTTAATCTCGGCCATTTGTGGTAATGTGAGCTCAGAAATATGATTACTTATCTCAGGACTAGAGGATTAAGCTTTGCATGATGAATATTAAACTATCGGATGAGTCATTGGCAAAAGAAAATCTGATTTACGTAAGAATCTGTTTCTGCCGAGAGCTTGAGCTGGAAATTTTGGTTTTAATTTGCTGGGTGTGATGATTTGAGCTTAATCTTGGATCAACCTGATAGATAACCTCCTTATTTAGTGATGCATGTGAACTTTAAGGCTCAGAATTTCGGTTGCATGGCTGGAAAACTTATTAGAAAATTTCTGGACTGCTGAACTAATTTTCCAAATTAGCCGTTGAAGTTGTTTTGGAAATTTCTCGGGTATTTTAGCATGAATTTGCTGGAACGTGTTTGATGTCCACTTGGTTAGGTGTTTGGCTAATTAAAACTAAATGATTAAGCCTTGCATGAAGTGTTTTGGTCCGGCTAATCTAGAAACAAAAAAAAAATAAACAAGAAAATCTGCTGCATACAAGATTATCCAAGAAGAGCCGAATGAATTCCTGGATTTTTGGGATGTTTGTAGTTGTTAATTGAATCTGATTTTGAACGAGAGAGGTTAATTACCTAGCTAAGTGGTGGCATGTTGAATTTGAGGGCCTAATACCCTGTTTTGGCCAAAGAAAAGTTGGAGTTAAGAACATACAATTGCTGGAAATTTCTTTGTAAACTGCCGTGAATCTGAACCGGGAAATTTTGAAGATTATAACAGTTGTTTAAATTCAACTCTTGAACTGGAAATGTTCATTGTTTAGCTAAGAAAGTGTATGATGAAGCTGAGAGCTTAATAGCATGTCTTAGCCACGAAAATTGTGAATTTATAAACAACGAAGTGCTGGAAATTTTAATGACCGAAAGGTTGAACTGAATTTTTTTTAAGTGGTTCCTGGAATTTTTCCTTGGGGTATTATGAGCTCGAGATGCATGACAAAATGTACACGTTAATCTGTGAAAGCTGTTTAGCAATGAAACGTTTTGATATCTAGAAAGATTCAACCAAAAATGTGGGTGTACCAATGCTGGAAATTTTCCTTGTGGTTGCCAAAGTTTGAGTAAGAATTTCCAGCTCGATTGTGAAGTTATTCCTTGAACCTTAATGATTGGAAACACATGGAAAATGTTGATGTTAATGATTGTGGTTTGACCCTAGGGTGTTCCTGAAATTTTCAAAGAATTAGAGGGTAAGAAGGTATTTGCTAAACGTATGCTTAAGCCTGGCTAGTGAAACAATTTCTACTCGTATTCCAATGTCCGCAAAGCTAATGGTCGACATTATTTTTCATTGGAGCATAATGTGTCGAAATTGTTGACGGTGGGCTCTACGAATTCCCACTTTTGAATTGATGGTTGATTTATTGGAAATTGGTTGGTGGTGGGCTCTATGAATTCCCACCCTGCATGGATAACTGAATTGCTGAAACTGTTTAGAAATCTGTGCTACTATTTTGTGAAACTGTGAGTTGATATAAGTACTGATTACCAAGTGCTAAGTATTGACGAAGCCTTGGTAAATTTTCCTGCTTATGCTTAGATATAAATTTGTTGGAACACAGGGCTAAGAATTGACGAGCCCTAGTGTTATTACTGTTTAAATTCTAATTGAGCAATATTGAGGAAATGTGATTTTGGATTGGAATCGAAAATGTGAGAAGTTGTACCGACCTTGTGACTCCAAGTACACGCTTGACTAAGTAAATGAAAAATATTTTGCTTTAAGTCTCGAACGGTACAGATTTAGTATCGTATTGCTAAACATAGTGTCTACTATTTTTGCCTTAGAAACTTGGGCAACATGACTTTTATCCCTTATGTGACGGCCCCACCTCTCCCTAAGGCGAACCAGAGGGTTCGGCGGGTCGCCTGCCCAACTCTCGCCGGGACTCAGTCGTTCACTACATTCCTCAAACAGATTACAATATAAATCTCAAATTTTACATCAAATGTTCCAACATTTACATATCAAAAGCGAAGCGTCCACGCTTCCACTGCGCCACTCTGATCCATGATCCCAATTCTTATACAAGAGGAATTCCACAACAATAAAATCACAACAAGCCTTCCTTCGCCACGAGCCCTGTGGAGGGGAATAAAATAGTTTTGGGGTGAGCTAGAAGCTCAGCGAGTAACCAGTAAAATCAGAAATCAAATATATTTCACAATAATGCATTTCGATCATTTCGATGATGTCATGATTCAGAGATCAAATGTACGTTTATTGCTCTCATGAGCTGGTGAAATCATTGCACTTGAACACCCAACGCTCAAATAGATCATTTAACATTAGCATTAACATGAAGAGGGAGCCCCTTTTTGAGCTCCAGATAAACATGAACATGAACCATGCTCCAAGTAAACAGAGGTGGAGACGTTGGTGTCCAGCACAAGACTTTCCCAGAACTCATTGAAGCCAAATCATGTCATGAATCCACATGCAAGCACGCATGATATGCAATCGAATAAATAATGCAAGAAACATTTCACAAGTACTTTAGAAATAGTTTAGGGTCACTCACCTCCACGGCTCAGAAACCATCCATCATATAACATTGCCTTGCTCAAATCCAAGCCTTAGATCACAAACCCAATGCAAACAAGTCCCTTCAAAGTTCGGACAGCACTTCCCCCAAATTTGCTTACTTTTCCAGCCATCATGGCTTCATTATTTCCTCAGCCAGTCCCAAAGGTACACACACAACAACAAGTTCATCCAATAGCCATTCAGCAAGTTCCAAGTAGTACGAGTACAATTCAAGCTAGGGAAAAGTTCGGGAATGAAAGTTAAGCTCAAAACCAGAAAAACAGGTTTTGACGTCATTTTGCGGTAATGGTACCAAAGGCACTACGATTGTCGGATGAAGGTACAAGACACACCGTTTCGAAGCTAAGAGACAGGGCTACAATATTTCAGAAGGTCACTCAACCCAGTTTCGAGTGTAACCAGGTCAAAAACACAAAAGACTACACCCGAATCACAAAAACAGCTTCACAGAACGCATTCTAGCGGAAACGTCATAACTCAGGCTCTCCAAGTCCAAATCCAGAAATTCCAAAACCAGCTGACAGCTAAGAAACAGGGCTAAATTTCATCAGAAGGTCTCAACAACTAAATCGGAAGCAATCCTGACCAAAACAACCAATTACAGAAGCAATTCCCAAATTCGGGTAAAACCAGGGCAGCAAGGGTAATTCCATCTTTTCGCATTCTACACTACTCCGATTGACCTGAAATTTTGTAGCCGCCTCTAAAATATCATTCCCTACAACTTTCATGAAGACCACTCAGTCCAGTTCTCACCCTAACTAGGTCAAATTTGCCAAAACAACTCCAAATTTTCCAGTTCGAAATTCACTGCAGAAATCAACTAGCAGTCCTGCTTTATTCACTCATATCTCAGCACACACAACTCCAAATCAGGTAATTCCAAAGCCATTAGAAATCTAAGATACAAGGGTATAATTTCTAAGAAGACATCAACAACCAAATCGGTAGTATTCCTAGTCAAACTACCCAATTACCAAAGCTGATTACTATTCTCGGATAGAAACAGGATAGCAGGGGTATTTCGGTCTTTTCGCAGGTTACCGAGCTCAGATTGAGCTGCAAATTTACAGGTAACTAGAAAACATCATTCTCTACAACTTTCATGTTTTGTGCTAAGGCCAATTCGGCCTCTAACCTGGTCAAACAGAAACGGGTAGAATAGGGGTTAGTGAAACCCAAATCTGGAATTCATGCATTCAAGTGCTAATCTTCCACAAAACAACATCTAAAACAACTAAAAACCACTAATAAGCAATTAATTGAAGTAAAGAGGATGTTCTTGGCAAAATACCTTAAAACCACAAGAAAGGTAGGAGCTTAGGCTTTGTCCTCCAAAAATCCTTCCATTCAAGTTCCTAATCTTCCTTAACTAGCACTTTGTATGGAGTAATTTGAGTTTCCAATGGTTGGAACTTAAGATTTGGCTTGGATTTGAAGTTGAAGATGAAACTTTTCCTCTCTTTCTTTCTCTCAAGTGTTCAGCCAAGAAGGAAGAAGAAATGGGATATTTTTGGTCAAATTTTGGTATTTAGTAAAGGTAAGAAAGTTAAGTCAAAGTCCAACTCCAATCGGGTCGCGACACCTAGCACCTTTTAATTGTAACACTTATCCTTTTGTCTCTCCATCATTAACCATCTAAGCAACCTCCAATTATCTCTTAACATCCGATAAATTAAACCCAGTATCCAAAACTTAACCTAACTGGCCGAATTTTTCCGAACTTTTCGCACTAGCGGGTCCCACGTCCGATATACGCTTTTTATTTCTCAAAAACTAACCGATATTAGAAAAATCATTTTAAAACTATTTTTGCTCATAAACTTTATCTGGAAAATTTTTCTAATCAAGAAAATGTAGAAAAGGCGGGCGTTAAAAAAATAAACCCTAGAAAATTAGAAAATTTCCGGGTTCTCAAACTCATTTTTTTTTTCGGGGCGTCACACCTTAAGTTAGACTAGCCTTATCAATTTGGGAAAATGATTCTCCCAGACTCAAAACCTTAGTTTTGTTCCAAATTCCTTCCTTCTTTATAAATCGTTTAAGGCTAGTCGGAACTAAGGAAAATTTAAAAGGTTAAACTCGATCACTTTAGTTGTAAACGTAGAAACCTGCTTGGCAAGAAGAAAAAAAAACCTTATTTTAGCAACATTTTTCAATAGACCTTACCCTAAAGCCTTAGCAAATATTTTTGTAGGCACAACCACTCCAATGAACTTTTTTTTCCAAGGTATACTTTTAGCCTTGATATTAATTATCTTGCCGACTTATTTTAAGAAAATAATAATAGTATTTTCTTCGAGGAAAAGTATTCCAGGAATATTATAAGAAATATTGTACGGTTCTCACAAGCTCGATTCCAAGTAAAATATTTTGAGAAAAAAAGTAAACTAGCAACATGCTAGAAAACTCTACATGTGCAAGCCAACAGTTCCAATAGAAAACTTATGGCTTAAATTCTGATATTCTAGGATTTTACGAGGACGCGGAATTCGATCCTCAATCCAATATCTGAACTTCACTCTTGGTGAGTGTCCCTGCTTGTTCTATGTTATGTGGTTAAGCGCTTTATCAATTCGCTATGTGATAATTGTCAAAATGCAATAAATGATTTTGATCCATCGAAGTGAGCAGTGTGTACTTTATCGCACTAGCCGTTCGAGTGGTGACATGTGTGAAACATTTTCTAATGAATCTGTGAATCTAAATGTAGTTGCATCATTGGGTGAATCCCTCGACATCTGAATCCAACTACCATAACATCTGAATCTGTAGTTGCGTCGTTGGGTGAATCCCTCGACATCTGAATCCAACTACCATAACATCTGAATCTGTAGTTGCGTCGTTGGGTGAATCCCTCGACAAATTTATTACGGGTATATCTCGAGTATACTGCGTCGGTAGATGAAGTTTGGGCCCAAAACAGAGGTATGAATGGTGACGGGTTAGGATTAAAATAAGTGTATCTACATGGAAATTAAGTAGGGAAAGTTGACGGAGGGTCAACTACGATGGTATCTGATCAAGCGTGGAAAATGGCTCCTGAGAGCCCTTGTATCCTACCTTGTGCTGTTACACGCTTTCCTAACTGTTTCAATTTGATTTAAATTATTACCCGCTGTTTGATTTATGTGATTGCATGTTTTGGGGCACCACTGAGCTTTAGCTCACCCCACGTTTATTGTTTTCCTTAACAGGTTCTGGAAACTGAAAGTTGGATGCTTACTTATGTTTTTCTTTTGGATTGTATTTGAATATTATAACTTATTATGTGGGCTGTAATGTGTTATTTGAGATAATGCACTTTTCCTTTGGATTGCCACTTGAAGCTGGAAAATGTGTAACCTTAATTCGATTACTTGGCTTGTAAGTTGTATTATGGATTTATGCATTTTATCTATCCGGTTCGTGATGACTTTGTACTTTGGTAAGTAGCACGTAGGACGTTTAAGGGCCTCGACTGGCGATTTTTATCATTGCTATCTCTGAAGATAATGTGGCCTTAAGGAAGATCTTATTGGGGAAAAAAATCGTTTTGTAATAGATTAGGTTGTTATGCTGAAGGATTTGGGTTAGATTGCTCGCGTGAGTCCTGGCGAGAGCTGGGCAGACGGCCCGCCAACCCTTTGGTTCGCCTCAGGGGGAAGTGGGGTCGCCACAAAAGGTATCATGGATGTATCTTAGACCTTTATTTCACAAATGAACCGTGGTTGGATAGCTTTCTTGGTTAAACGATTTGAATTAGGAAATGAAAGTCAAAAGACAGGTTGCTTTATAAATTTTCCTGAACTTTGGATGATTAATCAACTATCTTTCTGAAGGTGTTTTTCCCTGAAATTTGATAGAACGGTACCTTTCATATAGGAGTAACATACTGCAAAATTTTATACCAATCCAAGTTCGTTTTGATACTTAGCTAAGGTTCCAATTTTGGAAACTCAAATCTGGAAATTGTTCACCAGACTTGAATTTTCCTAACTTCGAGCTACCGTATTTCGGTGCTCGAAACTCCAATTCTCAATCCACTTGTTCTGACCTAAACCTTACTTACACCTCTAATTGAGTTATAAATTTCAAGGGCTAGTTTGCAACGAGTGAATTCTGCCAATTTCCAAAGTTAACGAAAAACCAACCTTAGCTCAATCCTGAACATTCTGGAACAGTGATTTCAAACTCATTTTTGAGTACTTTCCACTTAGATTCATGGAAAAATGTCTTCTAAGAACTTTTAACACTTTCTAAAAGGTTTCAAACGGTATAAAGGTTTCCAATTTTGGGCCTATATCGAGAGAGATACGAATTTTCAAAGATTTATAATAAAACTAAAAATTTTCAATTTTCAAGGCAAAGGAGTTTTTCCAAAAACTCTTAATTCTCTTAGATTATTCAAACGTTTTGCCCTCGATTTTCATGATAAAAAAACTCAATTAATATTATACTTAATAAAACGCAAGTTGAACCTCAATTTACGAGTAATTGAGGTTCATTTTCGTGAAATATTCTTTAGATTGTACTAGTGTACAATCTTCCTTGCTAATTGGGGTATTTGAGTGATTATCCACTATTAATTGCCAGGCGCACAAGGAGACCTTCAAGAGGATCTTACAGTGGACACTTGAACTTCCAGAAAATAATTCTTATTGAATTGCTCGGTGAGTGTTGTAACAGCCCCACCTTCCCCTAAGGCGAACCAAAGGGGTTAGCGGACTGCCTGCCCAGCTCTCGCCAAGACTAACGGATCAGTTTACGTCGATCTAATACGTTCCGGAACTTAGCGATGCGCGCAACCAAGTGAAAATCGCAAACTAAAAATAAAAAAATGAAGAAAAAATCGAAGCCGATGATGAACAGTACCGGCCACGTCAGAATCCAGATACTAGGCCGAGAGTAGCCAAAATTTTTCTTTTGCCGTTTGAAATACGAGTTGATCCGAAATTCAACCAAATATCAACCAAACATACATACATTGAAATGTAACATTTTCAAGCCAAAGCGGCATATCAAACCATTCATTACGAATATACATGTTCGGTTTGCCAATCAAAAGAAAGTGAACCCTATACACATTAGGGTTTCATTCAAAGAGCTATTCAAAAGATACATTTACATGAGCTCAACTTGCTAGTACAACCCTTCCAAAAGTGATCATTTTCCTGTAAGGAAAACAAATGGAACGGAATGAGCTTAAGCCCAGTGAGTTACTACCACATAAGCAACAAAGATCACATAAGCATAATCTTTCATTTCAAGTACACAATTAAGAAGTAAAACAAGTCGGTAAAAGGATACGGACGGCTCTCAAGAGCCCATTTCCACGCTTACATTCTTGATCCAATCTCATTGACTCTCCGTCAACGTTTATGAGTACCAACCGTAGACCTCACTTCACTCCATTCCTTCCACCAAACATACCCCAACCGGGCCCGCACTCCAATCAGTCATTTTTGTAATACTCGAGTATACCGGAACCAAGAGTCTCATTACTACAAGATTCCCCAGTACAGTCCCCGTGGCACGTCAATATTCACGACCAAGCCCTCGCCGGCTCGATCCAATTGACTACCTACGGGGTTGAGCTCAGTAATACAGTAAGGCCGTTGGACATTCGTCCAAACGACACCAAATCAGTTTTCCATGAATGGAATTCAATATCTCATATAGCAAGTGCAGTATTTCAGTAAAACGGTAAACAATCATGAATGGAATCACAAGGGGGTGAGGGCGGTCAAGTACACCCTCACCTCAATCATTTTCAATAGCCATATTAGCCGTCAAGGCATCAAATTCACATATACCAAAGCCACATTGTAACATTTAAGTGAGTAGTATACTCACCACTCAAGAAAGTGATATTTCATGCACCGTGATCAAAAGTGCGTCGTGAACCACCGTCACGCCCTAGAACACGTAAACAAATGCAATGAGACTCGATAACGAGTCATATAGCAATGCCAATCATAACCCCCAATAGGGTTTATATGCATAAATAAGCATCATTGGTAACCAGAAATTAAGAAATGGCTTTAGCTTAAGCCTTAACAAAGAAACCGTATTTGACCTCAATATGCGGTAATGGCACCAAATTCACTACGGTTTTCGGATGGGGGTGTAAGACCCACCGTTTCGAAGCTAAGAAACAGGGCTACAACAATGTAGAAGGCCACTCAGTCCAAATCCTAGCACAACTAGGTCAAATATGCAAAATACGAAACCAGAATTACCAAAACAGGTTTGCAAATCACATAATGCTGTAATGAGTCCAACTCAGTCTATACAAGTCCAAATGCATTGATTCCAAAGGCATATGGTAGCTAAGACATCCCTCTATATTTCATCAGAAGACACCAACATCCAAATCCAAAGTAATTCCAGTCAAAATAGCCAAATACAAACGCAGTTCTGCCATCCTGATCAACACAGAACAGCCACAGTAAAATCGACATATCTCACTCTACACAAATCCAAATGACCTGAAATTTTACAGGCACCTCAAACAAATCAATACCTACAACTTTCATGTTTTAAGGAAAGTCCAATTCGGCCTCTAACCCTATGATCCAAAACCGGACAGAATAAGGGATGATAAAACCCTAACTTTCCACAATTCAATCCAAACCCAAAATTGGTTGCAATTATCACTAATTCACACCTACTAGAGTCTTTCCCCCTCATTATCAACCATCATAGATGACCACAACATCACATTCATATTAAACCAAAAAATTCCTCAAAAATATAAAAACTTCACCAAATCACTTCAAATCAAGAAATAAATCACAAATATCATCACTTTAGCCACTACTAAGCATAACTTAAGCATCATTAGGTGTAGGAGTATGTTCAATCATCACTTACCTAGTATACAAGAGAAGAGGAGTTGTAGACCACCTTAGCTCTTCCAAAAACTTCACCAAACTCACCACTAACACCAAATGGAAAGGTTGTATGGAGTAGAAACTAGTTTAGGCAATTGGTTTGGATGATTTGAGCTAGTTGAAAGCTTGAAGTTTGAAGAAGTTTTCTTCCTTCTTGGCAAGAGAGAGGGCCGGCAATGGAGGAGGTAAGAAATGGTAACTTTTGTGCAATTTTTAAGATATTTAACCATTTTGGTCAAAAGTCAAAAACATGAATAGTAAATCATAAAGTATAACTAATAAGAGAGTGACACTTGTCACCTCTTAAATGCATTCTTATCTTTCTTTTTCCTCTCCCATCAATCAAATCCCACTCTCTACTTATCTCTTAACACCCGATAAATTTCACACAGTATCCGAAATTTAACCTAATTGGTCGAATTTTTCCGAACTTTTCGCACTAGTGGGTCCCACGTCCATTATATATTCTTAATTTTCCAAAAAATCTCCAAGGCTAGAAAAATCATCTAAAAACTATAATTACTCATAAAAATTCCTCAGGAAAATTTCCTAAGCCAGGAAATGCAGAAAACATGCTATTAAAGGAAATAAAACCCTCGGAAAAGATTAGGGTTTTTACGGGTTCTCACAAGTGTCAAGTGTGTGAATCCTTGATACTTGCTTATTTGTGGTAATTGTTGGAGATTTTAAAAATAAGGGCGGGTGTGTACTTTATCACACTCGTTCTAATTTCAAATGAATGATTGAAATGTATTGAATGAATGAATGAAATGCAATGGTATGTTATGACTACATACGTCGTTGGAGTGAATCTCCTCGACTTTCAAATGAATGGGGGACGCCCAAACTCATAGGCCAACCTTGGATTCGAGCCGGCAATGGGCTTGGTCGGGAACCTGGGCGAGCCATGAGATATATAAGCTCGACCTAATGAGAGGTCTTGCTTGGCATACTCGTGGAGTATCGCCTTATAAATGACTTGTGAGCCCTTGAGGTGTACGGTGGACGGAGGGAAGTAAGTGGTGATCTACGGAAATGGAAATACCGACCCGGTTGACGGAGGGTCATCGCGGGAAGGTATACGAATGACATCGGCAGAGCGAGTGGAACTTAGCTCCTGAGAGCTACTATATCCTTGAATTGTTTCTGATTACTTTTCCTGCTCGAATGATTGATTATTGAAATATCACGGTTTTATGCAATAAATTTTGGGATTGCTATTTGAACAATGTGCTTGCATGTGTGTTCTTGGCCTCACGAGCGTTTAGCTCACCCTATAGTTTTGTTTTCCTTAACAGGACCGAATCTTGGAGAAGTATGGAGAAACCCTTCGTTGTTCTTTTGTTTAGAATTTCTACTATATTTTGGCTATGCCCTGGTTTGGGTTGTACTTTTGGAATTGAAATGTAAAAATTTGGGCCCTGACGTGTATTTAGAATTTAAGTCATATTATGATTACCCGATGTACTGGTTACATGTTAAGTGACTTGATAAGTTTGAACGCTTCCGCATTATTTGTATTCATGTTGCTCTCTTCGAAATGTTCGGTTTGGTTTTAAGTTGAATGGAATTGCTCGAGTCCTGGCGAGAGCTGGGCAGGCGTCCCGCGGATACCCTTTGGTTCGCCTTAGGGAGATGTGGGAGCGTCACAGTTGGTATCAGAGCCCTAGGTTAGAGGTCTATATGGGAGACATATTAGATACTCTACCTTTAAGACTCGATATGGGATGACTTAACCATACCCTAAGTGATACTTGAGGCGAGCTAGCAACTAAGTTAGTCCTACCTCAAGTGACAATTGGGATGAACCAACGATTAAGTTAGGCATGCATTGCAAGATATTGGAACTAGGTAGTGATTTAAGTTTCTAACCTGAAAAGTATTATTATTTTGCAGGGATGAATGACGGAAATGGAGCCCCGACAGCTAACGGGAATGGCCATGCGAATGGTCATTATGAACCTCTTAGGACTATCTACTACCGAGCTCTAGCGGGAGGAGCTCGAGTACGCTACTCCCCATATGATAGATACCCTCGATGTTCATGTAGGTTGACTTTCACCTACCCGAACCATCTAGTGCTTGCTCTGGACGACGAGCGTCGTCAGTTGGTGGATGCCAACCGCGATCTACAGGCTGAGGTAGACGATTTTAGGCAGATGGTTAGCGCTCAGGGTGAGCGGATTGCCGAGCTCGAGGAGGTGATTGAGGGTAAGGTAGCCACATCTGCAGTGGTTAATGAGAAGCTTCGGGATACTAGGGCTCGACTCACTAGACTAGGACGGGATGTTCGTAACCGGGCTTTCGAGATCCTGGCTGATGCTACTAGATTGGTTGAGGACGCTACTGAGGTGATTCCTGATGCTGAGGAGGAGGATCTCGAGGAGGATCCTGGGGAGGAGGTTCCTCCTGATAGCCCTGCTGTGGACTAGGATCTTAGTAGTTGACCCCTTTTGACTTTTGACTGGTACAGCTAGGACTAGTTAGGGTGACGCAAGTGCTGAGGCTATTGTATTTTGCATGCTTGTGTGGCCTACTTTTGGGCACTTGTTCTTACTTTAGTCTTCTGTGACTAAAAGTATACTTTTGAGCACCTGTGTGCTATATTTTTGTGAATCGTCCCTAACTTGCTAATTGTACGAACTTGACATGCTTATGAATGTAAATTATTATTAATTTCAATGCTTTCTTGGTTGGTTCTCATTTTGATATATTTCTTCTTTCCCGCTTAAATTAATCTATTTCTTGCACTAGGCACATTTAGACTAATGGAAGGACTAAGGAGTGGTCGAGGCCGTGGGCGAGCGTCTAGACAAGCCCAACCTCAGGGGGATGACCAGGGATCGGCAACTGGACCGACCCAGGGACAGGAAAACATTGAGGGTAACCAAGTGGCTACTGCCATCAATAGGATGACTGATATCCTAGAACGTCTAGCGGAGAGACAGGGTCCTGGACCATTTAACCAACCTGGGGGCCAGGATAGAGGAGAGGATAGAGCCCTGGAAAGATTCTTAAAGTTTAACCCGCCTAAGTTTATGGGTGAACCTGACCCCGAAGTAGCGGAGAATTGGTTAGAGAGGATGACCAATATATTCGCCGCTCTAGATTACACTGAGGATAGACGAGTGAACTTTTCTGCTTTCCAATTTGAGGGAATAGCTCGTGCTTGGTGGGATGCGATAAAAGGAAAATGGGAAAGAGCTCAAACCCCTTGGACTTGGGATAACTTTACGAGGGAGTTTAATGAGAAATTCCTTCCACCCTTAATCCAAGAAAAGAGAGAGGACGAATTTATTAAGCTAAAACAAGGAACCCTTACTGTAGCAGAGTATGAGGGGAAATTCACTAAACTTTCCAAATACGCTCCCGAGTTAGTAGCTAATGAACGGAGGAGGATTAGAAGGTTTGTACAGGGACTTAATGTGGAACTTCAGGAGGGCCTGGCTGCAACCCAAATCTCTACCTTTACTGAGGCTTTAGAGAAAGCGCAAAGGGTTGAGAATGCGAGATCTCAAGTGAGGGATTTCCACAACAGAAAAAGGAATTTTCCTAGTCGTACTTCTGGGCAGACCAGTAAGAATGTACACCCTTCTAAAATGGGAAGAGGAGAAGGAGGAACGAGGACTGCTGGAGCTTCTAGGGGAGCTCTATCTAGAGGAGGTCGTAGTGGGACGACTCAAGTTAGGGGGGCATCTTCTGTTGGATCGACTGTGACCCCTCAAGTTACATGTGGGTATTGTGGTAAATCCAACCACTCTGAGAACGATTGCTAGAGAAAGTTGGGAAAATGCTTACTGTGTGGAAGCACTGAGCATCAAATCGCAAATTGTCCGAAATCGTCAAAGACAGGGGGAAACCTGTAAAGGCCTGAAAAATCAACCTCTAAGCAGACCAGTGCCGGAGGGAGTCGACCGAAAGTACCGGCTAGGGTCTACGCATTGGACTATCCCCAGGTCCTAGAGGCGACCGAGGTGGTTAAAGGTACAATTCCAATCTTTCACCGCCTAACTAGGGTTTTAATTGATCCGAGTGCAACACACTTTTTTGTAAACCCTGATTTCATGAGTGGAATAGACTTGAAACCAATTAAGTTACCGTATGACTTGGAGGTTAAAACACCCACTGGGGGCAAAAGTCTAATTGCTAATCTGGTGTATAAAAATAGTGAAATCTGCGTGAAGGAAAGAAAATTGCTGGCCGATTTGATAGGTTTAGCGATTAAAGGATATGATGTGATCCTAGGGATGGATTGGTTAGCCCGTTATAATGCCCAACTGAATTGTAGGACGAAAATTGAAGAATTGTGTATTCGAGGGGAGGCAACCCTGAAATTGGATATGAGGGGTAAGTCAGCTTCGTCTGCACTTATTTCGGGAATCCGGGCTAGAAAATTGTTAAATAAGGGAGCTCAAGGATATTTAGCTTTTCTTATCAACAACCCTAGTGATAAGGTGAATCTGGAGGACACACCGGTAGTGAAAGAATTTTTCGATGTTTTTCCTGAGGAATTGGAGTTTCTACCCCCGGAACGGGAAATAGCTTTTAAAATTGATGTAGCTCCGGGAACAGCACCTATCTCAAGGACACCATATAGGATGGCTCCAGCTGAATTGAAGGAATTGAAGTTACAATTACAGGATTTGTTGGAACGGGGTTTTATACAACAGAGTGATTCCCCATGGGGAGCCCCAGTTTTGTTTGTAAAGAAGAAAGATGGGAGTTTGAGATTATGTATAGATTATCGAGGCTTAAATGATGTTACGATTAAGAATAAGTACCCGCTACCCCACATTAATGAACTGTTTGACCAATTGCAATGGGCAGTAGTATTTTCAAAGTTGGATCTAAGGCAGGGTTACTATCAATTGAGGATTTTGGAGAAGGACATACCTAAAACTGCTTTTAACTCGAGGTATGGGCACTTCGAGTTTGCAGTGATACCTTTTGGGTTAACCAATGCACCTGCCGTTTTCCTGGATTTAATGCATAGGGTTTTTAAACCTTACTTGGATCAATTTGTGGTAATCTTCATTGATGATATTTTGGTGTATTCTAAGAATATGAAGGATCATGAGAAACATTTGAGAATTGTTTTACAAATCTCGAGGGAACATCAATTATATGCTAAGTTTAGCAAGTGTGAATTCTGGCTAAAAGAAGTGACTTTCTTAGGGCATATAATTTCTAAGGATGGGATTAAAGTGGATCCAACTAAAGTTGAAGCTGTTTCGAAATGGAAACGACCGGAAAACCCTACCAAGGTTCGGAGTTTTATAGGATTGGCAGGGTATTACCGAAGATTCATCCAGGATTTTTCGAAAATTGCTGGGCCTATGACTGAGTTGACCAAGAGAAATGAAAAATTTATATGAAGTCCTAAGTGTGAAGGAAGTTTTCAAGAGTTGAAAAGACGATTGACTAGAGCGCCTGTTCTAGCTCTACCTAATGGACAAGATAGTTTTGTGGTTTACACAGATGCTTCTAAGGAAGGTTTGGGATGTGTTTTGATGCAAAATGATAAAGTGATAGCATATGCCTCTAGGAAATTGAAACCGCATGAAGAAAATTATCCGACTCATGATTTGAAGTTAGCGGCTGTGGTCTTTGCTTTGAAGAAATGGAGACTATTTGTACGGAGTAACATTTGAGGTTTTTACAGATCACAAAAGCCTTAAGTACTTATTTTCTCAAAAAGAGCTGAATTTGAGGCAGCGTAGATGGATGGAATTTCTGGAAGATTATGATTGTACGATTAAGTACCATCCTGGGAAGGCCAATGTAGTGGCCGATGCTTTGAGCCGTCAGGTACAAATGGCTGGATTGATGGTTAAGGAATTTCAATTGTTGGAGGAAGTTAGCTATTGGAATCCTCGATTAGAACCAAGGAAAGTAATTTTGGGGAATATTGTAATAACCTCCACTTTATTGGAACGCATTAAGGAATCTCAGGAAAAGGAGCCTGAAGTGCAAAAGTTGGTGGAAAAAGCTAAGACGGGAGACAAGACAGATTTCAATTTGGGATCAGATGGAATATTAAGATTTCGAAATCGGATAGTAGTATCAAAGGATGAAACACTTAAAAAGGAAGTTTTGGAGGAAGCACATCGATCGAAGTTTACGGTACACCCTGGAGGGAATAAAATGTACCAAGACTTGAAAAGTCTATATTGGTGGGAGAATATGAAGAAGGAAATTGCCCAATTTGTTCATACATGCTTGGTTTGTCAACAGGTTAAAGCCGAGCATCAAAAACCATCAGGACTTTTGCAACCTCTAGAAATACCTGAGTGGAAATGGGACAATATTACTATGGATTTTGTATCAGGCTTACCAAGAACACAGAGAGGCCATGATGCCATTTGGGTGATAGTGGATAGATTGCCTAAATCGGCTCATTTTCTACCGATTAACATGAAATACCCGTTAGAGAAGCTGGTCAGGTTGTACTTGAACGAGATCATTAGACTACATGGTATACCTGTGAGTATTGTGTCAGATAGGGATCCAAGATTTGTTTCGAGGTTTTGGCAAAAGATGCAAGAAGTGTTGGGGACGAAATTAATTTTTAGTACCACCTATCATCCTCAGACTGATAGACAATCTGAAAGAACAATTCAGACCCTTGAAGACATGTTAAGGACTTGTGTACTGGATTTTGGAGAGAGTTGGAGTAAGTTTTTGACTTTAGTGGAATTTGCCTATAACAATAGTTTCCACTCTTCAATTCAAATGGCTCCATATGAAACACTTTATGGTCGGAGGTGTAGATCCCCGATTTGTTGGGATGAAGTAGGTGAACGAAAAATTTTAGACCCGACTACCGTATCTTGGATTGAGGAAGCTAATGAAAAGGTAAAGTTGGTACGGCAAAGGATTCAAACCGCTCAGAGTGGACAAAAAAGTTATGCCGACAATCGGAGAAAGGATTTGGAGTTCGCTGTTGGAGATATGGTATTTCTCAAGATTACGCCTTTAAAAGCAAGCTTGATGTCCGGAAAAGGGAAGAAACTACAACCAAGGTTTGTAGGGCCTTATAAGATTATTCAACGAGTTGGGAATGTAGCCTATAAGCTGGAATTACCGCCGAACTTATCTCGAATTCATAACGTGTTCCACGTGTCCATGCTTAAGAAGTATCATCCAGACCCTTCTCATGTTTTACAACCGGAGAGTGTTGAGATCGATGAAACCCTGACCTATGAGGAGGGACCGGTAAAACTTCTGGATCGAAAGGTGAAGAAATTGAGGAACAAGCAGATACCACTAGTGAAAGTTCTGTGGAAGAACCACGGAGTAGAGTAAGCAACATGGGAAGTCGAAGAGACAATCAGAGAGAAGTATCCAGACTTGTTCATCAACCAAGGTAAATTTCGAGGACAAAATTTTCTTAAGGGGGAGAGGATGTGAAGACTCGTAAAAACTATTATTTTTCAGCCTAATTTATGGCTTAATAAATTATTTAATTGGAGTTTTGCCACGAGGAATATTTTCTAGTCTTATTAGACCTAAATACATGGTAATATAACTTCATTATATTTTTAAAGTGACTCGTTTCAAAAAAATTAATTTCCTGGAGCGCGTTTAGTAAAAATAGTGAATAGTGCTTAGAGATTTTATCCGCGTAGGAGCACAATAAACTTGGAATATTGGAGACTTGTACTATGGTCCTAAAATAGGTAATCTTATGAATAAATACTCAAGTGATAGTTAGTAGTACAATCGTTATAAGAATTTCTCGGAAGTTTCGCGTTATAGCGTTAAAATTGACGGTACGCGTTTTCACACATGCGACTTTATTTGAGGGACTTTAGACCCTTATTTCGGGACAATTAAGAGTGAATAATATTTACATGAATATAAATGCATTGGAGGTTTAGTGCACTAGTGAACCAAACGCGCGAGAAAATCGAGCCCTAATCGCGCCAAACGCACCCTAATGTGAGTTGACTAATGGGTGATTTGAGGCCACAAGTTAGTGTCTTCTCTTGGAAGCTTAGAAATCTGATCACACTCTCTCTCTTCTTCCCAAGACTGCCGACCAGCTCTCCCTCCCTCTCTAACTCCATTGTTTCGAAAATTTCTTACTCAAACCACCACCAAAACATCTCCAAATTCAACCAAACTTGCACCACACTTAGCTTAACACTAGGAGATCATTTTGAGCTGCAAAAAGGGTGCTGGAAATCATGGTTTCTTGGAGCATTTTGAGGGCCAAAAATTCTGATCTAGTACATTAAGAAGGTATAACATGATCCATCACCTTAAACTTGATTTATAGTAGTAGATATGCATCTCTAAGTACTTGCATGTAAGTAGATGATTTGATATTGTTGGAAAAATGTGAAAGTGGGCTCTATGAACTCCCACTCTTGGGTTGTTGCTGATTTGATGATTGATGGTGGATATATTGTTGGTTTAGTGGTTAAAATGATGGATTAATGGTGTGTAATTGATAGAAACTTCATTGGGTGCAAGAGGCAAAAGTTTCCGATTTTGCCCCTACCTTGTTCGGCCATTTTAAGACCAATTTTAAATGATCTAATGGCTTGAATCTGATGTTTATATGACGTATTATATGTGTGAAAAATTTCATTGAAAAATAATGAGGTTTGGTTGGGCAAATGAATTTTTTTTGTGAAACTAGCAAATCTGGAAACTGTTCCCGTATGGCTCTGACCAGCGGTGGTGTTTCGGCCATAACTCTGTCCTCGGATGTCGAAATCATGTACCGTTGGTGGCGTTGGAAACTAGACATTCCAGGCTTTAATTTGAGATGAAATTCACTTTCTGATTCTTTGTGAGTGAGCCGAACCAAACGTTTTAAGATCACTGTCCTGTTGCTCTGTTCAACTGGAATGAAGTGATAATGCAGCAAATTGATGCCCGATTTTGAACTAGTTGGGTGCCAAATTTTGAAATGATTTCTTCTGTGATATTATAGCCCTATGAATGTATTTTTCAACGACATAAACCATGCCCCTTTCTGAGTTAAATTGACTGGGTTGTGACCAAAACAAGAGGACTGCCCTGTTTTGGAAAAACCGTAATACTTGGACTTGTTTGGGACAAAACTTGGGAGTGATCTTATTAATTGAAGTTCTTGATGCTAAACACTTACCAAAGGTATCATGGATGTATCTTAGACCTTTATTTCACAAATGAACCATGGTTGGATAGCTTTCTTGGTTAAACGATTTGAATTGGGAAATGAAAGTCAAAAGACAGGTTGCTTTAGAAATTTTCCTGAACTTTGGATGATTAATCAACTATCTTTCCGAATGTATTTTTCCCTGAAATTTGATAGAGCGGTACCTTTCATATAGGAGTAACATACTGCAAAATTTTACACCAATCCAAGTTCGTTTTGATACTTAGCTAAGGTTCCAATTTTGGAAACTCAAATCTGGAAATTGTTCACCAGACTTGAATTTTCCTAACTTCGAGCTACCGTATTTCGGTGCTCGAAACTCCAATTCTCAATCCACTTGTTCTGACCTAAACCTTACTTACACCTCTAATTGAGTTATAAATTTCAAGGGCTAGTTTGCAACGAGTGAATTCTGCCAATTTCCAAAGTTAACGAAAAACCAACCTTAGCTCAATCCTGAACATTCTGGAACAGTGATTTCAAGCTCATTTTTGAGTACTTTCCACTTAGATTCATGGAAAAATGTCTTCTATGAACTTTTAACACTTTCCAAAAGGTTTCCAACGGTATAAATTTTTCCAATTTTGGGCTTATATCGAGAGAGATACGAATTTTCAAAGATTTATAATAAAACTGAAATTTTTCAATTTTCAAAGCAAAGTAGTTTTTCCAAAAACTCTTAATTCTCTTAGATTATTCAAACGTTTTGCCCTCGATTTTCATGATAAAAAAACTCAATTAATATTGTACTTAATAAAACGCAAGTTGAACCTCGATTTACGAGTAATTGAGGTTCATTTTCGTGAAATATTCTTTAGATTGTACTAGTGTACAATCTTCCTTGCTAATTGGGGGTATTTGAGTGATTATCCACTATTAATTGCCAGGCGCACAAGGAGACCTTCAAGAGGATCTTACAGTGGACACTTGAACTTCCAGAAAATAATTCTTATTGAATTGCTCGGTGAGTGTCAAGTGTGTGAATCCATGATACTTGCTTATTTGTGGTAATTGTTGGAGATTTTAAAAATAAGGGCGGGTGTGTACTTTATCACACTCGTTCTAATTTCAAATGAATGATTGAAATGTATTGAATGAATGAAATGTATTGAATGAATGAATGAAATGCAATGGTATGTTATGACTACATACGTTGTTGGAGTGAATCTCCTCGACTTTCAAATGAATGGGGGACGCCCAAACTCATAGGCCAACCTTGGACTCGAGCAGGCAATGGGCTTGGTCGGGAACCTGGGCGAGCCATGAGATATATAAGCTCGACCTAATGAGAGGTCTTGCTTGGCATACTCGTGGAGTATCGCCTTATAAATGACTTGTGGGCCCTTGAGGTGTACGGTGGACGGAGGGAAGTAAGTGGTGATCTACGGAAATGGAAATACCGACCCGGTTGACGGAGGGTCATCGCGGGAAGGTATACGAATGACATCGGCAGAGCGAGTGGGACTTAGCTCCTGAGAGCTACTATATCCTTGAATTGTTTCTGATTACTTTTCCTCCTCGAAAGATTGATTATTGAAATATCACGGTTTTATGCAATAAATTTTGGGATTGCTATTTGAACAATGTGCTTGCATGTGTGTTCTTGGCCTCACGAGCGTTTAGCTCACCCTATAGTTTTGTTTTCCTTAACAGGACCGAATCTCGGAGAAGTATGGAGAAACCCTTCGTTGTTCTTTTGTTTAGAATTTCTACTATATTTTGGCTATGCCCTGGTTTGGGTTGTACTTTTGGAATTGAAATGTAAAAATTTGGGCCCTGACGTGTATTTAGAATTTAAGTCGTATTATGATTACCCGATGTACTGGTTACATGTTAAGTGACTTGATAAGTTTGAATGCTTCCGCATTATTTGTATTCATGTTGCTCTCTTCGAAATGTTCGGTTTGGTTTTAAGTTGAATGGAATTGCTCGAGTCCTGGCGAGAGCTGGGCAGGCGTCCCGCGGATACCCTTTGGTTCGCCTTAGGGAGATGTGGGGGCGTCACAAAGAGTCTCACTACTACAGGATTCCAAATAACAGTCCCCTCGACTTTCACGACCAAGCTCTCGCTTGCTCGATTCAATCGATTACCAATGGGGTTGAGCTCAGTAGTACAGTAAAGGTCGTTGGATACTCGTCCAAACGACACCAAAATCAGTTTTCCATGTACATATCCAGTATCACAGTGAAACAGTAGACCGTCATTGATAATATCAAAGGGGGTGAGGGCGATCAAGTACAGCCTCACCTTAATCAAATTCAATAGCCAAATAAGCCATCAAGGCATCACATTCACATATAGCAAAGCCACATTGTAAACAAACAAGTGAGTAGTACACTTACCACTCAAGCAAATGATATTTCATGCACTTCCGCCTAAGAGCGTCTTGTACCACCGTCACGTCCTAAAACATTCAAATAAGCATAATAAGACTCGATTACAATTCATAACCAAGTCCACATACCCCAAAATAAGGTTTCACGAGAATATATAAACACTAGAGTAAACCAGGAAAATCCGGAAATGGCATTAAGCACTAAGCTAGAAAAACAGTTTTTTACGTCATTATGCGGTTTTGGCACCATTGGCACTACGATTATCGATGGAGGTGTAAGATACACCGTTTCAAAGCTAAGAGATAGGGATACAAAGTTACAGAAGGTCACTCAGTCCAGTTTCGAGTGTAACCAGGTCAAATATGCAATATACTACACCAGAACCGCAAAAACAGGTTCACAAACCGCATTCTGGTTCAAACATCATAAATCAGGCTACCTAAGTCCAAATCAGGTGATTCCAAAGCCATATGAAAGCTAAGATAGAAGTCTACAATTCATCAGAAGACATAAACAGCCAAATCAGAAGCATTCCCACTCAAATTAACCAATCACAGATGCAATTATCAAATTGGGGTAGAAACAGGGCAGCAGGGGTAATTCAGTCTTTTTGCAAGTTACGTTGCTCCGATTAACCTGAAATTTTGTAGGCATCTCTAAAATATTATTACCTACAACTTTCATGTTTTAATCCAAGGCCAATTCGGCCTCTAACTATGAGGTACAGTGCCGGGCAGAATGTAAGACAATGAAACCCTAACTTTTCAATTTTTCTTCCAAGCCAGAAATTTTCTGCAATTAACTACCATTCACACCAACTAGCCTCATTCTAGATCATTTCCAATCATCATACATAGCCACACCATAACAATCATATTAAAACAGAAAAATCACCCATAAATGTAAAACTTCACCAATTCCACCAAAAATCAAGAAATAACACCAAAAATCATCACTTCAACTACCACAAGTCACAAATTTAACTTCATTAGGTGGAGGAGAGGGGTTTCTTCACTGCTCACCTTAGTAAAACAAGAGAGAGAGCAACTTGTCACCTTAGCTTTCCAAACAACTCCACCAAACACCTCACAATCACTCACTTAAAGGTTTCTATGGAACAAAAGCAAGATTAAGTGGTTGATTAGTTGAATTTGAGCAAGATGGAGGCAAGAATTTGAAGAGTTTTCTTTCTTTCTTTGGTTGAAGTGGCCGGCCAAGACGAAGGAGAAAATGGTGAATTTTTGGTAGTTTTTTTATTTATTTGGTCAAATGGTAAAAGGTGAATAGTAGTCCATGTAGACACCAAAATTTTGAGCCATTTTTATTTTATTGATAGTTATATCTATTTATTCCATAATTTTCATTTGGATATTTTTCTAGTATTTTTTATAGCATTTTAATTTCATTTTTAGCTTTATTTCATTTTTTTTTAGAATTTTAACATAAAATTTGGAAAAATGGAAAAGGCACTAAAAAATATGCTTTAATTGTTTGTTTTGATTTTAAGTTCAATGTTTTCTTGAAAAAGAGGGAAAAGAAGAAAAATACAAAAACATTCAAAAAATAGGCTTTAGTTTTCTTGAAAAAAATGGAAAAGGAAAAGGAAATTTTGTTCACAAAAATATGTTTATTTCTTTAAATTCAATCTTTTGGCATTTTAGTTATTTTTATTAAGTTATTTTGAGACAAAATTGAAAAATGAAAGAAAAATTGAAAAATGACCATTTTTGTTGTTTCCATTTGTTTAGTTTTTATCATTATTATTACCTGGTTTTTGTCAATTTGTTATAATTATTAAAAAAAAAAAAAAAAAAAAAAGAAACGCGACTTGCAAGCTGCGTTTTTGCAGCTTTCAAGGAAGGGCTCATGGGCAGCCCTTGGGCTGCAATTTTGGAGAGAGTGTTTGAGGGTTTTAGGGTAGGAGTCCCGTACATAAAAGAATGAGATGCAAGAGGGGGGAAGGGGATAGACAGCCGCAAACAGAAAAAAAGAAGGTAGCGGATAGAATAGAGAGCTGGGGGGTGACGGAAAAGGAAAAACCAGCAAAGGGTAAGAGAGAAGACAGGAGAGTGACGACGGCTGAGAGTTTTTGGACAAAAAGGGAGAAACGCAGAGAGGACTACATGACGGCTGGGCTGTGAAAAACAGAGGGGCTGAGGGTTTTCATCAAGAGGATCTGAGGTTGGCAGCTAGGAAAAAGAAACCTATGGGCTGAACAAAAGAGGGAAAGTGAAGGGCTGGAATAAGAAAGAACTAGGGAAAGAGAAAGAAGCGAGAGCAAGGAGGAGAGGCCGAGAGAACCAGGAAGTCAGGGAAGGTAAAGCTTCATGAAAAAACCAAACGGAAAGGAACCCAGGACAGGAGAATCGATTTCATCAGCGCAAAGGGCATCAGGCGGGTCTTCATTTCCAGGAATAGTGTGCTTAGTATGAGGTAAATCCAGTTTAGCTTCATGAAGGTTTGAATTCATTATATCCATCTTGTTATTTCCTTGCGCAAGCACCTGTTAAATGATTTGGCTAAAAAGGCAGAAACTTTCAATGAGTCTAGCTTTGGTTTGCCGCAAGTTTCTTTCTTTTCTGCATTTCTGTGATAGAGCAAACACCTGAGGTCGTGAGTTCTTGTTCTAGTGCGCTGCTTGTCTTTCATGGTCCAGACCTGTTATGTTTCATGTTTAGTCGCTTTGATGAGTGTGAGTTTGATGACCGGGCTTGAATGATGGGGGATTGCATCATGGTTTGTTTGTCTGAATTTATGGCCAGCACTCGTATGATGAAAATTGCAGAAGGATAATATGAAGTTTCTGGCAAAGTTCACTGATTAATGTCTCGTTAATTTCTACTGCTTCCCTTTTGTTGTTGTTTGTATAGTCTGATGTCTTGTTTTCAGCAGTAAAATGTTGAGTTGTGCATTTTTGCTAGCTTGGGGTTCATTTGCATGACGAATGAGATCAATGAGAAAAGGAAAACTGCTACGCCAAAGATAGGCATGCCGCTGCAAGTCCCTTTCTTTTGTCATTTGTGCTGCATTCTTTGCCCTGTAACTGCTCAAGAGCTAGGTTTCCTTACTTTGTTTGCGTCATCGCTATGGGTTTTGTTTATATCTTTGGTCATTTTTCTGGGTTGCTACAAGCTATGAACTTGCAGCAAAAAATGGCCAAGTTGCAGCAGACCATAACGTTTCCTGGGTTTCCCCATGTTGATGAAACTGGATTTCCTTCTTTGGGTGGCTGAGGTTCTGGTTTAATCTGCTTACTCCTTTGGGTCTGTGTATGTCGAATGGTGCGTTATTGTACATGTTTACTGCAATTTGAGAGTAAAAGTATGCTGCAACAGGTCTTACGTTCAGTTTCTTTGTTGCAGCAATGTTGCTAGAGTTTGTTAGCAGACATGGAGTGTTTCATTTTATCCTTTTAATGTTGGTTTTGGTTGTTCATGATTAGAAGAATCTGTAGGGTAGCCTTGCCGTATTGAATTTGTTGTTTGGAGTTTAAGAAAGTAATTTGGTAAGTTGCAAGTTTGGCAGCAAAGAAAACATTGCAGAAGCTGAAGTTCTTTCGTATGCATGCATGAAATGATTTCTGGAATTTTTCACTTTGACCCCCAAGTCTCCCTCTGTTGCATTGTGGCCCTGGAAGCTTTCCATTTCATTCAATTGGGTCCCTAACTTAATTGCAAATAGGCCCTTAAACTTTATTTTTCTTTACTTTTGACCTCCAAACTTTGTTAATTTGTGCAATCAAGTCCTTTCTTCTTTTGACTTCTTGAATGTGGGTTGTCTACATGATTTAATTGATTCAATTTCACGTTTACTTTTTGGCTTTTGTGATTATTTCTTGATTAAAGTGATGCCTTGACTCTTTTATTATTTTGGAGGGCAAATAAGTGGTTTCACTCAATTGGGACCCTAATTCAAGGGAGGTACACCCTAATCCTTCGTTTTTACTTTATTTTGACTCTACATGCTCCTACGTGTTATGTGTGAATATGCATGCTTCAATTTGCTTTTCATTCTGGTTTAATTGCTTATTTTGCTTTCTTTTATTTCATTTTTCTTAATTTGCAAGTGATTTGAAGGCACTTGAATGCCAAGTTGTAATAGCTAGGTTATTATTTTTATTATTTTTATTCCGTTCCCCCACCTAGATTGTATAGGCCTTCTTCCCCTAAAAATGTAATAGTTAGGGTTTTAATTGTCTTATGTGCCTTGCATGCTTAGTTGCTACGTGTTAATTTGCTTTGTTAGGGCCTTGCATCTAGTCGAGCATGCTAAATGTTATGTGCTATGTATTTATGAGTGTTTGGCATGTCTACTCGCTTTCCATAGCCATGAATGAATGTAATGGATGAATGTACGTTTCCACTAGTCCAACGCTAGTCGGAATTCATAGAATGGGCTAGTCCAACGCTAGACCCTTAGGGATTTCTCCTCGTTAGTACATGTTCGCGTGTTCACTACATGTCATGCATTCTTTTTTTAGTTCTTTATCATTTTGCATGCCCCTCGAACCCCTTTTCCTTCCATTTTAGGATTTTTGCATTTCATGCTAGTCATAGGGTTCATTTGCTTGAGAGTCCCCTTAAATATGGGATATAGACGAGTGTGGCTTTTTCTAAGCCTTAGCACGCTTGTATTCCCTCTATAAAATGGCAAATTGAGTCACGATTTAGGTCTCCCCGTACCCAATATGCATGAATACCCTAGGCTCATACATTCTAAATCCACTCTATCATTGCACTTTCATTTTTCCTCCCATTTGCACACGTGCACCTCTTTATCCCTTCACTTGCACACGAACACTTTTAATCATCACTTGCACACATGCACTTCACATTATCATTTCACATACCGCACCTTGCCCACTCACGTGCACACTCTCACTTACACATTATTGTCTTTTATTACTTTTTCAAACTCATGCCTTCACATTGCATACATGCATTCCATTCATTTGCATCCCACTCGCATTATTCGTGACTTCTTCAAAAGATCGTTATTGGGCTTCACAACTAATGTGATTGGCACCACTCAACCTTTGAAGAGAAATTTCCCCCAATACCCCTAGGTCTAGGGTTTGCATTCATGTAGTACATCCAAATGTAATAAATTCTTTGGTTAAAACAAGAAAAATCTTTGATTAAATCACGCAACTAGCCTTGGCTAGGTCGAAGGGGTGCCTTGGATTTTTATCCTTGCCTTCCCCTTCGTCAAATGTGACTCCCGAACCTTTTTCGTTGGTTTACGTGGACTAGGAGTCGTTTAAAAGGGGTTTCTTACTACTTTTTTCCTATTTTTTCTTTAAAAATTCATTTTTAGGTGACTTGGTACACCTTAACTCATTACCAAGTGGCGACTCCGATTTTTTATTTCAAAAACCCTTTTTAAACTATAATTTTGGGTCAAATCGTCGCATTCTCAAAACCCCCATTTAGACCCATTTTTCTTTTAAATCACAATTCATTTTTCAATCACAAATTGAATCAAAAAATACATTTTTTAAACCAAATTTATTTATTTATCAAAAATGGGGCGCGACAGTTGGCGACTCCACTGGGGACATTCGAGAGTCCGAGCAAATTTGATTTAATCAATCTTTTTCTTCTTTAAACCTTTTTATTTATTACATTGGATGTTTAGGGTTGCATTTTTCCCTTTTCTAAGATTTTTGCATTTCGCGTATCAACTCACTTCCTCACACGTTCGCCTACGATTGTTTTGATGAATGGATGTTTGTATGTGATTCCGCGCTTTGCATTGCATTTGGGAGGGGATTCTACCTTAGAGCCTCGCGTGGGTTCTCGATCCCTCCCCTCCAAAACGTGCACTATCATACGCGCATACGCTTTACTATTCATCCCCCTTTATTTTTCTTTTTAGTGGCTTGTCACGCCACTCCACCCTATTAGGATTAGGAGACCCACTTGGACGTGTGATCGTGACACGACGTGTGCGTAGCACGATCCAATGGGTCACTCACTCTTCCGCTTTAAACTTTGGGTTAATATCCTTAGTTTTTAGTCGAAGGTTGAGGTTTTTCATAGATTCACTCAAACATGCGGCCGTGACACGACGTGTGCGTAGCGGTGTTTGGGGAATCGCTCGAGCCACCGACAAAGGGCCATGGAATTGATGACCCTTGGCCCTAAGTCTGAAGGCTTGGGGACCTGAGCTTATCGAGTTAGATGCATTAGTGAACCCTAACCTCATGCATCCATATAGTTCACCTAGGGTAGAGTCTGCCTTACCCTATTAGGGACACCATTCACGAGGGGATGAATCCCATCCTTTTCCCTATTTACTTTTCCTGTTTTTTATCATTTAATTGTCCAACGTGTTATGTGATTAAATGTGGAACTAACTTTCCTTGTTTCTTGTTTTTGCATTCACAACCCTAGCAAATAAGAGGTCTGGCATGACCTTCTTTTAAGAAGCCTACCCGTGTAGATAGGACATGGCACGTTTAAGAAGTTTTGTATATTTTTGTGCATAACTAATAATGTCATGTCATTTTGGGCCTACCCTGGCAAATCAAGGGTCCTTTAGGTCATATTGCATATTTTCCTGCTTTAATAACTGGCATCATGCACTAAACCCTAGAAAGGGAATGCCATTTAGGGGATCCCGTGTTAGGAATAAATCACCTTGTGTCTCGGATACTTAATCCAAAAAGACTTGCACGTTTACATTTTGTACCATCCAAAGGGGTAGTGCACAAGGTAAGGTAGGATCCGATCGTCTTCATAAGAGCGATTTTTGGAATATGAGCGTCTAATAATCACTTTTTGGCCATTTTATCAAAGTTGGTAAAAATCCCTTGCGCAAAGGACATTAATTTGAAGAAAATTCACGAATGATTCCTCCTATTGAGATGATAAATCAATTGAGGCCAAAATTTGATTTTAGAAGGTTCATAGGCTAATGCATCGTAATAAGGTTTTTTGAGACTACCAGTGGATGGCTTGATTTTTAATAAGCTCCTAATTCCATCCAATCCATTGGACCATTTCATTCATCAATTTCATCCAGTCTATTTTTATCAATTGGCCTTCAATTCATTTGACCAATTTACCCTTTCTAGGGTCATTCGGTCGAATTTTTGAATAAATCATCAATTCATTTGATCAATTTACCCTCTTTAGGGTCACCTGGTCGATTTTGAATAAATCGTCAATTCATTTGACCAATTTACCCTTTTTAGGGTCATTTGACCAATTTACCCTTTTTAGGGTCACCTGGTCGATTTTGAATAAATTGTTAATTCATTTGACCAATTTACCCTTTTTAGGGTCATTCGGCCGATTCTTTGAATAAATCACTAATTCAATTTCATTCATTTGGCCAATTTACCCATTTTTAGGGCAATCGAGCCGATTTTGAATAAATCAAGTTGCGTTCAATCTATTTGATCAATTTACCCTTTTTAGGGTGATCTGATTAATTTTGGATAAGTTAAATTTCATTCAATTCATTTGACCTGTTTCCCTTTTTAGGGTAATCCGGTCGATTTTAAATAAATGGTCAATTTCATTCAACCCATTTGACTAATCAGGGTTTCAATTTCAAATTGGGAAATTTAGTCGATTTTTGAGAAAACCATCCATTGTATCCAGCCATTTGATCAGTTGGAGTTTTGACCCGTGCTCCACTGAAAAAATTTGGTCAACGAATTCCAATCTCTTCGATAGGAAGTTCGTCAAGGTCAAACCCGTGCGTTTTTGCAAGTTCTTGTATCGATCAAAAGTAATCAATCCCTTCGGACGAGGTCCTCATTTTGACAAACGTCTCTTCTCATTCCAATGGGCCAAATTTTTCAAATTATTTTTCACTCCATAAGCTGATCGGATCCATCAGGTATTGTATAGTGCATGCTCTGAAGGATTGCATTTTCATGCTAGACCTACCCTTGGCACAAAAAGGGTTCCCCCATAGGACATGCATACCGATTTTATATTCTTTCTTACTAACTCTGGGTATTTTCCTTTTGTTTTCCCCCTTCCCCCCTGCATTCATAAGAATATTTCAATAAGGCAAAAACATTTTTCTATAGCTGATGATAATTTTGATCTAATAAAGTTTGAAAATCACAAGTATTATTTGATTCTTGGGCAGATCCAACAATGGAAACCTGAAAAACCCATCTGAAAGCTCTAGGCTAAGAGCTTCTAAGAGATTTCATAATTGTTTTCAAGGAAAATTCTATATATTTGACATGTTAATATATTTTTGTGTCAAAAGAAAAGGAGACAAAAAGTGTATATGTGGAGCTCTTTACAAGTTTCTCTCTTCTCATTGTATCATAATTGAATGAGAATTTTTGTTTCAAACTTTTTCAGCAATAAAATTTTTGGACAATCATTGTTTTGTGTATATTTATGTACATTTCATTCTTTATTCTTATTCATTGGAGATTTCATGATGAATTTTGAGAAATAAAACAAATTGAGATTTTTTTTCAACCTCTAGCCTGAAAATTCACAAGTGTATGCTTCCTAAATCCTTACACTTGATCGGTGATTCGAGCTACACAATAAGAGTGCTCAGGAAAAAGGTGAATGGCCACTCAAAAAGCCCGATGAGATACCTTCTCTTCTTCACTTAACCCCAGAATAAAATCAGTCACATTGATTGATAAATTGCAAATTGGGGCCATCTTTGCTTGAAAATATCCATTGTGTTTAACCGATTCAATTCACATCTAAGTGAAAGCAAAATGTGCATTATTCTTGTTTGTTTTGAAAAGTTGGAATGATACTTTGAGCAGTCTTTTCTCTATCTATACAGAGTTTATCATTTGCTCTCCCGTTTGAACCTTTAAAAGAATAATTTCGTTTCAAATAAGCGCCTTGATGATCACTACCCTACATGGAAAATTTTCAAATATCAAAAGGGAGTGGATTTTCAATGAGCATTGCGTTACTCTGATTGTCATGAGGTGTAAGAATGATACTTTGGCCATCGTTTCTACGACCTAAACACCATTTATCCCTTGCATCCTCATTTGAGCCAAAAAAAAAAAAATTGGTGGTTCTTTTCGAGTGCACATATGATCGCACCCCACATTGGGGAAGGAGATTGGGGAATTTTTCAAAAAAAAAAAAAAAAAAAAAGAAACAAAAAGAAAAGGGGAAAGGGAACCGCGAATTGGGGAAATTTGATTCCACTTGGGTTCCAATTTTCGAAAAAAAAAGGGAAGGGTTTTGTCCGACGAACCACTTATAGAGAGTCTTCCTCAGTCAATTAATTCAGATACATGCCAAAAATTTCGCATTAATGAAAATTTCCTCTCAGAGTTATTGTAAGGGACGGAACAAAGGTCAGGCCCTCTTCTTTTTCCAATCAAACATTCTATCCCTAGTTATCCCTTTTGAGCCATCAGAATAAAATACTTCATTTGGCAACCCCTGAGAATCGCAAACCCCACACTGGGGGCAGTTTTGAGTTGAAAAGGAAAAATTCAAGAAGTAAAAAGTGAAAAGTCACAAAATCAAAAAAAGAAGAAAAGAGAACCTCAGTTCAAAAATAAATTGGGGCAGATTTTATGAAAGTTAAAAAATGGCAGAAAGCCGAAAAATCAAAAGAAGAAAGAAAATGAAAGAGAAAAAGCCTCAATTGAGCATAAATTGGGGCAAAGTTCTGATTTAGGGTTGCTGCAACAATGCGATCTCAGATTCTTCAAACCATTTTTAAAATCTGCCTTCAAGCTTTAACTTTTCTAAAGCACCCCACCTGACCCCATTACAAAAGCCGCAAGTCCTGACTTCTGTTCTTTGCAATGGCCCTGTCAAGAAAATTTCTGATGCCGGAAAATTTTAGCTGTATTTCTGAATTGCTTGGGTATGGGGTTGGCGCTACTCACCATATGAAAATCCACCAAGTTGAGGGAAAGGAAAAAGAGGCAAAAAGCAAAGCAAGAAAAGTAAATGCAAGAAAAAATGCAGAAAAATTTGACGCTGAAGTCCCTGGGGAATGATGAGAAAATCCAAACAAAGTCAGAAATCTTCAAGTTCAAAATAGGGGCAATTTTGGGAAAATGCAATCTTCGGTGCTATGTCCTTGAAAGTTTTATTCTTTAGCTATCGTTTTCAAGCCACATTACAAGCTAACAAAGTCCATCGTTGACTTATTCCTTCATGACAATCCAAAGTGAGGATCATGCTCATAAGAAATTCATCAATCATTCGTGATCATGGGGGTATAACCAGTTTTCACAGGTTTAGCTATTGCTTCTACCCATTTTGTTGCAAGCCTATAAAGCTTATATGTTGACTACGTTTTCTTAAGAAATGAGGGGGACAAACTATTTTCTTTCACTAAAATGTGACATTGAATGGATTAGATACAATTGGGGCACCAAAAAAAAAAAAAAAAAAAAAAAAGACAGTTTCTGACCTCCCATTTCCTTAGCCATTTCAAAAAAAAAAAAAAAAGTCACTTGATTGGTCCTGAAAAGATGAGCCAACCAGAAATGGTGACACATTACCCAAAACACCAATGCTAAAAGTGAGGAAGAAATCTTCTTGAATTTGGTGTTACTTCGAGGAATTCATCACGAAATTTCTGCATCAGTTCAAACTTGACGTTTTAAAGTTTCTTCACATTGTTGTATATGTGCATTCTTTTCTAAATTTTAGAAAGTGCGGTTTTTCTTTGTTCAAATAAATGGAAAATCATCTGAACAAATTTTTGCAACCAAAGGGGCCCGAACTGGGGCAAATTCTTTTATTCATAAGATTTCACGAAATAAGCCCACACTGGGGCAAATTTTTGTTATGAGAATTTGTGAGAATAAGCCCACACAGGGGCAAATATTTTTGTTAGTCCAATTGAGGATTTCGTCCAAGAATCAAATAATGCATCTTTCAAATCAATCACGTTACTCTTTTCATGTAAATGTGAATGCATGTCATATTTTGGTAAGCCCCCTGCGCAGGTATTCATTGTTGAAATCGACGAAAGAGCATCTGGTGATGTGGAAGGCCGATGCCGAAGAAAGAGAAAAAGAAGGGAAAAGGGCCCTACACTGGGGCAAATTATTTTTGAAAAAGATTCTTGCAAAAAATCAGGAAAATTCAAAATTCAAAAATCAAGTTCAAATTCTTGTTTCTTGGAAAATCAAATTCAATTTCTTGACCGCTTATCTCGGCAGGACCGGGTTTTATCCCGCTGACCGCTTTTTTTACGTTGGGACCGGGTTCTATCCCGCCAACCTCGGCAGGACCGGATTTTATCCCGCTGACCGCTTTTATCACGTTGGGCCTGGATTTCGTGCCGCCAACATTACATCACTACGTTGGGCCTGGATTTGGTGCCGCCAACATCTCAAAAGTCTTGTTGGGCCTGGATTTCGTGCCGCCAACTTCACAAGATCCCGTTGGGCCTGGATTTCGTGCCGCCAATTTCCTTTTGGGCAGGCTTCGGGTTTAACCCCACTGACTAATTCATCACACTGGGGCAAGTTATTTCGACAAGTCTCTCTCACTCAAAAAAATCAAAAAAATCAAAAAGTCAAAATAAAAAAAAAATCAATCAAAAAAAAAAATTTCATCAAAGGCAAAAATCAAATCAAGTTCACCTCGACAGGATCGGGTTTTAACCCCACTGACCGATTGTAAAAGCATTTTCGGGTCAGTCCCACGATCAAAAGCTTATTCGGGTCAGTCCCACGATCAAAAGCATTTTCGGGTCAGTCCCATGATCAAAAGCATTTTCGGGTCAGTCCCATGATCAAAATCTTATTCGGGTCAGTCCCATGATCAAAAGCATTTTCGGGTCAGTCCCATGATCAAAAGCATTTTCGGGTCAGTCCCACGATCAAAAGCACTTTCGGGTCAGTCCCATGATCAAAAGCACTTTCGGGTCAGTCCCATGATCAAAAGCTTATTCGGGTCAGTCCCACGATCAAAAGCATTTTCGGGTCAGTCCCATGATCGAAAGCATTTTCGGGTCAGTCCTATGATCAAAAGCTTATTCGGGTCAGTCCCACAATTCAAAGTTTATTCGGGTCAGTCCCGCGATTAAAAGCTTATTCGGGTCAGTTCCCCTATCAAAAGCATTTTCGGGTCAGTCCCATGATCAAAAGCACTTTCAGGTCAGTCCCATGATCAAAAGCTTGTTCGGGTCAGTCCCACGATTCAAAGTTTATTCGGGTCAGTCCCGCGATTCAAAGCCTGTTCGGGTCAGTCCCGCGCTCAAAAGCTTATTCGGGTCAGTCCCATGATCAAAAGCATTTTCGGGTCAGTCCCATGATCAAGAGCTTATTCGGGTCAGTCCTATGATCAAAAACATTTTCGGGTCTGTCCCACGATCAAGAGTTTATCCGGGTCAGTCCTATGATCAAAAGCTTATTCGGGTCAGTCCCACGATCAAAAGCATTTTCGGGTCAGTCCCATGATCAAAAGCATTTTCGGGTCAGTCCCATGATCAAAAGCATTTTCGGGTCAGTTCCATGATCAAAAGCTTATTCGGGTCAGTCCCACGATTCAAAGTTTATTCGGGTCAGTCCCGCGATTCAAAGCCTGTTCGGGTCAGTCCCGCGATTAAAATCTTATTCGGGTCAGTCCCGCGATTCAAAGCTTATTCGAGTCAGTCCCATGATTCAAAGCATATTCGGGCCAGTCCCGCGATTCAAAGCTTATTCGGGTCAGTCCCATGATTCAAAGCATATTCGGGTCAGTCCCATGATTCAAAGCTTATTCGGGTCAGTCCCATGATTCAAAGCATATTCGGGTCAGTCCCATGATTCAAAGCATATTCGGGTCAGTCCCTGATTCAAAGCTTACTCGGGTCAGTCCCATGATTCAAAACTTGTTCGGGTCAGTCCCGCGATTCAAAGCTTATTCGGGTCAGTCCCATGATTTTCAGTTTATTCAGGTCAGTCCTAAGATTTTTATTTTATTCGGGTCAGTCCCATAACTTTCGTTTTTATTCGGGTCAGTCCCATGATTTAAATTTCCTTCTCTAGTCAGTCCCAATTTTAATTTTCCTGTTCGGGTCAGTCCTGTTTTAAATTTCTGTCTGAGTCTATCCCATTTACGTTTCTGTCTGGGTCTATCCCATTTACGTTTCTGTTTGGGTCTATCCCATTTACGTTTCTATCCCATTTGCATTCTTGTTCGGGCCAGTCCCGTTTCAAATTCCTTGCCAGTCCCGTTTTAAATTCCTATCCGGGTCAGTCCTGTTTTCAATTCTTGTTCGGGTCAGTCCCGTTTTAAGTTCTTGTTAGGGCCAGTCCCGTTTTCCATTCCTTGTTCGGGTCAGTCCCGCTTTAAATTTCCCGTCCAAGTCAATTTCATTTTAAGTTTTTGTCAAAAGGGGTCAGTCCCCATTTCTAAAACGTCCACCGTTCGTGACGTTCGCCACCGAATAAAGCAGGTAAGTATTTTGGTGCCTACTTCTGTGTCACAAGTTTTTCCAAAACTCAGACAAAGAGGGGCAAACTGTAGACACCAAAATTTTGAGCCATTTTTATTTTATTGATAGTTATATCTATTTATTCCATAATTTTCATTTGGATATTTTTCTAGTATTTTTTATAGCATTTTAATTTCATTTTTAGCTTTATTTCGTTTTTTTTTAGAATTTTAACATAAAATTTGGAAAAATGGATAAGGCACTAAAAAATATGCTTTAATTGTTTGTTTTGATTTTAAGTTCAATGTTTTCTTGAAAAAGAGGGAAAAGAAGAAAAATACAAAAACATTCAAAAAATAGGCTTTAGTTTTCTTGAAAAAAATGGAAAAGGAAAAGGAAATTTTGTTCACAAAAATATGTTTATTTCTTTAAATTCAATCTTTTGGCATTTTAGTTATTTTTATTAAGTTATTTTGAGACAAAATTGAAAAATGAAAGAAAAATTGAAAAATGACCATTTGTTTAGTTTTTTGATTTGTTTTTATCATTATTATTACCTGGTTTTTGTCAATTTGTTATAATTATTAAAAAAAAAAAAAAAAAAAAAAAGAAATGCGACTTGCAAGCTGCGTTTTTGCAGCTTGCAAGGAAGGGCTCATGGGCAGCCCTTGGGCTGCAATTTTGGAGAGAGTGTTTGAGGGTTTTAGGGTAGGAGTCCCGTATATAAAAGAATGAGATGCAAGAGGGGGGAAGGGGATAGACAGCCGCAAACAGAAAAAAAGAAGGTAGCGGATAGAATAGAGAGCTGGGGGGTGACGGAAAAGGAAAAACCAGCAAAGGGTAAGAGAGAAGACAGGAGAGTGACGACGGCTGAGAGTTTTTGGACAAAAAGGGAGAAACGCAGAGAGGACTAGATGACGGCTGGGCTGTGAAAAACAGAGGGGCTGAGGGTTTTCATCAAGAGGATCTGAGGTTGGCAGCTAGGAAAAAGAAACCTATGGGCTGAACAAAAGAGGGAAAGTGAAGGGCTGGAATAAGAAAGAACTAGGGAAAGAGAAAGAAACGAGAGCAAGGAGGAGAGGCCGAGAGAACCAGGAAGTCAGGGAAGGTAAAGCTTCATGAAAAAACCAAACGGAAAGGAACCCAGGACAGGAGAATCGATTTCATCAGCGCAAAGGGCATCAGGCGGGTCTTCATTTCCAGGAATAGTGTGCTTAGTATGAGGTAAATCCAGTTTAGCTTCATGAAGGTTTGAATTCATTATATCCATCTTGTTATTTCCTTGCGCAAGCACCTGTTAAATGATTTGGCTAAAAAGGCAGAAACTTTCAATGAGTCTAGCTTTGGTTTGCCGCAAGTTTCTTTCTTTTCTGCATTTCTGTGATAGAGCAAACACCTGAGGTCGTGAGTTCTTGTTCTAGTGCGCTGCTTGTCTTTCATGGTCCAGACCTGTTATGTTTCATGTTTAGTCGCTTTGATGAGTGTGAGTTTGATGACCGGGCTTGAATGATGGGGGATTGCATCATGGTTTGTTTGTCTGAATTTATGGCCAGCACTCGTATGATGAAAATTGCAGAAGGATAATATGAAGTTTCTGGCAAAGTTCACTGATTAATGTCTCGTTAATTTCTACTGCTTCCCTTTTGTTGTTGTTTGTATAGTCTGATGTCTTGTTTTCAGCAGTAAAATGTTGAGTTGTGCATTTTTGCTAGCTTGGGGTTCATTTGCATGACGAATGAGATCAATGAGAAAAGGAAAACTGCTACGCCAAAGATAGGCATGCCGCTGCAAGTCCCTTTCTTTTGTCATTTGTGCTGCATTCTTTGCCCTGTAACTGCTCAAGAGCTAGGTGTCCTTACTTTGTTTGCGTCATCGCTATGGGTTTTGTTTATATCTTTGGTCATTTTTCTGGGTTGCTACAAGCTATGAACTTGCAGCAAAAAATGGCCAAGTTGCAGCAGACCATAACGTTTCCTGGGTTTCCCCATGTTGATGAAACTGGATTTCCTTCTTTGGGTCGCTGAGGTTCTGGTTTAATCTGCTTACTCCTTTGGGTCTGTGTATGTCGAATGGTGCGTTATTGTACATGTTTACTGCAATTTGAGAGTAAAAGTATGCTGCAACAGGTCTTACGTTCAGTTTCTTTGTTGCAGCAATGTTGCTAGAGTTTGTTAGCAGACATGGAGTGTTTCATTTTATCCTTTTAATGTTGGTTTTGGTTGTTCATGATTAGAAGAATCTGTAGGGTAGCCTTGCCGTTTTGAATTTGTTGTTTGGAGTTTAAGAAAGTAATTTGGTAAGTTGCAAGTTTGGCAGCAAAGAAAACATTGCAGAAGCTGAAGTTCTTTCGTATGCATGCATGAAATGATTTCTGGAATTTTTCACTTTGACCCCCAAGTCTCCCTCTGTTGCATTGTGGCCCTGGAAGCTTTCCATTTCTTTCAATTGGGTCCCTAACTTAATTGCAAATAGGCCCTTAAACTTTATTTTTCTTTACTTTTGACCTCCAAACTTTGTTAATTTTTGCAATCAAGTCCTTTCTTCTTTTGACTTCTTGAATGTGGGTTGTCTACATGATTTAATTGATTCAATTTCACGTTTACTTTTTGGCTTTTGTGATTATTTCTTGATTAAAGTGATGCCTTGACTCTTTTATTATTTTGGAGGGCAAATAAGTGGTTTCACTCAATTGGGACCCTAATTCAAGGGAGGTACACCCTAATCCTTCGTTTTTACTTTATTTTGACTCTACATGCTCCTACGTGTTATGTGTGAATATGCATGCTTCAATTTGCTTTTCATTCTGGTTTAATTGCTTATTTTGCTTTCTTTTATTTCATTTTTCTTAATTTGCAAGTGATTTGAAGGCACTTGAATGCCAAGTTGTAATAGCTAGGTTATTATTTTTATTATTTTTATTCCGTTCCCCCACCTAGATTGTATAGGCCTTCTTCCCCTAAAAATGTAATAGTTAGGGTTTTAATTGTCTTATGTGCCTTGCATGCTTAGTTGCTACGTGTTAATTTGCTTTGTTAGGGCCTTGCATCTAGTCGAGCATGCTAAATGTTATGTGCTATGTGTTTATGAGTGTTTGGCATGTCTACTCGCTTTCCATAGCCATGAATGAATGTAATGGATGAATGTACGTTTCCACTAGTCCAACGCTAGTCGGAATTCATAGAATGGGCTAGTCCAACGCTAGACCCTTAGGGATTTCTCCTCGTTAGTACATGTTCGCGTGTTCACTACATGTCATGCATTCTTTTTTTAGTTCTTTATCATTTTGCATGCCCCTCGAACCCCTTTTCCTTCCATTTTAGGATTTTTGCATTTCATGCTAGTCATAGGGTTCATTTGCTTGAGAGTCCCCTTAAATATGGGATATAGACGAGTGTGGCTTTTTCTAAGCCTTAGCACGCTTGTATTCCCTCTATAAAAGGGCAAATTGAGTCACGATTTAGGTCTCCCCGTACCCAATATGCATGAATACCCTAGGCTCAGACATTCTAAATCCACTCTATCATTGCACTTTCATTTTTCCTCCCATTTGCACACGTGCACCTCTTTATCCCTTCACTTGCACACGAACACTTTTAATCATCACTTGCACACATGCACTTCACATTATCATTTCACATACCGCACCTTGCCCACTCACGTGCACACTCTCACTTACACATTATTGTCTTTTATTACTTTTTCAAACTCATGCCTTCACATTGCATACATGCATTCCATTCATTTGCATCCCACTCGCATTATTCGTGACTTCTTCAAAAGATCGTTATTGGGCTTCACAACTAATGTGATTGGCACCACTCAACCTTTGAAGAGAAATTTCCCCCAATACCCCTAGGTCTAGGGTTTGCATTCATGTAGTACATCCAAATGTAATAAATTCTTTGGTTAAAACAAGAAAAATCTTTGATTAAATCACGCAACTAGCCTTGGCTAGGTCGAAGGGGTGCCTTGGATTTTTATCCTTGCCTTCCCCTTCGTCAAATGTGACTCCCGAACCTTTTTCGTTGGTTTACGTGGACTAGGAGTCGTTTAAAAGGGGTTTCTTACTACTTTTTTCCTATTTTTTCTTTAAAAATTCATTTTTAGGTGACTTGGTACACCTTAACTCATTACCAAGTGGCGACTCCGATTTTTTATTTCAAAAACCCTTTTTAAACTATAATTTTGGGTCAAATCGTCGCATTCTCAAAACCCCCATTTAGACCCATTTTTCTTTTAAATCACAATTCATTTTTCAATCACAAATTGAATCAAAAAATACATTTTTTAAACCAAATTTATTTATTTATCAAAAATGGGGCGCGACAGTCCAAAAAGTAAAACCAATCATATGGTGACACTTGTCACCTCATTAAATGCATCTATATCTCTTTGTTTCCTTTCACATCAATCCATATAGCAACCTCTAATTATCTCCTAATGTGACAGCCCCACTTTCCCCTGAGGCGAACCAAAGGGGTTAGCGGACTGCCTGCCCAGCTCTCGCCAGGGCTAACGGTGCAGTTTAGAAAGATCTATGTCGTTCCGAAACTTATAACGCGCGTAAACAAGGCAAAAGGGCAAAATAACCCAAAATAAAAAAAATGAAATCCGGAGTCGGTCATGAATAGTAACCGACCCGTCAGAACCCAACCAAATATCAAACAAACATTCGCATCTTGAACTTGAGCAATTACAACCCAAAGTAGCATACAAAAGTTGTCAAAAGTGAATATATACACGGTTTGCCAAATTGAAAGTGAAAACGGCCCTAAAGATACATTTAGGGTTTCACTTCATATACAATACAAAAAAAATATACATCTAGTTCATTCGGCAACCATCTATCAAGATTCATTCCAAAAAGAGTCATATTCCTGCAAGGAAAACAAAAGGAATGGTGTGAGCTAATTGCCCAGTGAGATACTATCACTTACGCAACCAAGTGCATATAAGCATCAAGCTTTCATTCAATATAGTAAAATAAGCAAATGCACACGTCAAATATGGTGATAAAAGGATACAGATGGCTCTCAAGAGCCCTTTCCTCGTTTGCATTTCTTGATCGGACGTCATTGACCCTCCATCAATGTTGAAAGGTAACCAACCGTAGACTCCACTTTACCTCCACTCCTTCCACCTAACATCCCCCTACCGGGCCCGAACTCCAAACACTTGCACTTTGGTATTACTCGAGTATACCGGAATCGAGAGTCTCGCATACTACAAGATTCCATATAACTTTACCCAAGGTTCATTAATTGGCACGACCAAGCCCTCGCCGGCTCGATTCAATCAACTACCAATGGGGTTGATCTCATTGATAACATTTGTAGTCGTTGGAGACTCGTCCAAACGACACCAAGTCATGTATTTCATTTCATATAACATTCCAATAACTTTCCAATAACATGCGAAACAATAAGTGCAAGTGATAAAGTACATTCTCACTTCAATCAATTAACATTCAACACCTCAAGTTCAAGTATCAAAGCCATATAATAACACACGAGTGAGTAGTACACTCACCAGGGTCAGTGCAGATACCTCCCAAAAGAGAGCTTTAATCACCAAGAAACCCTAAAATAATCCAAGGAAAACAATTGAAGGTTCCACTTTCAAAATTGAGTATACAGAATGCACATGTGAGGCTCGACTACCAGTCGTATGCCTCGCCAAAAAATTACTAAAGCAAGGGTGCAAAACATGATTTTCGGTAACGAAAAGGTAACATGAAGACCTAGGCTCAAACAACCCAAAAGCCCTTTGTTCAAATCACAAGTAAATCCAACTAGCCTTCAAGAAAAAATTTCCGCAGCATATCCCTTGTGTTTACCTATTTTCCAGCCATCATGGCTTCATTATTTCCTCAAATCAGTCCCAACATCTCGTACAAAAATAATCTCATTCCCAAAAGCCGTTCACTAGGCTTAATGGCATTCAAGTACAAAATTTAGCTCGGAAATGACCGGATATGAAAGTCAAGCCCTAAACTATTCAAATAAATACAATAAGACTCGATTATAAGTCATAAACCAATTCTACATACTACCAAAATAGGGTTCCCTAAGCATACACAAACAATAGAGGAAACCAGAAAATTCAGAAATGCAATTAGCTTTGGCCCTGAAAAAAACAGTTTTTGTCCTCATTTTGCGGTAATGGCACCAATTTCACTACGATTATCGGATGAGGGTGGAAGATCCACCATTTCGAAGCTAAAAGACAGGGCTACAACATCACAGAAGGTCACTCAACCCAGTTTTGAGTGCAAACAGGTAAAAAATGCAAGATACTACATCAAAAATGTAAAACAGATTCACCAAAATGCATTCTAGCGGAAACATCATAACTCAGGCTCTCCAAGTCCAAATCCAGAAATTCCAAAACCAGATGAAAGCTAAGAAAAAAAGGTAGATTTCATCAGAAGGCCTCAACAACCAAATCGGAAGCAATTCCAGCCAAAACAACCCATTACAAACGCACTTCTCAATTTCGGGTAAAACCAGAACAGCAATAGTAATTTCGACTTGTCTCATTCTACACTACTCCGATTGACCTGAAATTTTGTCGGCACCTCTAAAATGTCATTCCCTACAACTTTCATGTTTTAAGCCAAGGCCAATTCGGCCTCTATCTAGGACCCATAAATTCGGGCAGAATGCTCCCTCAAGAACCCTAGTTTTTCTGAAATTTCTTCCAAACCAGAAATTGGCTGCAATTAATCACTTTTTCCACCTCCTAGAGTCATTATAGACCATTTCCAATCATCATAGATAGCCACACAATCATGTTTATATTAAAATAGAAAAATCCCCAAAAATAATAAAACTTCATCACTTCAACCACAAATCAAGAAATAACCCATAAATTTGCATCTCATACAACCGCTAAGCATGATTTAAGCATCAATTAAGGGAGGAGGGTGGTTCTTCACAACTTACCTTAAAAACAAGAGAGAGAGAGAGCTATTGATCACCTTAACTTTCCAAATAACTTCACACAACAACTCACAAACACTACTTGAAGGTGTTTTATGGAGGAAGATCAAAGTTGGATGGTTGGTTTTGATGATTGAAGCAAGATTGAAGCTAAAATCTTGAAGAGCTTTCTTTCTTTTGTTGCTCAAGAAGCTCGGCCACCATGGAGGATATTTTGATGATTTTTGGTTTATTTAAGTCAAATGGTAAGACCATGAATAGTGGTCTTAAGGTTCAACCTCTCAAATGGTGACACTTGTCACCTTTTAATAAATGCTCACCAACCTTGTCTCTCTTATATCAATCCACTTAACACCCTCTACTTATCTCTTAACACCCGGTAAATTAATTCCAGTATTCAAAATTTAATCTAGTTGGCCGAATTTTTCCGAACTTTTCGCACTAGTGGGTCCCACGTCCGATATACACTCTTCATTTCTCAAAATCTATTCGATATTAGAAAAATCATCTAAAAACTACATTTACTCATAAAAATTATCTAGAAAATTTTCCGGATACAGAAAGTGCAGAAAACAAACCATTGAAGATAAGAAAACCTAGAAAATGGAAAAATTACGGGTTCTCACACCTAACACCCGGTAATTTAAACCCAGTATCCAAAACTTAACCTAGTTGGCCAAATTTTTCCAAACTTTCCCCGCTAGCGAGTCCCAGGTCCGGTATACGCTCTTAATTTCTCAAAAACCAACCGATACTAGAAAAATCATCTAAAAACTATATTTACTCATAAAAATTATTGGCAAATTGTCCTAATAAGGAAAATGCAGAAAACAAGCCATTAAAAGAAAATAAACCCTAGAAAAATGAGAAGATTACGGGTTCTCACACCCATCTTGTCCACCAAGATGGCCGACTGCTCCCTAGGGTTTTCTTTAGGATTTTTCTTGTTACCTTTAGCCTATAAATAGGCTAGCTTTCTAAGATTTGCTCACAAGTTTTATGAATAAAATTCTTAGTATTTTCGTTTTCTTCCTAAGAGAGAATTCGAGTCCTTAACTTGCTTTGGCAAGGGTTCTTGAGCAATCTTGTGTCCTGTCCTTGATTGTTCAGCCGACCTATTCCCCTGGAGTATTCACCTTCATCGGAGTGTCGTTCTACCGCTCTAAATCAAAGCGTGCCGACCGTGTTGATTTAAAGTCCCGCAATCCAAACGTAGGACAACCTCGCTAGATCCTTGGGCAAACGTGCTACGTGTCTTGAAACGAGTTGATCGAGAACGTATCGGTTGGCTTCAGAGCTTTGGTGGAGGTATCTTCCATTATATCCGTAGCTTTGTCTTCGTTTTAATTGATTCCACTGCCTTGTTACAAAAAAAAATTCTGTTCGTCTAGTTATATCCTTTGTTGCGTCGTTTGTCAAAAAAAAAAAGGAAAGAAGATAAAATTTGTCCGTACTTTTTTGTGTCTTGTTGCGTCAATTCAGTCGTGACTTTGTTGTTCAATTCTGTCCGTATTATTTGTGTGTTACTATCCGTTTGAGCCCTCTTTCAAAAAAAAAAACAAAATTTCTGTCCGTTAGTTGCTTGCGTTGAGCCTTTTCCAAACCTGCCCGGAGTTGTTAGTTGCGTCCTTGCTGTCCAGTTTTGTGTCGTTGTGTTCTATTCTGTTAAAAAAAAAAAAAACAAAGGACACTTCAAACCTGTCCGTGTGGTGCCAAAACAGCTCGCGACAACAACTAGGGTTTCGTCCCTTGTTGCGCACGCTTGTGGTTGTCCAGGCCATACTCGTAAGTTGTGCCTCGCACCAAAATTCTGGTTGCACTCAAGTCTGCCTTGGCCGAAACCATAAGAAAGAGAGGGCGACGGCTAGGGTTTGTGCGGCTAGGGCTTCTTTGTTATCAAATCTGTCCAAGTGTTATTCACTCCATCCAAGTTGTTTCCTTAATTTTCTAAACTGGTCTTGGGTTAAACTTGTTTGGCGTTGTGAATCTTGAAGAAAAACTACAAGGTCTTAAGGTTTCTTGAAGTTCTTGATTACTATCTTGAAATTCTTGAAAGTCTTGAAGAAATCTTGCTAGTTGAGGAAGTTGGGTTGTGTGTTATTAGGTGTTGAGGGGCTGACCATATTTCTGGAATTTTATTCCAATTCGGCCAAGTTGTTGTGATATTCGTTTGATAAGAGAAAAAAAAAACAGAAACAAAAACAGAAAAAAAAGGGAAAAAGGGCATTCGGGTGGAACAAAAGCCAAACAAGAAAAAAGGAAGTACTTGGGTCTTTTATTGCCAAAACAACAACCATTACATATTGTTTCTAAGCCAACCAGAAAATTCGAACAAACAAAAGAGAGAAACTCAAAAGTTTTGGCCTACCTCTTCTTGAAATTCTTGATCACCTTGAACTTTGACTACTTGTACTACCTTTTGTGGTTCTTGGGGTTCTTGATCATCTTGAGCCTTGAACACTTGCACCTCCCTTCGAATAAAAAGTTTCTTGTACGTTCTTGCATCCATACGGGGCTTTCTTGGTTTAGGACTAAACTTCTTGGGAGTTTCTTGAGCAAGTCAATTGGGGGATTCTTGAGTGACATTGCTCGCGTTGTCTTGGGAAGCCATTGTTTTGGAACAAAGACCAAAACTGCCTTGGAAGGGGAGGGGCCAAATTGACATCTAGTTTGGGAGTAGAGAGAGCCGAACTTCTTGGACCAAGGTGCGGCTGCCTAAGAGGGTTTTTATAGGAAGGTTAGCCGACTTTGGGAAGGGTTTAAAAGGGAAGAAATCTGGAAATTTCAGAGGTCCAATTCGGTTGAAATAGGGAGCTACCAAATCTGGTTTGTGTTGGGTGTGAAGTGTGTGGCTGTGAGAGGAGGTTTTATAGGGAGTTTTAGCCGACTTTGGGGAGGATTTAAGAGGAAAGATTCTGGAAAATTCGGTCAACTAAAAGGGAGAGGCCGAAACTGTTTTGGGGAGGGTTTGGAAGTTGCTCAAGAGAGGTCTTCAAAGGGAGTTTCCAACTCAATCTTGTTTCCAAATTGGTTTAGAAGACTAAGTAAATACTTGGATAACTCTTTGTTCACTTGGACACTTCCCTATCTTCTTTCCTTGCTTTTGGGAACCACTCCTACTTTCACTCCTACATTTTAGGAAGCCTAGGGTTTCCTTTCTTAGCATTATTTCCAAATCTGTCCGCCACCAATAACCTTCCAAATTCCGTCCTTTCCTTCTCAAAGTCTCACCCAATTGTGTCATACACTCTTGCTTACTCTTGTGGGGAAAAGTTGGTGACAAATCATTGGACTCGAGCAGCATTTCTCAACTACCTAAACCGACAAGTAAAGGTACTTGGTAAGTCTAAATAGACCGACTTGAGTACTATCCACGAGCGTGAGTGATACACTAAGAGAGTGAAGTGAGGTTATACTTGCATTTTCTTTGCTTGTTACTAACCTTTTGCAGGACAACACGAGAGACATGGAGCAACAACAAGCAACCACAGACCACTCCTTGTTGTTCGCCGCAATGAAGAATGAGCCCAGGCGAATCAGTGAGCAACAAATGGAGGAGTTGCATACTCGTTTTGACGAGTTATCCAGGAGTCTCACACGGGGCTCTCGATCGAGATCCTACAACCGGAGTAACCATGGCACCAAAGAGGCACATAGCGAAGACTACTCCGCTAGTGAGGATGAGGAGCGACCCGAGAAGCCATGAAGGGACACGCCTAAGAATGAACTAGAGGGACTTAAGATTCAAATACCCGCGTTCAAAGGCAAGAGTGACCCTGAGGCGTACTTGGAGTGGGAAGGCCGCATCGAAATGGTCTTCGACTGCTATGATTATAACGAGGAACAAAAAGTCAAAGTTGCCACCGTTGAGTTCACCGACTACGCCCTAGTTTGGTGGGATCAAGTGAGGACCCACGGAAGGAGAATGGGAGAATCGTCAGTCCGAACTTGGCGAGAGCTCAAGGCATTGATGCGTAAGCGATTCATTCCAAGCTACTACAATCGAGATCTCCACTCCAAATTGCAAACCCTCACTCAAGGCAACATGAGTGTGGAAGACTACTACAAAGAGATCGAGATGGCCATGATGAGGGCGAACCTTCAAGAAGATAGCGAAGCAACCATGGCTAGATTTCTTTGAGGTCTCAACCCAGACCTTCAAGAAGCCTTCGAGCTTCAACATTATGTGGACATGCATGACCTTCTTGAACTCGCTATCAAGGCCGAGAGGGGAAAGAGGCTAAGACGAGGAGCCCGTACCTTCCAGTCTTCAAACTCGACCTCATGGAAGGGCAACCAACCACAGAGGGCGACCCATGAAGCTGAATACAAGGTAATGTGCCTAACCGAAGTTCCAATTCCGCCCCTAACAAAGTTACCGAAGTATTCAGGTCTACTTCTAAGGCACCACATGAGGCTCCTAAGAATAGGAGTAGGGACATCAAATGTTTTAAGTGCCAAGGGTTTGGACATAATCAGTCTCAATGTCCAAACCAACGAGTCATGCTACTCACTCACAATGATGAGATCGTGTCCAATGATGACGACTGTGAGGAAATACCCGAATTGACCAAAGGCGACTGCCTGGATGAAGACTCTGCTGAGAAAGATTGCTTGCCTACACAAGGGGAAGTAGGGTGCTTGGTGGCACGACGAGTGCTAACCGCCCGAGTTAAGGAGGACGAGCAACTACAACGGGAGAACCTGTTTTACACCCATTGTAAAGTAGGTGACAAGGTATGTAGCCTCATCATCGACGGTGGGAGTTGCACAAACGTGGCAAGCTTACTCATGGTTGAGAGCTTAGGGCTTCCAAATACTAGACATCCACACCCTTATCGCCTCCAATGGCTGAGTGAGGATGGAGAGGTACGTGTTTTCAAGCAGGTATGCGTTCCCTTTTCCATTGGAACTTACACTGATGAAGTTGTTTGTGACGTCGTGCCTATGCATGCCACCCATGTCATCTTGGGTCGACCATGACAATTTGACAAACACGTCACATTCGACGGTAAGGCAAACAAGTACACACTCTTGAATGATGGCAAATGAAAGGTCCTCACACCACTCACACCTGCACAAATGTATGAGAACCAACTTAAGTTGCAAAGAGAGTGTGAACAAGATCGTCAAAAGAGGAAACAAAAGGCGGTCGGCCCTGGCAAAGGCTCCACTTCTGCAAGTGAGCCATCGACCAAGGGTCAAGTGAGCACACTTAGTGTTACACATGACAAATTATCCACTACACCTACCACTAGGAAGCAAAACATGATCATTAAGGCTAAGGACGTTAGGAAAATTGTCAATTCTGATCAGCCTGTACTTCTCATGATTTGCAAGCATGTGCTTTTAGATGTTGCTGAACTCGATAAAGCATTGCTTTCGAGTATGGTTACTCTTTTGCAGGAATTTGAGGATGTCTTTCCCGACGAGATCCCTGATGGCTTACCACCCATTCGAGGAATTGAGCACCAAATCGACCTCATTCCTGGAGCACCACTACCCAACAAACCTGCCTACCGCATGGGCCTTGAGGAGACAAAGGAGCTTCAAAGGCAAGTTGATGGCCTATTAGGTAAGGGTTGGGTAAAGGAGAGTCTCAGTCCTTGTGCTGTGCCTGTGATACTTGTCCCCAAAAAGGATGGTACTTGGCGCATGTGCACTGACTGTAGGGCCGTCAATGCCATTACTATTAAGTATCGTCATCCCATTCCTAGATTAGATGATATGCTTGATGAACTCGATGGTGCTGTAATATTCACCAAAATCGATTTGAGGAGTGGCTATCATCAAATTAGGATGAAAGAAGGCGATCAGTGGAAAATGGCCTTCAAAACCAAGCATGGTCTCTATGAGTGGCTAGTCATGCCTTTTGGGTTGACTAACGCCCCTAGCACCTTCATGCGACTAATGAATCATGTCTTGAGGAGTTTTATTGGCAAATTTGTCATTGTCTACTTTGATGATATTCTGATCTATAGTCGCAGTGAACAGGAGCACTTGGAGCATGTGAGATTAGTTCTTGAGACACTTCGAAAGGCGCGTTTATATGCTAACCTTAAGAAGTGCACCTTTTGTACTAATGAACTTGTGTTTCTGGGCTATGTAGTAAGTTTGCAGGGTATCAAGGTAGACAAGTCCAAGATTGAAGCCATCGAGCAATGGCCAACTCCCACGTCCGTTCCTGAGGTGCGCAGCTTTCTTGGATTGGCGGGCTTCTATCGGCGCTTTGCTAAGGACTTCAGCACCATCGCCGCCCCAATGACCGCCGTGACCAAGAAAAATGACAAGTTCTAAGGGGGAAGACCAAAAACAAGCATTTCTTACCCTCAAAAACAAACTCACACATGCACCTGTTTTAGCATTACCAAACTTTAGCAAGACTTTTGAAATCGAGTGTGATGCTTCTGGTGTAGGTATTGGCACTGTCCTCATACAAGACAAAAGGCCTTGTGCCTTCTTTAGCGAAAAACTGGGAGGAGCTGCTTTAACTACCCAACGTATGACAAGGAGTTGTACGCACTGGTAAGGGCTTTGGAGACCTGGCAACACTATCTTCGCCCTCGGGAGTTCGTGATACACACTGATCATGAGTCACTAAAGTTTCTCAAGGGACAACCCAAGTTAAGCAAGAGACATGCCAAATGGGTAAGCTTCATTGACACCTTCTCCTATGTGATTAAGTACAAGACTGGCAAGACGAATGTGGTAGCTGCTGCCTTGTCACGTAGACATTCCTTGCTTGTCTGCCTTGATACTAAGTTATTAGGGTTCGAAATGATTAAGAAACTCTACACATATGATCATGACTTTGGTGACATATATGCTGTGCGTGTTAAGAACCCACATGGAAAGTACTTTTTGCATGATGGATTTCTATTTCATGTGGATAAACTGTGTGTACCTAATTCTTCCATCCGTAATCTTCTAGTTAGGGAGGCACATAGTGGTGGCCTCATGGGACACTTTGGCATGGTTAAGACTCTAGCCATGTTACAAGAGCATTTCTACTGGCCTCACATATGTCGAGATATGGAGCGCATGGTTGGTAGATGTGTCACTTGTCACAAGGCGAAGTCTAAGACAAACCCATATGGCCTATATACCCCATTGCCTATTCCCAACTATCTTTGGGTAGACTTGTCCATGGACTTTGTCTTAGGATTCCCTAGGTCACCGAAGGGAAATGACTCCGTCTTTGTAGTGGTTGACAGATTCTCTAAGATGGCTCATTTTATTCCCTGTCACAAAACTGACGATGCATTTCATATTGCTAATCTGTTCTTTAAGGAAATTGTCCGTCTGCATGGTATGCCCAGGACCATTGTTAGTAATAGAGATGTAAAATTTCTGAGTTACTTTTTGAAGACTTTGTGATCTAAACTTGGCACTAGGTTACTATTCTCCACCACCAGTCATCCCCAAAGCGATGGACAAACGGAGGTTGTCAATCGCACACTTAGCACACTACTTCGGCCTTTGATTAAAAAAAATCTTAAAACTTGGGAAGAGTGCTTGTCTCATGTCGAATTCGCCTACAATCGAGCTGTTCACGGTGCTACACACCACTCACCTTTTGAGATTGTTTATGGCTTTAACCCGCTGATCCCTCTTGATTTCGTACCCTTGTGATACCCCCAACTTTTAGGATCATCTTTTATTTAGTTTCAAAGAGGATATTACGGTTTCTTTAGTTTATTTTTATTTTAAAACATTATTTTGTTTTAAAGAAGATACTAAAGTTATTTTTTTGGGTTTGATTTAAAACTTTATTTTTATTTTAAAAGACTAGAAACCCTAAAAGTCTAATCAAAACCCTAGTTTCACTTGTGACTGGCCGTTTTCTCAAATTTCTCATATTTTAACCGAAACCCTAAATACAATTTATGGAATTGTAAAACCCCTCACGTTTTTCTTAAAAATGCCCTTTTATTTGGAAATTATTTATTTATTATGGCCCTACTACCTAATCACCCCACAATAAGTGTAAATGAATATAGAAGTAAGGGTTTTCATTGTCCGTTTTCAAGTTAGAGCGAATTAGGATTTTCACATTTTTCCGTAGTGTGACTATTCGATACAGAGTGAGGATCAAATTTGATAGGTAAAAGTGACTTCTAGATGAGAAAATATTATATGATTAGAAGTGATGATATAAGTTAGTGATTAGAAATTAAAAACCCTAGTATATGCGATTTAAGAAATCAACTCAAACCGACGGGTATCGATCACTACCGATTGAACCCACCACTTGACCACCACCTCCCTACCACCACATACCCTTGATATTTTTACAAAATATCTCCCTCATCCTCAGCCTTATAGCTGAAATTATTAACAAAATGGAAGGAAAAGAAAACAAAATTTTAGTTGGTTTTAGTGGTGACAAGTGTCGACCACCTATGGTTCCTTGACCAAGCCAAAGTCTTACCTTCTTATCTCCTATTTGAGCTCATTCTTCCTCATTTTTTTTTTCTGTTTTGGCCAAGCTTAAGGGGGAGAGAGAGAGAGAGAGCAAGAGAAACAACTTCAATCCATCTTGAGTTTGAACCATTTGAGTGAAAACAAGAAAAACTAAACTGATTAATCACTAGTTTGGAAGCTTGAGAAGCTTAAGGAACCAAAAATTTCTAAGAGAGGTGGAAGATATCCTTTGAAAGCTTGTTCGTGAGGTATATTGGCTGTCCCTTATTTTTGGCTCTTTTACTTTTGTTTAAGTTGTTATATAACTCATGATTTGGTCAAATTGGTAGCTATGGAAGTAGTTGTGGTGATTTTGGGATAATTGGTGAGTTAGGGTTTGTATTGATCAGCCATATTTCTTCTTGTTTAGATGGATTATGATACGAATAAGTGTAGATAAGGAGGTAAGGTAGTGTTTTAAGCTAGAATAATGAAGATTAGCACATGTAGGCATAAATTCCATATTTTCAGTTTTGCACCTCCCCTGTTCTGCCTGGTTCTAGTTCACCATGTTAGAGGCCGAATTAGGGTTAGTACAAAACATGAAAGTTATAGATAATGATATTTAATGGTTGCCTACAAAACTTCAGCTCAATTAGAGTAACGTAACCTATGAAAAGACAAAAATACCCTGACTGCCATAGGAGTAAAGTTAGTGGATAGTTTTGACAGTACACTAAGTTGGTCGCGTTTGTTCACCTTGATACATACTGAACTAGCTTTTAGTCAAAACATGAAAGTTTTATCCCTATTTGTCAGCTTTCCAACGCAACTCAAAACACCCCAATCGGACTTCGGTAGCCTGAGTTATTATTGTTTACGCATAATGCAGTTAACTAGCCTGAATGTGAGCGTTTTGGTTCTGTAATCCGGACGTTTGACCTAGATATACTATGAACTGGACTGAGTAGTCTTCATCAAAGTTGTATCACTATGTCTTAGCTTCGAAATGGTATAAATTTCATCCTACTCCGATAAGCGTAGCTTCGGTTGTGCTCGTTATGCTAAGTGACGGCAAATTTGTCTTTTAATTTATGCCTTACATTTCATTTCCGGACATGTACCTAGTTTAATTTTGTATTTGTATGACTTTGAACCTATTGAACGGCTATTGAAATGACGTTATTCTATGTGTGACTTTGGGACTATTTGAGGAAAATATTGAGGCCACAAATGGCTGGAAAATAGGTAAACACAAGGGGCATGCTGCCAAATTTTCACGAGAAAGATAAACTAGCCTTTGGAGTTCTAGTTCTGTATTTTACAAATGTGACTTGAATACACTAAAAACTGGGTCGAAGTGTCTTCACGGAAGTTGTAACCTTTTGTTTAAGTTTCGAGACATGACCTAGTACATTTTGATTCGATAACCACAGCTCCAGTTATGGTGAAAAATCGTGTAACCCATTTTGTACCATTTTCATTTCCGCGCATGCGCACATGCATTTCTGAACTGTTTTTGCCATTTTGGACCGTTTAGGATTATTTTTGTTATTTTGTCACCATTCCAGCCGTTTCGGCGAATTTCGACATTCTCTTGGCCTTAACATCATTTTTTACCGTCTTTTATTATTTTTGACCGCTTTCGACCATTTACGTTATAAACTGCTATTGTATGGCCGTTTCACTTATGTGTGTATATAATCTGTCAATACAGATTGTGAGGCTTTTGACGGTGATCGTCAATCTCAGTGAATTGTATCGTTTTTCGTGCCAAGCTTTATCAAGTGAGTAATTGGGTTCTTTATTGATGTGAAATTGTTAAAGTGCTTTGTATATGTTAAATGAGTACTTAGGCGAGGGTGTACTTTATCTCACTTGACCTAAGCTCATCCTTTGTTTTGATTTCCCATGTGAGAATACATGCCTTATATTGAGTATCACCCTTTTGCTGTGTGCTGATGAAGGTGATTGCATGACTTCAATATCACCCTTTTGCTGTGTGCTGATGGGGGTGATTACCTAACTTGAATTAAACCCCATTTGCTGTGTGCTGTTTGGGGTAAGTACTTTGTTGAGAGATACCATCTATTGAGATATCGAATATCTCAGGGCTTGGTTCCAACCCGGTTCCAAGGGTTAGACGAACTATTCGAGCCAGCTGGGGCTTTGTCGAAGAGAGTTCAATGCTAAACTTGAGATTTAGTTCCTTGTTAAAGTTTTGACGAAAGTTAAGTTATTTTGTTTCACTCAAGCTGCTGTGTGCTGTTAACTGGCCTGTGGGGGTTGATAAGGTGAATGGGGAAAGTTAAATGGAGTCTACGGACCATGAGTGTGATGCCCGAAGAAAAAGAAAGGGAAAATTTTCCTTATTTGTTTTATTTTTTGTGTGCATTTCTCTTACTTTATTTTATTATCAAAATTTTCCATTGACTTTTATAAGTGAATATAGTTTTCCAATCATTTTTCTAGTATAAATTAGTTCCTGAGAAATAAAGAGTGTATATTGGATGTGGGGTTATTTGTGGAAAATTTCAGCTTGTGCGAAAAATTTCAGGTTAGGGTTTCAAATCTGCCCTGTTCTGACCGGATTTATTTGAGTATGTTAGAGGCCGAATCAGGCTTAGGTTAAAACATGAAAGTTGTAGAAAATGGTGTTATCTAGTTGCCTGCAAAATTTCAGCTGAATCCAAGTACTGTAGCATATGAAATGACCGAACTACCCTGACTGCCCATGAGCCCTATTTCCCCCAGATTTCTATTTTCGTGGAGTTTTCCACTTTTCACCCTAAAAATGCATGATTTAGCTTTGGAGGTCTTCATAAGAAATGTAGGGTTATGTCTTGGCTTCGAAACGCCATAAGATTTGTTTCAATACAATAAGTGTAGCTTCAGTTATGGATATTGTGCCGAAAGGTGTATTTGATAGTCTATGATGTGTATGTGATTGATTTGAGATGAAATGGTGTTGCTTGTAGGATGGAAAGTAAGGAAATGTAGGGGAAATGCTGTCCGATCTTTGAAAGCATTTGATTGTTTTGAGTTTGAGTTGAAGGCCTTGGACTTGATCGAGGAAACTGTCTACGATGGATGAGGATTATGAGCCGTGGTTGGTGAGTAACCCTAAACTATTTCCAAAGCTACTTATGAACAGTTTCCTGCATTCTTTATTCAATTGCATATCATGCGTGCTTGCATGGGAGTTCATGGCATGATTTGGCTTCAATGAGTTCTTGAGGAGTCTTGTGCTGAACACCAACGTCTCCACCTTTATGTTCATCTGGAGCTCAAAAAGGGGCTCTCTCTTACCGTTCAACGTGAAATGATCTATTTGAGCGTTGGATGTTTAAGTGCAATGATTTCATTGGCTCACCGGAGCAAAAATACGTACATTTGATCTCGGAATCATGACATGATCGAAATGCATTATTTTGAAATATATTTGATTATTGATTTTATTGGTTACTCGTTGAGCGTTAGCTCACCCCAAAACTATTTTATTCCCCTCCACAGGGTTCGAGGTGAAGGAAGCATTTGTATTAAAGTTCTCCGTGTGAATGGTTGGATGATGTACTGTACAGTTGGAGTTCTAGTTTTAACTTGTGTAATAGTTGAAACTGCAATTGTACTTGTACTTATGTGAGAATTGAAGACCTTTGTTTTATTCAGGTAATTAGTATTTCTTGTATCTCTTGAGGTTTTAGTTTGTAGTACAAATGAATTTGTGGAACATTTGATGTATATTTGAGATTTATATTGGAATTTATTTAAGGACTGAAGTGAACGACTGAGTCTTGGTGAGAGCTGGGCAGGCGGTCTGCCGAACCCTTTGGTTCGCCTTAGGGGGAGGTGGGGCTGTCACAATGAGTACTTTGGTTGACAGAGTGTCAACAAGCGTTCAACCTCGGGGAATTGAACTGGCTTTGCAGCCACCTGTATCCTACCATTGTGATGTTACTTTTCTGTTATTGATGTGAAATATCCTGATTTACTTGTTTAATTATGTGAGTTTACATTTTTACCCCCGGTTATTCACTAAGCATATAGCTTACCCCATCCCATTTGTTTTCATTAGCAGGGGGCCGACGCGGGGATCGCTCGGGAAGGTGTTTAGTGTTTTGATTATAGATGAGTTGAATTTGTACTTGTTATAAGTTGACTAGCAAGATGTATATAGTTGTCGTGGTGGTTGTAGTTATCAGCTTTTCTAGGGTTTATTTTCTGGTACTCGTAGTATGTATGACTTGATGAACTACTTTATGCAACTTTTGAAGCTGTAATAGAGTAAATAGAACTTTCTTTTAGCGTGGAATCTATTTTCTCATTTTAAGTATTGAGTCCTGGTGCGAGTTAGGCAGGCATCCCGCCGATACCCTAGGGCTCGCCCTTGGGAGAAGTGGGGGCGTCACAGGTGGTATCAGAGCCTGTTTCGCGTGCTCTCTGCGCAGAGTGAGTTTGAGCCAAGTGGTGAATAAGTATGAAGGACTAAGTGCTCGTTCAAGCATAAGTTATGGATCATAAATGTTATAGGCCTTAAATCTTTCTCATAATATCTGAGGACCATAGATAGGTACGTCGGTAGGAATTTCGAATGTAGATAGTTTACTCTTGGGACTAGCCAGCTGGAGATGTGATTTATCTTATTTTGGATTCTCGTGCCTAAGTACTCCAGAGTTGATACTTGAGACTTGCATTTTAGGAACATGAACAGGCTTTGTTTGGCTAGAGTGAGTACAAGAGATCAACGGGTACCTTGGGAGGTGGAGTAAGAAACCGGACGGGGGTGATTTTCACTGAGTGTGGGACGACAAGTCGCATTTTCTTTCGTTTTGCCCTTGCATTGTTCCTACATGTCATTTACTTGTGGTATGTTAATACCTACCTATATAGTACTTGCTGCACTTGACTTTGTCTAACTTGAAACGTCTCTTGGTGTATATGGTGCATTATATTGTGTATATTTTTGGCGTGACTTGTATATATATGTACACATTTTGATCTTTGATTATTTCGTGCATTTTATAACTTTTCAACACTTTGATCTTGTACCATATTTTGTCCCAATTATAGAAACTATAAAACTATCAAATGGAGACTCGTGGTGGGGGTAGAGGACGAGGACGAGGAACCGAAGGGGTAACCAATGAAAATGCAAATACACAAGCCGAAACCCAGGTAGCTACAGCCATACTGTGAATGGCTGATTTATTAGAACGAATGGTCAACCAATAGGATCAAGGCCAAGTACAGCATCTTGGAAATCATGAAGGAGAGGACCGTGCCTTAGAACGGTTCCAAAAATTTCTACCAACAAAATTTTTGGGTGGACCTAGCCCGAATATAGCGGAGAGTTGGTTGGAGTGAATGTTAGACATTTTTACTGCGTTAGGATACTCAGAGGAACGGCAGATAGCTTTCGCCGTTTTTCAATTTGAGGGAGCGGCTTGTGCCTGGTGAAATGTGATTCGAGCCAAATGGGATAGAGAACAAACCCCATGGACATGGGTGAATTTCACTCGTGAGTTTAATGAGAAGTACTTACCGCCACTTGTTCAAGAGAGGCGGGAAGATGAGTTCATACGCCTACATCAAGGGACTATGAGTGTGGCAGAGTACGAGACACAGTTTACCAAGCTCTCTCGTTTTGCTCCAAAATTAGTACTGACAGACCAAAGGAGAATTCGTCGATTTGTTTAGGGTTTGAATGTGGAGATTCAGGAAGCACTGGCAGCTGCTCAATTGGAGACTTATAGTCAAGCAATTGAAAGGGCACAACAAATCGAAAGTACTAAGAGTCAAGTAAAGGTCTTTCATGATAAGAAAAGAAGGCACCCAGATACAAGTAGTTATATTGAGGGACAGAGCTCGGGAAGCGAGGCACCACCTAAGAAGGGTCGAGGAATAGGTGGACCACGATCCACTGGGATCCCAAATCAAGGAAATGTTGAGAAAAATCAGGTAGGGAGAGAGACCCGAAGGGGTACCTCACGAGGAGGTCCGACATCAGGACCTAGAATGACATGCGGATTTTGTGGGGCTGCTAATCACATAGAAGATAATTGTTGGAAGAAAGGACAAGTACGGAAATGCTATCGATGTGGTAGTGCTGAGCATCTGCTTGCTCAGTGCCCTCACTTGCAAAAAGAAGAAAATTTACCAAGGGCAGAAGGGAACACGTCTAAGCCGACTAATGCCACGGGTAATCGACCGAAAGTGTCGGCAAGGATCTATGCAATAGGAAGCCAAGAGGTGACAGACCCATTGGTAATCACCGAAGGTACCTTCCCTATTTTCCATCGTATTGAGGTTTCCTTCTACTCGTTTTATAAGATATTTAAAGACCATTGAAACTGTGAGATAAGGATTATACAGTTGGATCTTGGATTGCGATACATAGAGTGACCAATTCTTGAGGTAATCTTTACCACTACTGATGAACTCATTAATCAGGTATTCGAGTATTCCAACCCTTAGCTCGTTGATTGCAATTTCGAGGACGAAATTCTTTGAAGGAGGGGAGATTGTGATACCCCAACTTTTAGGATCATCTTTTGTTTAGTCTCAAAGAGGATATTACGGTTTCTTTAGTTTATTTTTATTTTAAAACATTATTGTTTTAAAGAAGATACTAAAGTTATTTCTTGGGGTTTGATTTAAAACCTTGTTTTTATTTTAAAAGACTAGAAACCCTAAAAGTCTAATCAAAACCCTAGTTTCACTTGTGACTGACCGTTTTCTCAAATTTCTCATATTTTAACCGAAACCCTAAATACAATTTATGGAATTGTAAAACCCCTCACGTTTTTCTTAAAAATGCCCTTTTATTTGGAAATTATTTATTTATTATGGCCCTACTACCCAACCACCCCACAATAAGTGTAAATAAATATAGAAGTAAGGGTTTTCGTTGTCCGTTTTCAAGTTAGAGCGAATTAGGGTTTTCACGTTTTTTCGTAGTGTGACTATTCGGTATGGAGTGAGGATCAAATTTGGTACGTAAGGGTGATTTTTGGATGAGAAAATATTATATGATTAGAAGTGATGATAATAAGTTAGTGATTAGAAGTTAAAAACCCTAGTATACGCGATTTAAGAAATCAACTCAAACCGACGGGTATCGATCACTACAAATTGAACCCACCACTTGACCACCACCTCCCTACCACCACATACCCTTGATATTTTTGCAAAATATCTCCCTCATCCTCAGCCTTATAGCCGAAATTATTGACCCAAAATGCAAGGAAAAGAAAACAAAATTTTAGTTGGTTTTAGTGGTAACAAGTGTCGGCCACCTATGGTTCTTTGACCAAGCCAAAGTCTTACCTTCTATCTTCTATTTGAGCTCATTCTTCCTCATTTTTTTTCTGTTTTTGCCTAGCTTAAGGGAGAGAGAGCGAGAGAGCAAGAGAAACAACTTCAATCCATCTTGAGTTTGAACCATTTGAGTGAAAACAAGAAAAACTAAACCGATTAATCACTAGTTTGGAAGCTTGGGAAGCTTAAGGAACCAAAAATTTCTAAGAGAGGTGGAGGATATCCTTTGAAAGCTTGTTCTTGAGGTATATTGGCTGTCCCTTATCTTTGGCTCTTTTACTTTTGTTTAAGTTGTTATATAACTCATGATTTGGTCAAATTGGTAGCTATGGAAGTAGTTGTGGTGATTTTGGGAGAATTGGTGAGTTAGGGTTTGTATTGATCAGCCATATTTCTTCTTGTTTAGATGGATTATGATGGAAATAAGTGTAGATAACGAGGTAAGGCAGTGTTTTAAGCTAGAATTATGAAGATTAGCACTTGTAGGCATAAATTCCAGATTTTCGGTTTTGCACCTCCCCTGTTTTGCCCGGTTCTAGTTCACCATGTTAGATGCCACATTAGGCTTAGAACAAAACATAAAATTGTATAGAATGATATTTTATGATTTCCTACAAAATTTCAGCTCAATTGGAACAACGTAGCCTGTGAAACGACAAAAATACCCTGACTGCCATAGGAGTAAAGTCAGTGGACAGGTTTGACTGTACACTAAGTTGGTTGCATTTGTTCACCTTGATACATACTGTAATAGCTTTTAGTCAAAACATGAAAGTTTTATCCCTATGTTTCAGCTTTCTGACGCAACTGAAAACACCCTAATCGAACTTCGGTAGCCCGAGTTATTATTGTTTACGTATAATGCGGTTAACTAGCCCGAATGTGAGATTTTGGTTCTGTAATCCGGACTTTTGACCTAGATACACTATGAACTGGACTGAGTAGTCTTCATCAAAGTTGTAGCACTCTATCTTAGCTTGAAAATGATATAAATTTCATCCTACTCCGATAAGCGTAGCTTCGGTTGTGCTCGTTACGCTAAGTGACGGCAAATTTGTCTTTGAATTTATGCTTTACATTTCATTTCCGGACATGTACCTAGTTTAATTTTGTATTTGTATGACTTTGAACCGATTGAACGGCTATTGAAATGAGGTAATTCTATGTGTGACTTTGGGACTGTTTGAGGAAAATATTGAAGCCATAAATGGCTGGAAAATGGGTAAACACAAGGGGCATGCCGCCAAATTTTCGTGAGAAAGATAAACTAGCCTTTGGAGTTCTAGTTCTGTATTTTGCAAATGTGACTTGAATACACTAAAAACTGGGTCGAAGTGTCTTCATGGAAGTTGTAACCTTTTGTTTAAGTTTCGAGACATGACCTAGTACATTTTGATTCGATAACCACAGCTCCAGTTATGGTGAAAAATCGTGTAACCCATTTTGTACCATTTTCATTTCCGCGCATGCGCACATGCATTTCTCAACTGTTTTTGCCATTTTGGACCGTTTAGGATTATTTTTGTTATTTTGTCACCATTCCAGCCGTTTCGGCCAATTTCGACATTCTCTTGGCCTTAACGTCATTTTTGACCGTCTTTTATTATTTTGACCGTTTTCGACCGTTTACGTTATAAACTACTATTGTATGGCCATTTCACTTATGTGTGTATATAATCTGTCAATACAGATTGTGAGGCTTTTGACGGTGATGGTCAAGCTCAGTGAATTGTATCCTTTTTCGTGCCAAGCTTTATCAAGTGAGTAATTGGGTTCTTTATTGATGTGAAATTGTTAAAGTGCTTTGTATATGTTAAATGAGTACTTAGGCGAGGGTGTACTTTATCTCACTCATCCTAAGCTCATCCTTTGTTTTGATTTCCTATGTGAGAATACATGTCTTATGTTGAGTATCACCATTTTGCTGTGTGCTGATGAGGGTGATTGCATGACTTTAGTATCACCCTTTTGCTGTGTGCTGATGGGGGTGATTACCTGACTTGAATTGAATCCCATTTGCTGTGTACTGTTTGGGGTAAGTACTTTGTTGTGTACTTTGTTGAGAGATACCATCTATTGAGAGATCGGATATCTCAGGGCTTGGTTCCAGCCTGGTTCCAAGGGTTTGACGAACTATTCGAGCCAGTTGAGGCTTGGTCGAAGATAGTTCCATGCTAAACTTGGGATTTAGTTCCTTGTTAAAGATTTGACGAAAGCTAAGTTATTTTGTTTCACTTGAGCTGTTGTGTGCTGTTGACTAGCCAGCGGGGGTTGATAAGGTGAACGGGAAAAGTTAAGTGGAGTCTACGGGCCATGAGTACTTTGGTTGACGGAGTGTCAACAGGCGTTCAAGCTCGAGGAATTGAACTGGCTTTGAAGCCACCCGTATCCTACCATTGTGATGTTACTTTTCTGTTATTGATGTGAAATATCCTGATTTACTTGTTTAATTATATGAGTTTACATTTGTACCTCCGGTTATTCACTAAACATATAGTTTACCCCATCCTATTTGTTTTCCTTAGCAGGGGGCCGATGCGGGATCGCTCGGGAAGGTGTTTAGTGTTTTGATTATAGATGTGTTGAATTTGTACTTGTTATAAGTTGACTAGCAAGATGTGTATAGTTGTCGTGGTAGTTGTTGTTATCAGCTTTTCTAGGGTTTACTTTCTGGTACTCGTGGTATGTATGACTTGATGAACTAGTTTATGCAACTTTTGAAGCTGTAATAGAGTAAATAGAACTTTCTTTTAGCGTGGAATCTATTTTCTCATTTTAAGTATTGAGTCCTGGTGCGAGTTAGGCGGGCATCCCGCCGATACCCTAGGGTTCGCCCTTGGGAGAAGTGGGGGCGTCACAACCCTTACCTTCCTCCGAGCATACAAGCTTAGATGGGAAAAAGAAGGCCGATTTTGTGTGCAGGTTACGTGAAGCCGTTCGAGCAAACATTGAGAGGCGTACTCAACAATACACCCAGCAGGCTTACAAGCACCATCGCAAGATGATTTTCGAGCCTGGTGATTGGGTTTGGCTACACTTACGAAAAGAGAGGTTCCTCAAACAGCGACAAAGCAAGTTATCCCCGCGAGGTGATGGACCCTTTCGAGTGCTCCACCGAGTTAATGACAATGCTTACAAATTGGAGCTACTTGGGGAATACAATGTTAGAGCGACCTTCAATGTCGCGGACCTGAGCCCATTTCTCAACGAGGAGGATCCAGATTTGAGGGCAAATCCTTCTCAAGAGGAGGGGACTGATGTGTGCATGGATCAGGGCCTACGCAATGACCCAATCCGAGTAAAGCACATAAGGGCACATAGGGTCAAGTAAATCAGAAATAAGGGATAGAGTATACCTCCCTTGAGTTGAGGTCCTAATGAAATGAAATTACTTATTTACCCTCCAAAAACAAAGAAAGGGTCAAGGCATCACGTTAATTAACAAACAATCATAAAAGATGAAAATGAATTGTGAAATTGAATCAATTAAATCATGTAAACAACCTACACTTAAGAAATGAAAACAATCAAGGACGTAATTGCAAAAATTAACAAGTTTTGGGGGTCAAATTACAATTATCACAAAGGTTTGTGGTCACAATTAAAAAATAAAGTTCAGGGACTCATTTGCAATTGAAGTAAGGACCCAATTGAAAGAAATTAAAAGTTTGTAGGGCCATAATGAAAACATCCGAAAGTTAGGGGACTGGAATGAAGTTTCGTCATCAAGCTTCTTGACTTAATAGGCCATTGAGCCCTTTTCTTATTTGTTTGGGCCAACAACCCTCCTAGCCCAACCGAACCCGAAGCAAAACAGACGGGCTAGCCTATCTTAAGTCCAAGCAAAATCCAACTAAAAAATATGGGATTTATCCTTCAACCCATGTCAACAACCTAGAAAAATAAGACATTAATCCATTTGTCAAACCCAAACAATAATTCCAAACCAAACCTCATTTTCTTTTATGAAAAACCCAACAAGATAAAAAACCAACTAAAAATTGCTAACCTTTGATTGTGCGTTAAATCCCAGAATTAATATATCCAAAAAGTCACATAAAATATGCAAACAGAGGATTAACCTTAAAAGGGCGAAATTAGTTTGATTTTTCCAGATTTTGGGCCATAATGAAATTAGGCAGAAATTGAGGGGTTAAATTGCAATTCTTTAGAAAAAACCCATGCAAGCTTACGAAGAACAGTTTTCTTCCTCATTAACAATACTTCTGCAATTTTATTTCCGCAAACTGCTTTCTTATTCTACCAGGTAGATTAATGCAAAACTCAAGCCAAACTCCCTAGTTTATCAATCTAAAATCAACAAAGCTTCAATCCATTCAATTATCATCATCCGAACACAATCATTTATCCCTAGGAAATCCAAACACAGCAGCTAGACATGAAATGTAGCAAAGGTACAAAAGGAGGAAACTTAGGATGAACGTTCATATGGCATATCAACTGGACGACAAACCACAGATTTACATCAAACTAAAAGCTTCAGCAACAAAACCAGAAAAAGACTACAACATCCGAACAAACAACGAAAAGTTTAGAATGGAAACAGAACATGCCACTTTCCTTCACTGATTTCTTCTACCTCTTTTCAGGTTTAACAATCTCATGCAGCAATTTTTTCGAATTAAAATGACCCTTTATACATCTTAGCATCCAAACCAAACTGTACACTATACATCCCCCAGCAATTTTTCTACCCAGATTATGCACAAACGAAGCCAAAAGAACATTCATGCATTCCCGCACACACAACAACTAAACCCACATGAATTCCCAAATAAAGTTCCAAAACATATCTCAAGTTAGGATTCAAAAATTGCATAGATAAGAAAAAGGACATTGCAGTAGTTTAAACACGTGATTCAAAGCCCCTTGCAAGATCATGTGACCCAGGTTTCGAATAAGAGATCAGCAAGCTAACATCAATTACCATTTCCGCTTTCTTTTCAATCAGAACAATATCAACAATTCGGTCTCAACTCTAGCCATTCCCTCTCATAGTAGTAGCTCAAATTGATACATAGGGAAGAATAAGACAAAGAAAACAGAACATGGCACCAAAATAAGCACGCGAGAAACCCTAAAAAAAAACTCTACATTTTACCATTGCACTTGCTGACCATGCCATTTTCCTTTCTCGCAAGATGCATACAAGTCATCTTTCAAACATAATATTCGATTGGGCATTTTATCGAACAACATATGGGCAAAAGAAAAATCACTGATTCTTGCTTAATTGAAACCGTAATCAGCCCCACAAATTTGTCAGAAACACATGCAATAATGAATCTACAGTCCATTCAACACATAGAGCGTGCATGCTCGAAATTGTAGGTAATCATTGGAAAATTTCAAGAAAAAATTATGCTTTGACCATCTGAGCTTGAAGAAAAACAAAATTTAAAGAGAAAGATGGCTTACAGCACTTTCGGTAAAAATCCAGTGGTGACCGTGGATTCCAGTGAGCAGCAGCTTTTCAGATGATATTTCTTTTCTCTGACTCTTGCTTGAATCCCCGATGAGAAGAACAATCCCCTCGATTTTTAGATTTTCACTTGCTCTGTTTTTCCCCCCTTTTTTCAGCTCCCAGACGAAACTCTCTGTTCTTTTTTTTTTCGGTTTTTCGTTTCCTGCCTTTTTCTTTTGCTCCCTCGCCCAAGCTTTCTATTGCCCGAAGCTTCTTTTCCAGCCTTTCTTTGTTGCTTGGTTCCTTTAGCCGCCACTCCTAATCTCCCTTAGTTTTTCCGTCCACTGCCCTCTGCTTTTTTTTTCCATTTTCTCCTCTACCACCCCTTTCAGCAGTCCCCAGATTTCCTTTTTCCACCCCTCTCTGCTCTCTCCCTTTCTTACCGACGAAACTCTCTCCTTTTCAACCCCTAGCCGTCACCAGATTCCCGTATGTATCCTTTTATAGCGCTATAGAATCACCCAATACCTAGAACTAAGGGAGCAGATTGGAACTGCATTTTTCTGATAGCAATTTTGGAGCCGTTTGATTGTTCTTCCTCTGGAATTTTCTTGGAGCCAGCTGGCTTGGTGTTGGAATGATCAAACAGAGGAGAAAAATGAGTGAAAAAAAACAATGGAGAGGACTTTTGCAACTGGATTTTTTGTACTCGTGCCTCCCTTTTGCTTGCACGATGAGAAGAAGAACATGCGTGCATGACTCTCTTTTTTTTTCAAAGAAATCAAGATAAATAAATGCTAACAACAAAAAATAAAAGTAAAAATAAAACAAGATTAATCGAGGCAAGTGAAATGCTTAAAAATTGTTGACTTTGATTGATGGTTTTTACTAATCCTCACTTAATTTAGGTAAATCAACAATAACTTTCATAAATTGAATGTAGAAGAAATAAAGCGTATATTTGTGAACAATTTTCTTTTTTTATTTTTATTTTATTTTTTTTTATAAATTTAGTGCAAAAACATCTTACAAAAATGAAAATGATGAACCTAACTTAATAAATAAAAATAAATAAAAAGATAAAAATAAAGTTAAAAATAAAAATAAAAATTTGGTGTCTACATTACCCTCCTTTACTCCGTAGCTATAAATTCGGGAGCAAACTTGAATAGTTTTGTGAATTGAGTCTCTTACTCAGATACACTTAGGATTCCCTGACGGAGCTTGATAAAATCATCCTTCCTCTTCTCCTGGACTATCAGTGGGAGATACTTCTTGTTAAACTCTCGCACGAAATTAAACCAGGTCTATGCGGTCCTCTCTCTCTCCCATTTAGCCCTAATGACATTCCACCAGGCTCTGGCTGGTCCCTCAAATTGAAATATAGCAAAATGCACCTATCTTTTCTCCGTGTAATTCAAAGCAGCAAAACATTAATCAGCATTCCAGCCATCTCACGGCTACATCGGGATCTGGTTCTCCAAGAAACTGAGGAGGAGAAAACTTGTAAAATCACTGTAGGGCCATCTTCCCTGGTTTCAAGGTCCATAGGCTGATTTACAATAGTTTGACCCTGCTGCTCTACTAATTGAGCAAAAATATTGGTCATTTGTTGAATTGCCATTTCCACCTGATCCCCTCCTTCAACTCGGGGTTTAGGTTGTGGTTCAACCGTTTCATCTCTCTTCTCTCTCGAATCCCGTAATGGTTTTGTGCCTGTCTAGCCTCACGGCCACGGCTAGAACCGCGTCCCCGGCTAGTTTCATGGTCCCAACTTCTCCTACCCTCCGTGCATCTTTTGGTCAATAAACTATATAGATATAAGCAAAATAAAATCGCTATAAAGCTCAATAAAAGCATTTCAAAGTCATAAAGTAAAGGCAATACAACACATTTAAAATAAACATTTCCTATATATACATAGCAAAATAAGTCACATAACAAGTTAGAAAATACTATACATGCCAACCTAATAAAGTCAAAAGCTTATAACAGTCAAGGGACATAGAACAAAAAGCAAACGCTATATACATTAACCTTAACACGTCAATATCAAAAACAAAAGATGACGCGTCATCCCAACTATGTCCCTAACTACTCCACAGAATCCCTCGAAACCCTAGATCCCTAGTCTAGTGTAACAGCCCCACTTTCCCCTAAGGCGAACCAAAGGGGTTAGCGGACTGCCTGCCCAGCTCTCGCCAGGACTACGGATTAGTTCACGTCGATCTAATACGTTCCGGAACATACCCACGCGCGTAAACAAGTCAAAATTACAAAATAAAAAAAATGAAAACGCGCCGATGATGATCAACGCCGGCCACGTCAGAATCCAGATACTAGGCCGAGAGTAGCCAAAATTTTCTTTTTGTCGTTTGAAATACAAGTTGATCCGAAATTCAACCAAACATACACACATTGAAATATAACATTTTCAAGCCAAAGCGGCATATCAAAACCATTCATTACAAATATACATGTTCGGTTTGCCAATCAAAAGAAAGTGAACCCAATACACATTAGGGTTTCATTCGAAGAGCTATCCAAAAGATACATTTACATGAGCTCAACTTGACAACCAACAAGTATAATCTTTCCAAAAGTGGTCATTTTCCTGTAAGGAAAACAAATGGAACGGAATGAGCTTAAACCCAGTGAGTTACTACCACATAAGCAACAAGGATCATATAAGCATAATCTTTCATTTTGAGTACACAATTAAGAATTAAAACAAGTCAGTAAAAGGATACGGATGGCTCTCAAGAGCCCATTTCCACGCTTACATTCTTGATCCAATCTCATTGACCTTCCGTCAATGTTTAAGAATACCCGACCGTAGACCTCACTTCACTCCATTCCTTCCACCAAACATACCCCAACCGGGCCCGCACTCCAATTCAGTAGCTTTTGGTAATACTTGAGTATACCGGAACCAAGAGTCTCATTACCACAAGGTTCCCCAGTACAGTCCCCGTGGCAAGTCAATTTTCACGACCAATCCCTCGCCGGCTCGATTCAATTGACCACCAATGAGGTTGAGCTCAGTAATACAGTAAGGCCGTTGGATATTCGTCCAAACGACACCAAATCAGTTTTCATGGGAGGAATTCAATATCTCATATATCAATTGCAGTATTTCAGTAAACGGTAAACAGTCATGAATGAGATCACAAGGGGCGAGGGCGGTTAAGTACACCCTCACCTCTATCAATTCCAATAGCCAAGTAAGCCTTCAAGGCATCAAATTCACATATAACAAAGCCACATTGTAACAATTAAGTGAGTAGTATACTCACCAATCAATTAAGTGCTATTTCATGCACTTCCGTCAGGAGAATGTCGTGAACCACCGTCACGCTCTAGAACACGTAAGCAAGTACAATGAGACTCGATAACGAGTCATAAAGCAATGCCAATCACAACCCCAATAGGGTTTATATGCATAAATAAGCATCATTGGTAACCAGAAATTAAGGAATGGCTTTAACTTAGGCCTTGACAAAGAAACCGTATTTGACCTCAATATGCGGTAATGGTACCAAATTCACTACGGTTATCGGATGGGGCTGTAAGACCCACCGTTTCGAAGCCAAGAAACAGGGCTACAACAATGTAGAAGGCCACTCAATCCAAATCCTAGCACAACTAGGTCAAATATGCCAAATACTACACCAGAACCACCAAAAACAGGTTTACAAATCACACAATGCTGTAATTAGTCTATTTCAGTCTACACAAGTCCAAATGCATTGATTCCAAAGGACTATGATAGCTAAGACATCCAGCTACATTTCATCAGAAGACACCAACAACAAAATCCAAACCAATTCCAGTCAAAACAGTCAATTACAAGTGCAGTTTTCACATTCTGAGCAACCCAGATCAGCAATAGTAAAATCGACATATCTCACTCTACACTAATCCAAATGACCTGAAATTTTGTAGGCACTTCAAACTCATCAATACCTACAACTTTCATGTTTTGAGCAAAGTCCAATTCGGCCTCTAACCCTATGATCCAAAACCGGACAGAATTAGGGGTTTTGAAACCCTAACTTTTCATTTTTCAATCCAAATCCAAAATTGGTTGCAATTATCAATAATTCCCACCTACTAGAGTCATTCTAGGCCATTACCAATCATCATACAAGTCCACAACATCAAGATCATATTAAACCAGAAAATTCATCAATAAAATAAAAACTTCACCAAATCACTTCAAACCAAGAAATAAATCACATATATCATCACTTTAGCCACTACTAAACATAACTTAAGCTTCATTAAGTGTAAGAGGGCATTCACACACCACTCACCTAGTAACCAAGAGAGGTAGAGATGTTGGACACCTTAGCTCTTCAAACAAACTTCACTAAACTACTTACTAGCACCCAAGGGAGGAATTTTATGGAGTGGAATCTAGTTTAGGTATTTGTTTTTGGAAGATTGAACCAAATGGAAGCTTGAAAATTGATGAAGTTTTCTTCCTTCTTGAGCTTGAGAGGGCCGGCTATGGTGAAGAAAAATGAGGGAATTTTAGTGAATTTTGGAGATATTAACCACTTAGTCAAAAATAGTCAAAAGTATGAATAGTTGTCTACAAGTCCAACCAACCAACAAGTGACATTTGGCACTCCATTAATGCATGTCAATCCTTTTGTTTCCTCTCACATCAATCAAATCCCACTCTCTACTTATCTCTTAACACCCGATAAATTTCACACAGTATCCGGAATTTAACCTAATTGGCCGAATTTTTCCGAACTTTTCGCACTAGTGGGTCCCACGTCCAATATATATTCTTAATTTTCTAAAAACTCTCCAATATTAGAAAAATCATCTAAAAATTATAATTACTCATAAAATCCACCAAAAAATATTCCTAAGCCAGAAAATGCAGAAAACATGCAATTAAGGGGAAATAAACCCTAGGAAAAATATTAGGGAAATACGGGTTCTCACATCTAGTCAGTCGAAGACCCGACCGACTCCGCCTCCTCTGCGGGTGCAGCCTACTCCTCCTCTGGGTCCTCCTCAGGATCACTAGGGACTGCCTCCTCCGCGGGTGCAGCCGGCTCCTTCTCGACCAAGTCCTACACTACTTCCTTTACCAAGGCCCCACACTCAATTAAAATATTGTTAGTCCGATCTCTCACGTCCCTGACTACCTGAACAAGACGTCTATCAGCCTTCTGAGCCTGCTCTCGGAAGGCATTGGTTCGCTCTTGCTCCTCAAGAACTGAAGCCTCAAAGTTTTCGAATCCTAGCCCCCTGTACTCGTAGAACTGCCTGCAGACGCTCTATCTCTGTCTGGTATCTACGATTTGCACTACCCAATCGTTTCCTCTCGTCGGCAATAGTGAGAACTACCTTATCGGGGTATGAGTAGGTCCTCCAACAGTCACAATGTCGAATCTTACGCGCTAGAGCCACCGACATATGGGCCCTCTGGGATGCTATTGTTAGGTAAGTACTCGACATACAGGCCCTTCAAGATGCTCCTGATAGGTAGGTACTGGCCGAGATGGCTTGGCACTCCCACTCGTACCATTACTCTCAGTAGCCTACATTACAAGTAACATCGCAAGAATAAATAATTTAGACAAATAAAGTTAGGCTAAGTGTGAGAACCTTCACTTTAAAAGCATAATTTTCGTAAGTTACTCGCCTTGCCCTAGGATTTAAATCACTTATTATATGCCCTTGCATTATATTCTATATGTGTTACAACAATTCCCTTGTATTGCATTTCATTTCCTCTTACTTGAATTAAAACATTTTCTTGAGTTGGTTTTAAATAATTCACCACGTACATTTTTACCAAGTGTCTTTTATTTGTGGTAGGGACTTTATATGAGAGATTAGAGGTGTTAAATAGGCATTGGTACATTTGGAAGGGTTGAAACATCGTTAGTCAAAGAATTAAGAGAAGTTTTGGACAAGAAGTAGGCTATGTGGCAAAACCCTAGCCAAGTATTTTGTTTGACCAAAGGTTAGAAGACAATTTAAACTAGACTTGGCCTTTTTTTTTATAGTGGCCGGCCACCTTGAAGCTTGTCAAGGAAGAGAGAGAACTCCATTTTCTTACTTTCTAACCCTAGTTGATCAAGAGCAAAAACCAAAAGAGAAGGACCTTGAGTTAGTTGAGAAACTTTCCTCCAACCCTAGTGTTTGTTTCAAACTTGAAGCTTTCATTTTGATGGATTGTTTTGGTGGTTCAAGCTTCTTACAAGAGAGGTAAATAATCTTTAAATCTTGGTTTTATGATGATATATCATGTACTTTTAGTTTTAAAGGCAAACTACAAGTTGTTTTGGAAGAGATTTGAGGTTAATCTCTTGAATTAAACAAGTAGTAGTTGGGTTAGTTGGTATGCATACCATGTGTTTGATGAAATGTTTAAACCTTGTTCATGGTTGTTTATGAAGCATTAACATGTTTTAAACCTTTTTTTGAGTTAGATTTAACACTTGATATGTTGTTTAAGTGAAAATCATGAGAGGATGAATGTTAGATAAATATGGGAACTTGTGGACTGCTTTCTTTTCCTTGGCTGACCAGTGTTGGAAGGAGGGGTTTCCCTTGATTTTTGTGGTTTATTTGCACCTTAATTATACCTAAGAAACTTGGCTAGACATTGGTTAAGCTCATGTGTGAGTTGGAATGAAATTTAAGCAAGTAAAGTGGTTGGTTGCACCACTAGTGGACTGTTTTGGTTTTTCTTGATGACTAGACCGCTATGGTCATTCTTAATCATGTTGATGTATTACATTTTGAACTCCAAAGGTACGAAGTGACTTGAATCCCTGCATATGAACATTAGAGGACTAATTTGGGCGAATTTGAACCAAAACAAACGAAGATAGCACCAAGAACTAATGTAGTTTTGCTTGAGGATAGGGCTGATTTAGGGTTGGAAAATCAGCCGAATTGACTGAGCTACTGGTACTGATAGGAGATGAACTAGAGTGTGAATTTGGTACCGTTGGAAAGCCCTTCGAGTTTAGTTTCCAACGCCACCAACGGTACCTAATTCTGACCTTCTGACAGTGAGATATAGCCTTTTTCAAAAACTGCGCGAGCACGACTGTTTTATCCGTGAAGAACATTTTGAGCTTGAATGAAACTTTTCTTTTGCCCAACTTTCATGCACTTGTTAAACTTGTTTTCTCATGAACTTTTACTGCATTTTGGGTGAAGTTTTGCATGATGAATTGAATGACTTTAACCACTCATTTGGTCTCTTTATGAGCCTACAATTGAGTAGGAAATGAACCCAATTTGTTAATGATTTCACTCGTTGCCCTAGGATTGGAAAATGAAGGTGGTCGTAACCGAGATACTTAACATTTGACTACTGCATTATTTGATAGGTGAGTGTTCCACTACCTACCTGCTTATGTGAAATATCTGAATACTTGATTTACGACTATTTGAGCCAAACCTTGTTTTAATAAAAATAGAGGCGAGCGTGTACTTTATCGCACTTAACCTCCCTCAATTTCCACTGAGGCTCTGTATATTGCTATTATGAGATGTGATTTCTCTACATGTGACTGTACTTGAGTTGTTTGGATGATACCCTATCAACTACTACTACTGTTTGGGTACCCAACCTCATAGGTGAGTTGGTTGTTTCGAGCCAGCAAGGGCTTGGTCGAGACGGCCAATAAACCTTGGGGACTGTTTACTAAACACTGGAAACCGGTATGCTTGAGTATTACCAAACTACTATTTATAGAGTGCGGGCCCAGTAGGGGGTTGACTGGTTGACGGAGATTGGAGGAAGTGGTGTTCTACGGACTTTACATTCTTTAAATACAAACGTTGACGGAGAGTCAACGGACCTCGGTGTGATCAAGCTCAAGGGGATTTTGGCTTTTGGAAGCCACCCATATCCTTGAATTGAACTGTGATTAAATTGTTATTGTACTATGTGGCATTTACTTGGTTATCTTATGCCCTTGTTAGACTATGTGCCTACTTGTTTTACTTGGAACCTCATTGAACTTTAGCTCACGCCACACCCTTTGTTTTCCTTAACAGATCGAGGATGGACTAATGGTTGAGAGCTTTCTTAGCTTTATTTTGCTTTGAACTTGTAACCTTTTGTTTAAGATGACTTTTTGACTCCCGTAAGATTGAATTCATAAGTTCAGCTTATGTTATGAAATAGTAGTATGAAGTGGTAAGTGTGACACTTAGCTTGACATTTTAAGTTTGGAAAGTTGGATTGACGTTTATATGCCATTAGGGTTTGTACGCTTTGATTTGAAGTTATTTCACCGGTTATTTTGAGTTGCTAGTTCTTTGATCGACCGAGCCCCGGTGAGAGCTGGGCAGGCAGTCCGCTGATACCCTAGGATTCGCCCTAGGGAGAGGTGGGGCTGTCAATGGTGGTATCAGAGCCTAGGTTTGAATTGGCCTGGGTGTGTTAGGAATTTTCAACTTGAGAATTATATTTGATTATTTCCCTTAAGAGTAATTAAGTTTTTTCTACACTTTGTGTAGGATGGACGGATCTAGTGGCCCTAGTGATAGACCAGTTGGTAAGACGCCCCGTGGAGTACTCCTGATGATTAAGTAACAGATTAGGCCACGAGGGGCCACCGTGCATTGGAGTCCGGCTAACCGCCATCGACATTGCGAGTGTCACCATACCTATGCTTATTCCAATACAGTCGTTTTGGCTGTGGTAGAGGAAAGGAAGGAGTTAGCGAAGGACAAATCTAGGCTTGAAGCTGAAGTGAATCAACTGAAAGAAACTAATAAGATGCAAGCTGAGCGGATTAAGGAGCTCGAGTATGATGTGGTCGAGGGCCAGGAGAGGGTCGATGATCTTTTTACACAGCAGGGGGAAGCTCAGGAGCGCATGGTTACGAGAGCTATGAAGGTGAGTGTGACAACCCCACCTCTCCCTAAGGCGAACCCTAGGGTATCAGCGGACGCCCAACTCTCGTCGGGACTCAGTCGATCAAAGTACTAATAACTCAAATGAGGCGGACGAAACATCTTCCATGCAAGGAATTATGACCCCAAATAAAACATAATCACTTAACCAATTCTCCAAAAGCTTAGTATACATATAGCCAAAAGTCAACTTACATAACAAGAGTCGAACTTACGGATACAAACTTACCAGTCTGCTTAAACAAAAGTTACAACCTCAAAACACAAGTACAAGCAAAATAAAGCTAAGAAATCTCTTGATTAAGTCCCTTCCCGATCTGTTAAGGAAAACAAAGGGAATGGGGTGAGCTAAAGCCTAGTGAGGTTCCAAATAAAGCAAATAAACACATAGCCACATGAGGTCACAAAATAAACAAATAAACACCGTACAGTAGAATAACAGTGTAATCACAGTTCAATTCAAGGATACGGGTGGCTTTCAAAAGCCAAAGATCCACTTGAGCTTGATCATAATTGTCTCCTGTTGACACTCCATCAACACTTGTATGCACAGTATATAAGGTCCGTAGAACACCACTTTTACCAATTTTCGTCCACCAATCAACCCCCTACAGGCCCCGAACTCCAAAAACAGTAATTTGGTAATACTCGAGTATACCGATTTCCAGTGTACAGTAAACAGTCCTCAAGGTTTATCGGCCTTCTCGACCAAGCCCTTGCTGGCTCGATAGAACCGACTCACCTATGAGGTTGGGTACCCAAACAGTAGTAGTAGTTGATGGGATATCACCCAAACAACTCAAGTACAGTCACATATAGAGAATTCACATTTCATAATAGCAGTATACAAAGCCTCAGTGGAAGTGAGGGAGGACGAGTGTGATAAAGTACACACTCGCCTCCATTTTTATCAAATCAGGGTTTGGCTCAAATAGTCGTAAATCAAGTATTCAGATATTTCACATAAGCAGGTAGCAGGTAGTGGAACACTCACCTGTCAAGCAAAACAGTAGTCAACGTCAAGTTTCTCAGTTACGACCACCTTCGTTTCTCACCCCTAGGGCAACGAGTGAAAATTGTTAACCATTAGGTTCATGCCTTACTAAGTTAGGCTCATTAAGAGACCAAGTGAGTAGTCTAAGCTACTTAATGAATCATACAAATAAGGTCCAAACCATGGTAAAAGTTCATGAGAAACAAGTTTAATAAGTGCATGAAAGTTCGGCAAAAGAAAAGTTTCATTCAAGCTTAAGAGTTTCTTCTCGGTTGAACAGTCTTGCCCTGGCAGTCTTAGGAAAACGGTCATAACTCACTGTAGAAAAGTTAGAATTAGGTATTGTTAGTGGCATTGGAAACTAGACTCGTAGGGTTTTCTAACGGTACCAAACTCACACTGTGGTTCATCCCCTATTGACAACAGTAACTCAGATAAGGTGGCTGTTTTTCCAACCCTGGATCAGCATTGACCGCATTCCAAACTACTCTAGTTCTAGATGCTATCTTCGTTTGTTTTGGTCCAAATTTACCCAAATCACTCCTAAAGTGATCATATACAAGGATTCAAGTCACCTAGGATCAATGGAGTTCACAATGCAACACACAAACATGATTTAAGACAACCACAATAGTCTCATAATTACAAGAATTCAAAACAGTCTACTAATGGTTCAAAATCACCACTTGACTCGCTTCAATTCCATTCCAACTCACTCATAGGCTTAACCAATAGTTAACCTAGTTTATTAGGCTTGATTAGGGAATAAATGAACAACAAAATCAAGGGAAAACCTGTGAGGACTCGTAAAAACTATTATTTTATGCCTAATTTATGGCTTAATAAATTATTTAATTAGATTTTTACCACGAGGAATATTTTCTAGTCTTATTAGACCTAAATACATGGTAATATAACTTCGTTATATTTTTAAAGAGACTCGTTTCAAAAATTAATTTCCTGGAGTGCGTTTAGTAAAAATAGTGAATAGTGCTTGGAGATTTTATCCGCGTAAGAGCGCAATAAGCTTGGAATATTGGAGACTTGTACTATGGTCCTAAAATAGGTAATCTTATGAATAAATACTCAAGTGATAGTTAGTAGTGCAATCGTTATAAGAATTTCTCGGAGGTTTCGCTTTATAGCGTTAAAAATTGACGGTACGCGTCTTCGCACGCGCGACACTTTTTGAGGGACTTTAGACCCTTATTTCGGGACAATTAAGAGTGAATAATACTTACATGAATATAAATGCATTGGAGGTTCAGTGCACTAGTGAACCAAACGCGCGAGAAAATCGAGCCCCAAAACGTGCCAAACGAGCCCTAATGAGGGTTGACTTTGGAGTGAATGTGCACCACTCATTTAATCTTCTCTTGGAAGCTAACTTTGATCAAAATTCACTCCATCTTCTCTCACCAAGCAGCCGGCCAACCTTCCCTCTCTCTCACTCTCTTGCTTCACAAATTCCTTCATCAAATCAACCCAAAACTTCAACCAATCTTCCCCAAACTTGAAGATCATCTAGCAAACTACTTGGAGGTTGGATTTAGCTAACAAAAAGGGCTGCATTTCACGGTTTCTTGGAGCTCTTGAGGACCAAAAATTTCTGGGTTAAGGCACTAAGGAGGTATAACTTCATCCTACACCTTAAACTTGGATTATGATGGTAGAAATGCATCTTTAAGTTATTGCATGTGTATGGATGGCTTGATATAGTTGGAAATTGTGAAAGTGGGCTCTTTGAATTCCCACACTTGGGTTGTTGTTGCTGATTAGAGGATTAATGTTGGATTTAATGGTAGTTTAGTGGTTATAATGATGGATTTATGGAGTATTATTGTTGGAAACTCAAAGTTGAGGTCATGACAAGAAATTTCCGAAACTGCCCCTGTTTTGTTCGGCCATGATAAGGCCCATTTTTGGTGATTTATTGGCGTGAACCTGATGTCTATATGTTATATTATATGCGTAGAACTTTTCGTTGGGAAACATTAACGTTTGGATGGGCAAATGAATTTATTCGTGGACTAGGCAAGCTGGAAAGTTATTTTCGGGTAACCCTGTCCAGCGGTAGCATTTTGACCATAACTCTGTCCTCGGGTATCGAAATCAAGTGCCGTCGGTGGTGTTTGAAACTAGACATTCCTGGATTTAATTTGAGATAAAATACACATTCGGATTCTTTGTGAGTGAGCCAAACCAAATGTTTTAAGATAGCTGTCCTGTCTCTCGGATTTGCTGGAATGGTTTGTAGAGGCAGCAACTTGAGGCTCAATTTCGAGCGGGAATGTTTTCTTCTGTGAACTTTTAGTCCTATGAATGTATTTTCTAACGCCATAAACCATGAATCATTCCGAGTTAAATTGATTGAGTTGTGACTAAAACAAGAGGACTGCCCTGTTTTGGAAAAACGTAGTATTTGGACTGATTTGGGGCAAAACTTGGGAATGATTTTATTAATTGAAGTTCTTGATGCTAAACCATTACCAAAGATATCATGGATGTATCTTAGACCTTTATTTCACCAATGAACCATGGTTGGATAGCTTTCTTGGTTAAACGAATTGAATTGGGAAATGAAAGTCAAAAGGCAGATTGCCTTGGAATTTTTCCTGAATTTTGGTTGACTAATTAACTATCTTTCCGAAGGTATTTTTCCCTGAAATTTGATAGAGATGTACCTTTCACATAGGAGTAAAATAATGCCAATTTTGGTACCAATCCAAGTTCGTTTCAATACCTAATTAAATTTCTAGTGTTGGAGGTTCAAATCTAGAAATTCTTCTCCAGTCTTGAATTTCCCCAACTTCGAGCTACCGTATCTCGGTACTCGAAACTCCGATTCTTGATCCGCTTGCCTTGTTGTAAACCTCACTTGCAACACTAATTGAGTTACAAATTTTAGAGGCCGGTTCGTAACGTGTGAATCGTGCCGAATTTTCAAAGTTGGCCGAAATCCAACTTAATTCTGCCTCGTACGCCAAGTCTGTATCTTCAAGCTCATTTTTGAGTACTTTCCACTTAGATTCGTGGAAAGGTGTCTTCTAAGAACTTTTAGCACTTTCCAAAAGGTTTCCAACGGTATAAAGTTTTCCAGTTTTGGGCTTATATCGAGAGAGATTCGAATTTTCAAAGATTTAGGATAAAACTGAAATTTCTCAATTTTCAAGGCAAAGGAGTTTTTCCAAAACTCTTAATTCTCTTAGTATTATTGAAACGTTTTGCCCTCAATTTTCATGATAAAAACTCAAATAATATTGTACATAATAAAAGGCAAGTTGAACCTCGATTTACGAGTAATTGAGGTTCCTTTTGTGAAATAATCTTTAGATTGTACTAGTGTACAATCTTCCTTGATAATTGGATTATTGAGTGATTATCCACTATTAATTGCCAGGCGCACAAGGAGACCTTCAAGAGGATCTCACAGTGGACACTTGAACTCCCAGAAAATAATTCTTATTGAATTGCTCGGTGAGTGTCAAGTGTGTGAATCTTTGATACTTGCTTATTTGTGGTAATTGTTGGAAGTTTTAAAAATAAGGGCGGGTGCGTACCTTATCGCACCCGTTCTAATTTCAAATGAATGATTGAAATGTATTGAATGAATGAATGAAATGCATTGTTATGTTATGATTACATATGTCGTTGGAGTGAACCTCCTCGACTTTCAAATGAATGGGGGACGCCCAAACTCATAGGCCGACCTTAGACTCGAGCCGGCAATGGGCTTGGTCGGGGACTTGGGCGAGCCATGAGATATATATAAGCTCGACCTAATGAGAGGTCTTGCTTGGCATACTCGTGGAGTATCGCCTTATAAATGACTTGTGGGCCCCTGAGGTGTACGGTGGACGGAGGGAAGTAAGTGGTGATCTACGGAAATGGAAATACCGACCCGGTTGACAGGAGGGTCAACGCGGGAAGGTATACGAATGACATCGGCAGAGCGAGTGGAACTTAGCTCCTGAGAGCTACTATATCCTTGAATTATTTCTGATTACTTTTCCTGTTCGAATGATTGATTATTGAAAAGGCATGGTTTTATTTATTAAATTTTGGATTGCTATTTGAACAAAGTGCTTGCATGTGTGTTCTTGGCCTCACGAGCGTTTAGCTCACCCTATAGTTTTGTTTTCCTTAACAGGACCGAATCTCGGAGAAGTTTGGAGAAACCCTTCGCTGTACTTTTGTTTTAAGGTTTCTATTATTTGTGGCTATGTCCTTTGTTGGGATTGTACTTTTGGAATTGAAGTGTAACTTTTGGGCCTGACGTATATTTCGGATTTAAGTTGTACCTTGAACGCCCTATCTATGGGTGGGGTAATGGATGATTTTATGCTTGAACGCTTCCGCATTATTTGTATTCACGTTGCTCTCTTTGAAGTGTTTAGTTCGATTTTAAATTGAATGGAATTGCTTGAGTCCTGGCGAGAGCTGGGCAGGCGTCCGCGGACACCCTTTGGTTCGCCTTAGGGAGATGTGGGGCGTCACAGTTGGTATCAGAGCACTAGGTTAGAGGTCTATATGGGAGACATATTAGATACTCTACCTTTAAGACTCGATATGGGATGACTTAATCATACCCTAAGTGATACTTGAGGCGAGCTAGCAACTAAGTTAGTCCTACCTCAAGTGACAATTGGGATGAACCAACGAATAAGTTAGGCATGCATTGCAGGATAATGGAACTGAGTAGTGATTTAAGTTTCTAACCTGAAAAGTACTATTATTATTTTGCAGGGATGGATGACGGAAATGGAGCCCCGGCAGCTAACGGGAATGGCCATGCGAATGGTCATTATGAGCCTCTTAGGACTATCTTCTACCGAGCTCTAGCGGGAGGAGCTCGAGTACGCTACTCACCGTATGATAGATACCCTCGATGTTCGTGTAGGTTGACTTTCGCCTACCCGAACCATATAGTGCTTGCTCTAGACGACGAGCGTCGTCAGTTGGTGGATGCCAACCGCGATTTACAAGCTGAGGTAGATGAGCTTAGGCAGATGGTTGGCGCTCAGGGTGAGCGGATTGCCGAGCTCGAGGAGGTGCTTGAGGGTGAGGTAGCCACATCTGCAGTGGTTAATGAGGAGCTTCGGGATACTAGGGCTCGACTCACTAGGCTAGGATGGGATGTCCGTAACCGGGCTTTCGAGATCCTGGCTGATGCTACTAGATTGGTTGAGGACGCTACTGAGGTGATTCCTGATGCTGAGGAGGAGGAGGATCCCGAAGAGGATCCCGAGGAGGAGGTTCCTCCTGATAGCCCCGCTGTGGACCAGGATCTTAGTCGTTGACCCCTTTTGATTTTTGACTGGTACAGCTAGGACTAGTTTGGGTGACGCGAGTGCTGAGGCCATTGTATTTTGCATGCTTGTGTGGCCTACTTTTGGGCACTTGTTCTTACTTTAGTCTTCTGTGACTAAAAAGTATACTTTTGAGCACCTGTGTGCTATATTTTTGTGAATTGTCCCTAATTTGCTGATTGTCCGAACTTGACATGCTTATGAATGTAAATTATTGTTAATTTCAATGCTTTCTTGGTTGGTTCTCATTTTGATATATTTCTTCTTTTCTGCTTAAATTAATCTATTTCTTGCACTAGGCACATTTAGACTAATAGAAGGATTAAGGAGTGGTCGAGGCCGTGGGCGAGCGTCTAGACAGGCCCAACCTCAGGGGGATGACCAGGGATCGGCAACTGGACCAACCCAGGGACAGGAAAACATTGAGGGTAACCAAGTGGCTACTGCCATCAATAGGATGACTGATATCCTAGAACGTCTAGCGGAGAGACAGGGTCCTGGACCATTTAACCAACCTGGGGCCCAGGATAGAGGAGAGGATAGAGCCCTGGAAAGATTCTTAAAGTTTAACCCGCCTAAGTTTATGGGTGAACCTGACCCCGAAATAGCAGAGAATTGGTTAGAAAGGATGACCAATATATTTGCCGCTCTAGACTACACTGAGGATAGGCGAGTGAACTTTGCTGCGTTCCAATTTGAGGGAGTAGCCCGTGCTTGGTGGGATTTGATAAAAAGAAAATGGGAAAGGGCTCGAACCCCTTGGACTTGGGAGAATTTCACAAGGGAGTTTAATGAAAAGTTTCTTCTGCCCTTAATCCAAGAGAAGAGGGAGGACGAATTTATTAAGCTAAAACAAGGAACCCTTACTGTAGCAGAGTATGAAGGGAAGTTCACTAAACTTTCCAAATACGCTCCTAAGTTAGTAGCCAATGAACGGAGGAGGATTAGAAGGTTTGTACAGGGACTTAATGTGGAACTTCAGGAGGGCCTGGCTGCAGCCCAAATCTCTACCTTTACTGAGGCTTTAGAGAAAGCGCAAAGGGTCGAGAATGCGAGATCTCAAGTGAGGGATTTCCACAACAGAAAAAGGAACTTTCCTAGTCGCACTTCTGGGCAAACTAGTAAGAATGTACACCCTTCTAAAATGGGAAGAGGAGAAGGAGGAACGAGGACTACGGGAGCTTCTAGGGGAGCCCTATCTAGAGGAGGTCATAGTAGGACGACTCAAGTTAAGGGGGCGCCATCTGTTGGATCGATTGTGACCCCTCAAGTTACATGTGGGTATTGTAGTAAATCCAACCACTCTGAGAACGATTGCTGGAGAAAGTTGGGAAAATGCTTACTGTGTGGGAGCGCTGAGCATCAAGTCGCAAATTGTCCGAAATCGTCAAAGACAGGGGAAACCTGCAAAGGCCTGAAAAATCAACCTCTAAGCAGACCAGTGCCGGAGGGAGTCGACCGAAAGTACCGGCTAGGGTCTACGCACTGGATTATCAGCAAGTTCCTGAGGCAACTGAGGTGGTAGAAGGTACAATTCCAATCTTTCACTGCCTAGCTAGGGTTTTAATTGATCCGGGTGCAACGCACTCTTTTGTAAACCCTTATTTCATGAGTGGAATAGACTTGAAGCCTATTAAGCTACCATATGACTTGGAGGTTAAAACACCTACTGGAGACAAAAGTTTAATTGCTAATCTGGTGTATAAAAATAGTGAAATCTGCGTGAAGGAAAGAAAATTGCTGGCCGATTTGATAGGCCTAGCGATTAAAGGATATGATGTGATCCTAGGAATGGATTGGTTAGCCCGTTATAATGCCCAACTGAATTGTAGGACGAAAATTGTAGAATTGTGTATTCCAAGGGAGGCAACCCTAAAATTGGATGTGAGTGGTAAGTTAGCCTGGTCTGCACTTATTTCGGGAATCCGGGCTAGAAAATTGTTAAATAAGGGAGCTCAAGGATATTTGGCTTTTCTTATTAATACCCCTAGCGATAAGGTGAATCTGGAGGACACACCGGTAGTGAGAGAATTTTCCGATGTTTTTCCTGAAGAATTGGAATCTCTACTCCCGGAACGGGAAATAGCTTTTAAAATTGATGTAGCTCCGGGAACAGCACCTATATCAAGGACACCATATAGGATGGCTCCAGCTGAATTAAATGAGTTGAAGTTACAATTACAGGATTTGTTGGAACGGGGTTTTATACGAGAGAGTGATTCCCCGTGGGGAGCCCCAGTTTTGTTCGTAAAGAAGAAAGATGGGAGTTTGAGGTTATGTATAGATTATCGAGGTTTAAATGATGTTACAACTAAGAATAAATACCCACTACCCCACATTGATGAGCTGTTTGACAATTGCAGGAGGCGGTAGTGTTTTCAAAGTTGGATCTGAGGCAGGGTTATTATCAATTGAGGATTTTGAAGAAGGACATACCTAAGACTGCTTTTAACTCGAGGTATGGGCACTTCGAGTTTGCAGTAATGCCTTTTGGGTTAACCAATGCACCTGCCGCTTTCATGGATTTAATGCATAGGGTTTTTAAGCCTTACTTGGACCAATTTGTGGTGATCTTCATTGATGATATTTTGGTGTACTCTAAGAATATGAAGGATCATGAGAAACATTTGAGAATTGTTTTACAAATCTTGAGGGAACATCAGTTATATGCTAAGTTTAGCAAGTGTGAATTCTGGCTAAAAGAGGTGACTTTCTTAGGGCATATAATTTCTGAGAATGGGATTAAGGTGGATCCAACCAAAGTTGAAGTTGTTTCGAAATGGAAACGGCCGGAAAACCCAACGGAAGTTCGGAGTTTTATAGGATTGGTAGGGTATTACCGTGCCGCGCCCCATTTTTTGAATAAATAAATAAATGGTTTAAAAAAATGTATTTTTTGATTCAATTTGTGATTAGAAAATGAATTGTGATTTAAAAGAAAAATGGGTCTAAATGGGGGGTTGAGAATGCGACGATTTGACCCAAAATTATAGTTTAAAAAGGGTTTTTGAAATAAAAATTGGAGTCGCCACTTGGTAATGAGTTAAGGTGTACCAAGTCACCTAAAAATGAATTTTTAAAGAAAAAATAGGAAAAAGTAGTAAGAAACCCTTTTTAAACGACTCCTAGTCCACGTAAACCAACGAAAAAGGTTCGGGAGTCACATTTGATGAAGGGGAAGGCAAGGATAAAAATTCAAGGCACCCCTTCGACCTAGCCAAGGCTAGTTGCGTGATTTAATCAAAGATTTTCTTGTTTTAACCAAGGAATTTATTACATTTGGATGCACTACATGAATGCAAACCCTAGACCTAGGGGTATTGGGGGAAATTTCTCTTCAAAAGTTGAGTGGTGCCAATCACATTAATTGTGAAGCCCAATAACGATCCTTTGAAGAAGTCACGAATAATGCGAGTGGGATGCAAATGAATGGAATGCATGTATGCAATGTGAGGATATGAGTTTGAAAAAAATAAAAAACAATAAATATGTAAATGAAAATGTGCGCGTGAGTGGGCAAGGTACGGTATGTGCAATGATAATATGAAGTGCATGTGTGCAAGTGATGATAAAAGTGTTCGTGTGCAAGTGAAGAAACATAAAGGTGCACGTGTGCAAAATGGAAGGAAAAATGAAAGTGTGATGAGGGTATAAAATGGTAGAGTGGATTTAAAAATACATGAGCCTAGGGAATTCATGCATATTGGGTACGGAGAGACCTAAATCGTGACTCAATTTGCCCTTTTATAGAGGGAATACAAGCGTGCTAAGGCTTAGAAAAAGCCACACTCGTCTATATCCCATATTTAAGGGGACTCTCAAGCAAATGAACCCTATAACTAGCATGAAATGTAAAAATCCTAAAATGGAGGGAAAAGGGGTTCGAAGGGCATGCAAAATGATAAAACTAAAAAGAATGCATGACATGTAATGAACATGCAAATCATGTACTAACGAAGGGAAATTCCTAAGGGTCTAGCGTTGGACTAGCCCATTCTATGAATTCCGACTAGCGTTGGACTAGTGGAAACGTACATTCATCCATCACATTCATTCAGGCTATGAAAAGCGAGTAGACATGCCAAAACACTCATAAACATATAGCACATAACACTTAGCATGCTCGACTAGATGCAAAAGCCTAACAAAGCAAGTTAACACGTAGCACGTAAGCATGCAAGTCACACAAAGCGATTAAGGCCCTAACTATTACATTATTGGGGGAGAAGGCCTACTACAATCTAAAAAGGGGGAATAAGATGGAATAAAACAATTAAATCCCTAACTATTACAAGCCAAGAGGTGTACACATACCCCATAAAAGAATAACTTAATGAAAACAAAAGTAAATGACATAAGTAAAAGGAATTAAGGAAAAGCTAGGAAAGCAAAGCAGGCATGCAATTCACTTAACACGTTGGGTCACATAGGAGAGAAACAAAAGGGATAAAAGAAATTATACCGCCCCTTTGAATGGTGTCCAAATGAAAGAAAAATGGCTTCAAAACAATAAAAAGGTCAAGGTACCTCAAATAGTAAAGTATAACAAAGTCACCAAATCTCTCCTAATTCCAATTTAAATGAAATCAAATAATGCATAAGTTTCAAGAAAAGGGCCCACCAAGGACCCAATTACCAACTAAAGACCCAATTGCAAACCTTAGTCAACCATTCGAATTCAATCGAAACATTTAAGCACTCCAAAGGTCCCAAGAGCCAAGAAAAGGTCAAACAACCAATTTATTTAGGGAAATTAAAGAAAATAGGCAAACACGAGCTCATTCGGTCATAAAACCCCTAAAGTCATGACTTAAGTGCAATTGACAAAGCATGGTAGTTAATTGAAACAAAACAAGCCATGAAGTTGTAGAGTTAAAACTTCCAAGGACCAGATTGAGGAAATTATTCAATTGGTTGGGTCATAGCGGCATTAGTTAGAAGCCAAGGGGTCAAATTGATTAAGTATTCCAATTACTTGGGCCATAGTGAGTCAAAAGGGGACTTGAGGGGCGAAGTGCAATTTTTCTTTTGGTTTTTCATGCAGCTCATGCAACTCACGTAAGAAAACCGATTTCTGCAACATTTTCTCTCATGCTTGCTCAAACGAAACCCAACTCAAACTCACATCTTATTTCCAAAAAATCAGATTTCAAGTTCACATACATAGCTTTAACTAAGCTGCAAACTATGTCATTACCATCACCTCAACAGGTAGAAAACTTAGAAGGAAAAAACATGCAAGTTCTATGCAATGGCCATGAAACAAGTTTCTGCAATTACTTCACATACTCTAGCAACCGAAGACTGCTGCACTTTCTTCTCAAGCTCAAGCTTCTTAATCACAACCGTGATCAAATTTTCCAAACCAACCAATTTCATTCAGACCCAACAAAACAGAAAACTTAGCAACTTTATTCAGACAAACAGAAAAATTAGCAACTTCATTCAAACAGAAAAATTAGCAAAACATCAAAGGTTTGAAACTTCAGCAAACAAATCTTTTGAGCTTAGGCAGTTCGCATGGAAGCTGCACTCAAGCATTTCAAATCACAAACCCATGCTCAAAATCCTGTTAAGCTTCTCATGCATACAAACTACAACTTTCGGTCAAGGCTGGAATTTCTTTTGCTTATGTCAAATGCTGCTACAACTTTAGAGTTTGGAAAGATGGCAATCCGGAGAGATGGCAGTCATCATCGATACAAAGTTAAGTGTGCTAACAGTGAGGAAACCCAATTCATAAACTATGGAGGGAATCAAAACATGAGAACTACGCAGCTTTATGCAACACAAAAAAAAACAATCATGAGAAAAGTTCATACAATCTGGGAGATAGAGCCTGCTGCAATAAATCGGAAGACTTAATCTTGTTGCAACAGAAAAATCGATCTAAGGATTCTAGCAAACTGTCTACGAATCAAAACAAAGGGTCGCACTCCTATGGAAGGAAAGAAAAACACATTCGGCTACCAAAACTCTGGACAAACCCATGATTCTCACGGACCCATCATTCATCAGTAGAAGCTACTGGTAAAAAAAAAAAAGAAATGCTTACAGTACCGTTTCTGATGAAGCTTGCGGCAAGAATGGTGGCGGCGGGTCCCTTTTCTATGGTCGCAATCAGTTCCAAACTCCCTCCTTTGGTGGCTTCTACCTTTTCCTTCAGATTCTCCAACCCATCCGCCAAATAGATTTTCCCTTTCTTTTCTGGTTTCCTCTCCAACAAATCCAGCCCAAAGCTTCCTTCTTTTTCTGTTTTTCCTCAGTCCCGACACTCTATCTCTCTTGACTTCCGCCCCTTTTTGATTTCTCCCTTTCCTTTTCTTTATCTCACGGTGGTTCTTACCCTAACCTAGCCGTCACTTTCCTCTTCCAAAAACTCCTCCGCTATCTTCGCCGTTCTCTTTTTTCTTTTCTTTCAGTTTGCCGCTGCCAACCCTCTCTCTTGCGGCTGTTGTTCTTTTCCTTCCCTCTCATCTCTCTTTGCCTTTCTTTCACTCAGCCACCAACTCCAGCCCTCTCTGGTTTTCTCTTCCCAGCCCCCCTTAGCCGTCACTTTTCATCTCCTGCCGTTCCCACTCTCCATCTTTCTCCCTCCGCTGTTTTTTTTTCTTTTTCTGCTCATCCCCCCAACTCCTTCTCTCTCAGCCGTTTTAGCCGCCAACCTTCCTCTTTTCCTTTCTTTTCGATCCTCTCTCCCCCCCTCATTTGCGGCTATCCCTTCTTTTTCTTTTATAGGAGGTCAGCCAACCCTAAAGCCTTGAACATCTCTTCCATATTTGCAGCTAAGGGCTGCCCGAGGTCCTCCTTGCAAAGCTGCGACAAAAACGCAGCTTTCTGCATTTGTTCTTTTTTTTTTTGAAAGTAATTTAACAATAATGATAATAAACACTTAGTAATAATAAAAAACAACAATTTTACGTCAAAATAAACAAACTAAAACAACAAAATTGCCATTTTCAATCCCTCTTTTTTTTCATTTTTCATTTTTCCCTTTTTTCACTTTCAAGAAATTCTATGCTAAAAACTTAAAAATAGAAATAAAACTAGAAACTAAAAACTAAAAATCGAATAAAACGAACACGACAAATAAAACAAATAAAAAACTAAAAATAAACAGTAAATGAAATTATACCAAAATTTGGTGTCTACATACCGGAGATTCATCCAGGATTTTTCGAAAATTGCTGGGCCTATGACGGAGTTGACCAAGAAAAATGGAAATTTTTATGGAGTCCTAAGTGTGAAGGAAGTTTTCAGGAGTTGAAAAGATGATTGACTAGAGCGCCTGTTCTAGCTCTACCTAATCGACGGGATAGTTTTGTGGTTTACACCGATGCTTCTAAGGAAGGTTTGGGATGTGTTTTGATGCAAAATGATAAAGTGATAGCGTATGCCTCTAGGAAATTGAAGCCGTGTGAGGGAAATTATCCGACTCATGATTTGGAGTTAGCGGCTGTGGTCTTTGCTTTGAAGAAATGGAGACACTATTTGTACGGAGTAACATTTGAGGTTTTTACAGATCACAAAAGCCTCAAGTATTTATTTTCTCAGAAGGAGCTGAATTTGAGGCAACGTAGATGGATGGAATTTCTGGAAGATTATGATTGTACGATTAAGTACCATCCAGGGAAGGCCAATGTAGTGGCCGATGCTTTGAGCCGTCAGGTACAAATGGCTGGATTGATGGTTAAGGAATTTCAGTTGTTAGAGGAAGTTAGCTATTGGAATTCTCGATTAGAACCAAGGAAAGTAATTTTGGGGAATATTGTAATAACCTCCACTTTATTGGAACGCATTAAGGAATCTCAGGGAAAAGAACCCTGAAGTGCAAAAGTTGGTGGAGAAAGTTAAGATAGGAGACCAGACGAATTTCAATTTGGGATCAGATGGAATATTGAGATTTCGTAATCGGGTGGTTGTGCCAAAGGATGAAGGGCTTAGAAAAGAAATTTTAGAAGAGGCACACCGATCAAAGTTTACAGTACATCCAGGAGGGAATAAAATGTACCAAAACTGGAAAAGTCTATATTGGTGGGAAAATATGAAGAAGGAAATTGCCCAATTTGTTCAGACATGCTTGGTTTGTCAACAGGTTAAATCCGAACATCAGAAACCATCAGGACTTTTGCAACCTCTAGAAATACCTGAGTGGAAATGGGAAAATATTACCATGGATTTTGTATCAGGCTTACCAAGGACACAGAGAGGCCATGATGCCATTTGGGTGATAGTGGATAGATTGACTAAATCGGCTCATTTTCTACCGATTAACATGAAATACCCGTTAGAAAAGCTGGCCAGGTTGTACTTGGATGAGATCATCAGACTACATGGTATACCTGTGAGTATTGTGTCAGATAGGGATCCAAGATTTGTTTCGAGGTTTTGGCAAAAGATGCAAGAAGTGTTGGGGACTAAGTTAAACTTTAGTACCACCTATCATCCTCAGACTGATGGACAATCTGAAAGAACAATTCAGACCCTTGAGGACATGTTGAGGACTTGTGTACTGGATTTTGGTGAGAATTGGAGTAAGTTTTTGACTTTAGTGGAATTTGCCTACAACAATAGTTTCCACTCTTCTATTCAAATGGCTCCATACGAAGCACTTTATGGTCGGAAGTGTAGATCCCCAATCTGTTGGGATGAAGTAGGTGAACGAAAAATTTTAGACCCGACTACCGTATCTTGGATTGAGGAGGCTAATGAAAAGGTAAGATTGGTACGGCAAAGGATTCAAACCGCTCAGAGTAGACAAAAAAGTTATGCCGACAATCAGAGAAAGGATTTGGAGTTCACCGTTGGAGATATGGTATTTCTCAAGATTATGCCTTTAAAAGCAAGTTTGATGTCCGGAAAAGGGAAGAAACTACAACCAAGGTTTGTAGGGCCATATAAGATTATTCAACGAGTTGGGAATGTAGCCTATAAGCTGGAATTACCACCGAGCTTATCTCGAATTCATAACGTGTTTCATGTGTCCATGCTTAAGAAATATCATCCAGACCCCTCTCATGTTTTACAACCGGAGAATATTGAGATCGATGAAACCCTGACCTATGAGGAGAGACAGGTAAAACTTCTGGATCGAAAGGTGAAGGAATTGAGGAACAAACAGATACCACTAGTGAAATTTCTATGGAAGAACCATGGAGTAGAGGAGGCAACATGGGAAGTTGAAGAGACAATCAGAGAGAAGTATCCAGACTTGTTCGTCAACCAAGGTAAATTTCGAGGACGAAATTTTCTTAAGGGTGAGAGGATGTGAGGACTCGTAAAAACTATTATTTTATGCCTAATTTATGGCTTAATAAATTATTTAATTAGATTTTTACCACGAGGAATATATTCTAGTCTTATTAGACCTAAATACATGGTAATATAAGTTCGTTATATTTTTAAAGAGACTCGTTTCAAAAATTAATTTCCTGGAGTGCGTTTAGTAAAAATAGTGAATAGTGCTTGGAGATTTTATCCGCGTAAGAGCGCAATAAGCTTGGAATATTGGAGACTTGTACTATGGTCCTAAAATAGGTAATCTTATGAATAAATACTCAAGTGATAGTTAGGAATTTCTCGGAGGTTTTGCGTTATAGCGTTAAAAATTGACGGTACGCGTCTTCGCACGCGCGACTCTTTTTGAGGGACTTTAGACCCTTATTTCGGGACAATTAAGAGTGAATAATACTTACATGAATATAAATGCATTGGAGGTTCAGTGCACTAGTGAACCAAACGCGCGAGAAAATCGAGCCCCAAAACGTGCCAAACGAGCCCTAATGAGGGTTGACTTTGGAGTGAATGTGCACCACTCATTTAATCTTCTCTTGGAAGCTAATTTTGATCAAAATTCACTCCATCTTCTCTCACCAAGCAGCCGGCCAACCTTCCCTCTCTCTCACTCTCTTGCTTCACAAATTCCTTCATCAAATCAACCCAAAACTTCAACCAATCTTCACCAAACTTGAAGATCATCTAGCAAACTACTTGGAGGTTGGATTTAGCTAACAAAAAGGGCTGCATTTCACGGTTTCTTGGAGCTCTTGAGGACCAAAAATTTCTGGGTTAAGGCACTAAGGAGGTATAACTTCATCCTACACCTTAAACTTGGATTATGATGGTAGAAATGCATCTTTAAGTTATTGCATGTGTATGGATGGCTTGATATAGTTGGAAATTGTGAAAGTGGGCTCTTTGAATTCCCACACTTGGGTTGTTGTTGATGATTAGAGGATTAATGTTGGATTTAATGGTAGTTTAGTGGTTATAATGATGGATTTATGGAGTATTATTGTTGGAAACTCAAAGTTGAGGTCATGACAAGAAATTTCCGAAACTGCCCCTGTTTTGTTCGGCGGCCATGATAAGACCCATTTTTGGTGATTTATTGGCGTGAACCTGATGTCTATATGTTATATTATATGTGTAAAAATTTTCGTTGGGAAACATTAACGTTTGGATGGGCAAATGAATTTATTCGTGGACTAGGCAAGCTGGAAAGTTATTTTCGGGTAACCCTGTCCAGCGGTAGCATTTTGACCATAACTCTGTCCTCGGGTGTTGAAATCAAGTGCCGTTGGTGGTGTTTGAAACTAGACATTCCTGGCTTTAATTTGAGATAAAATGCACGTTCTGATTCTTTGTGAGTGAGCCGAACCAAACGTTTTAAGATAGCTGTCCTGTCTCTCGGATTTGTTGGAATGGTTTGTAGAGGCAGCAACTTGAGACTCAATTTCGAGCGGAAAATCTGAGCCAAAAAACTTGTATTCATCTAAAAACAAACTTGAACAAGATCCAAACATTTCATCAAAGACTTGGTATGCATACTAAGAAGCTGAACTACTACTTGTTTAATTCAAGAGATCAACCTCAAATCTGAGCCAAAAAACTTGTATTTTGCCATTAACACTTCAAGTGCATGATCTATCATCATAAAACCAAGATTTAAAGAACATATACCTCTCTTGTAGTGAGCTTGAACCACCAAATCAATCCACCAAAGTGAAGCTTCAAGCTTGAATCAAGCACTTAGGGTTGGAGGAAAGTTTCACCGTAACTCAAGATCTTTCTCTTTGATTTTTCTCTCAAGATTTACTAGGGTTAAGAGCAAGGTAAAAATGGAGTTTCTCCCTTCTTCTCCAAGCTTCAAGAAAGTTGGCTATGTGGAAGGAAAAAATGGCTAAAGCTAGCTCAAATAATCTTCTAACTTATGGTCAAACAAAATCCATGGCTAGGGTTTTGCCACTTGGCTCCATCTTGGTCCAATCCTTTATTAATCTTTGACTAATGGTATATTAACCTTTCCAATTGTACCAATACTTGCTTAACACACCTAATCTCTCACATAAAGTCTCTACCACTAATAAAAGAACACTTGGACAAATGCAAGTGGTGCATTAATTAAAATCAACTCAAGAAAAAATGTTTTACTTCAAGTAAAAAGGAATGAAGTGTAATGCATGAAAATTATTGTAACACCTAGAGAATATAATGTAAGAGCATATAATATATGATTTAAATCCTAGGATAAGGCTAGGATAAGGCAAATAATTTGGGAAAATTGTGTTTTAAAGTGAGGGTCAATACAAGGGAATTGTTGTAACACATGAAAAATGCAAATGCTAGGGCGTATAATGAGTGGTTTAAATCTTAGGACAAGGCATGTATTTTAGGGAAATTATATTTTAAAGTGAGGGTTCTCACAGTGAGGACTAGAGCCGAGTTGATCCTGAACGTTTGTGATGACCTATTGGGAGATTTGAATGACGAGGCTTCCCACGTCGGAGGCGAGGTAGGAGCTAAACCTGCCCAGGACGGGGGGTCAGCTAGTCCCGTAGTGGATTAGGTCTTCGCTCCTAGGCTAGGATTGCGGTTGATTTTTACTCTTGTACATAGAAAGGTTAGGGGATGTGGTGACTTGGTGGTTGTACAGCTTCTTTTGACTACTTACACTAGGTTTTTGCTTCATATGACTGTACGACTGTATCTGTATTTTTGAGGCTCGTACTTGATACTTTTGCTCTTGTTACCTTGTAAACAACTGCTATGAGTCTTTGAATGTATAATACTGTGACTTTTGTGACGACCCCACTTCTCCCAAGGGCGAACCCGAGGGTATCAGCGGGCCGCCTGCCTAGCTCGCGCTAGGACTCGTAAACGTAAAACAATAAAAGCTAGATAAACCAAAAGAGAATTATTTACAATATATACAATCCCAAAAGTGTTCTAATTACATCCTCCAAAATAGATGTTCAGATTACTACATCACCATATGCTAATCACCAAATATATAAAGTAGATCTGATAAAAAGGGGTTCTTATACAGGTCACTAAAACAGGAAGAAACGTCTTAAACGTCTAACTAAAACATGCACACCTAACTATACTAGTGAATGTGCCAAGGAGTTCCCCGTGTCGTCCCCTGCTAAGGAAAACAAAGGAAACGGGGTAAGCTATATGCTTAGCAGGTAAACAGGGGTAAAAGCGTAAATTGCACATAAATACGAACAATTATGCCACAAAATGTTAAAACAAAAGTACAAAATAACAACACAAGTGAAGGATACAGGTTGGCTCCAAAGCCAAATCGTATGCCACGTGTGACCTCCTGTCGACCCTCCGTCGACCACAAATAATGGTCCGTAGAACTCCACTTGTACTCCCACCGTACACCTTATCACCCTCACTGGCCAGTCACCTCACAAAATGGCTCAAGCAAACAAAATTGAGCTTGGTTCACAAGCTCGGTTCATAAACTTGGTTCACATGCTCGGTGAACCGGATTCACAAACTTGGTGACCTCAGACTAGGTTGAATTGACTTCGACCAAGCCCTGACCGGCTCGAATAGTCCATCTAGGTCTTGAGATCGACCTCAAACTCACAAACTTCACAAAATCACCCAAAAGTCACCCCGAGTTACAAGCTCGAGGGTTTTAGTTCCAAAATAGTTCATATACATATGCCATGTACAAATACGTGTGCAGATTAGGGTTTAGGTCGAGTGCGATAAAGTACACCCTCGCCTAGGTACCCTTTTCATACATATCAAAACACATAAGCAACTAACACATAAGAATGGCCTGAATACTTACTTCAAAACAAAGATATCAAAAGGTGTTCAATTTATGTCACATAGAGTAGCTAGTAGTAGGCCCCACCGGCTCCACCTAGCTCACCACCGTCTGAAATAAAAGATTGCATCACATAATATCACAAATGGCTACTAACATGCCTAAAAGAAGTAAAATGGCAAAATTGGCACATGCAAGTGCGGAAACGGCAAACGAAAACGTAAACGGCCAGCAACGGAAACGGCAGATTTGGCACCTAAAACCGTTTTGATCAAATTTAAGGCTACGGTTATCGGATCGATGTGTATGAGGTACTTTTATGAAGCTAAGAAGAAGGGCTACAACTTTCGTAAAGGTACCTCAAGCCAGATCTCAATGGAACTAGGACAAAAATGTGCAAAACAGTTCCAGCCATTTCATTTCGGGTTACCAAACAGGCCCTGTTTGAAAGACCATAAATCATGACTCAGAAATCAGAATCAAGAAATTCCAGTGGTGTTAGAAAGCTTATTTATAAGGCTATAACTTTTGTGTTTTGACCAAAAGCTGAATCAGTATGGAGCATAGGGATAAAGGGGTTCAAATTTCCTGTCAGAACTGTCCAAATTCGAAGGCAGCTCTGACAACTGATCTTGTTTTAGTCATAATTGAAGCTACGGAACTCGGATTTGGATACATTTTATATCATTTCGAAGCTAAGACCAAGATCTACATTTCTTATGAAGGTATCAACACCCAGTTCGCACGTTATCGAAGTGAACTAAACACAGTCAGTGGCAAAATCCAGAAACGTAGCAAAATCCTGGGTATAGAACAGAAGTGAAGGTTTTGGCCATAACTCAGGATCTACTAATTGGATTGGGTTGAACTTTTGTAGGCACAACTAGGACTTAATGGGCTACAACTTTCATGTTTTGGGCAAACCCTGAATCCATACATAACATCAAGAAAAATAGAGTCAAAGTTCAGATGCTGAACTGCCCTGGTTTCCAGTTTGCCGGTTTTTGCACGCCGCAACTGCACGGTCCGTTCTATGGTTCTTATGCAAGCTTTCTAACCCAATTCCTACCAAATAAGCACTCATATACTAACTTCTACATGGCCTACTAATGGGCCAAAACTTTCCCTCTAAGACCATAAAATTACCAAACACTAACCAAAATCCCTATCCTCACTTCATTGGCACCATTGAACTTATTCCAACAATCTACTAACCAAACCCTAACCAACTAAACTCTAGCCAAGCTAAACTAACCTAATGGAGTCTAGGGTTTCATGGTCAAACTCTGATTTTACTAACAATTAACCACACAAGTGAAATTAACACATCATAGGCTCCATATACAAGCCAAACAATCATCCAAATCAACTTGAATAACTATGAAGCAAGAAACCCTAATTCTTTCATAAGCATAACCAAAATTTGGGCAGCAGTAAACCACTAAAATAAACCATCAATCAACACCATAAACACCACATGAATCATACAAGTTCATAATCACAACAAAACTTCACTTTCATGGCTTCAAAATTAATTCCCCAACTTTAACTTCCAAGAGAGAGATAATTTTACCTTCAAGAAAGCTTTGTAAATGAAGAAAGCTACCACAAACAAGGCCCAAGTTGTTTCCCTTAAACTCCAAGATCAAGATGGAAGCTAGATGAAGAACTTTGAAGAATTTTTCCTTTCTCTCTTTGCTCTTGCTCTCGGCCACCTCTCTCTCTCTGTCTTCTTTCTTATTTTGTTTTGTTTTTTATGGAAATCCTATGATATGTATAAGATGGTCAAAGCCTTGGAAGATATTTCTACTTCCACCAATCACACAAAAGCTTCATTTTTGCTCTCAAGCCCTCACACCTTCAACTTTGCATTTGATCAACTCTTGCCCTTAAATATTTGAAAAGCTTTCAATTTACTCCATAGGTTACCAACTTAATCTAATCTAAAACACTTGACCACACTTAATTACTTCACTAATCACCCTCCAATATTAATCACCTATACTTAAACATACTTTATCCCACATAAAAGCAATTAAACAATAACCTTTTTGTCAAGGGCAAAATTAGGGTTTAAACCCAACTTAAAACTTCTAATAAATCATAACACTAGAGGTTTTACTTGTGATACCCCGAAAATTAGGAGGTTGTTTGTACAGAAAATACTAAAGTGTATTTCTTTGGGTTTGATTTAAAACCTTATTTTGTTTTAAAAGATTAGAAACTGTAACAGCCCCACCTTCCCCTAAGGCGAACCAAAGGGGTTAGCGGACTGCCTGCCCAGCTCTCGCCAGGACTAACGGATCAGTTTACGTCGATCTAATACGTTCCGGAACTTACCAATGCGCGCAACCAAGTCAAAATCACAAAATAAAAAAAATGAACAAATCGAAGCCGATGATGAACAGTACCGGCCACGTCTGACTCTGGATACTAGGCCGAGAGTAGCCAAATTTTTTTCTTTTGCCGTTTGAAATACGAGTTGATCTGAAATCCAACCAAATGTCGACCAAACATATATACATTGAAATGTAACATTTACAAGCCAAAAGCCAAAGCGGCATATCAAAACGATTCATCATGGATATACATGTTCGGTTTGCCAATCAAAAGAAATTGAACCCAATACACATTAGGGTCTCATTCAAAGAGCTATCCAAAAGATACATTTACATGAGCTCAACTTGACAACCAACTAACACAACCTTTTTCAAAAGTGGTCATTTCCTGTAAGGAAAACAAATGGAACGGAATGAGCTTAAGCCCAGTGAGTTACTACCACATAAGCAACAAAGATCACATAAGCATAATCTTTCATTTCAAGTACACAATTAAGAAGTAAAACAAGTCGGTAAAAGGATATGGACGGCTCTCAAGAGCCCATTTCCACGCTTACATTCTTGATCCAATCTCATTGACTCTCCGTCAACGTTTAAGAGTACCAACCGTAGAACCCACTTCACTCCCATCCCTTCCACCAAACATACCCCAACCGGGCCCGCACTCCAATCAGTAGCTTTTGGTAATACTCGAGTATACCGGAATCAAGAGTCTCATTACTACAAGATTCCCCAGTACAGTCCCCGTGGCATGTCAATTTTCACGACCAAGCCCTCGCCGGCTCGATTCAATTGGCTACCAACGGGGTTGAGCTCAGTAATACAGTAAGGTCGTTGGATACTCGTCCAAACGACACCAAATCAGCTTTTTCCATGAATGGAATTCAATATCTCATATGTCAAGTTCAGTATTTCAGTGAAACGGTAAACAGTCATTAACGGTATCAAAGGGGCTGAGGGCAGTCAAGTACACCCTCACCTTAACCAATTCCATTAGCCAAATAAGCCTTCAAAGCATCACAATCACATATAGCAAAGCCACATTGTAACATTCAAGTGAGTAGTATACTCACCAATCAATTAAGTGTTATTTCATGCACTTCCGTCAAGAGAATGTCGTGAACCACCGTCACGCCCTAGAACACGTAAACAAATACAATGAGACTCGATAACGAGTCATAAAGCAATGCCAATCACAACCCCAATAGGGTTTCATATGCATATACAAGTATCATAGGTAACCAGAAAATCCGGAAATGCAATTAACTTTGGCCCTGAAAAAAAAACAGTTTTGTCCTCATTTTGCGGTAATGGCACCAATTTCACTACGATTATCGGATGAGGGTATAAGACCCACCATTTCGAAACTAAAAGACAGGGCTATAACATCACAGAAGGTCACGCAACCCAGTTTTGAGTACAAACAGGTCAAAAATGCAGGATACTACATCAAAAATGTAAAACAGATTCACCAAAACGCATTCTAGTGGAAACCTCATAACTCAGGCTCTCCAAGTCCAAATCCAAAAATTCCAAAACCAACGGAAAGCTAAGAAACAGGGCTAAATTTCATCAGAAGATCTCAAAGGCCAAATCGTGCATTTTCATGGTCGAAAATGGAAGACTACACGAAAACAGAAATCTGGGCGCGAAACATGTTTCAAAAACAGTCAAGGGTATTTCGGTCATTTCACATGATACAGTGGTCGGATCAAGTTGAAAATATACAGGAAACTAGTTTATAGCCTTGGCTACAACTTTCATGTTTTGGCTAAAATCTAATTCGGTGAGGATCAGGGTGAAAAGTCACGGTCAAATTGAGTGAAAAGGCAACCCTGTTCGCAGCACCCCTTCCTAGACCAGTCTCGGTATTTTCGACTTATCTCATTCTACACTACTCCGATTGACCTGAAATTTTACAGGCACCTTTATAACATCAATACCTACAACTTTTATGTTTTAAGACAAGGCCAATTCGGCCTATAACCATGAGATACAAAACCGGACAGAATTGGGGATATAAAACCCTAACTTTCTCAAATTCCTTCCAAACCAGAAATTGGTTACAATTATCTATCATTTACACCTACTAGAGTCATTCTAGGCCATTGCCAATCATCATACAAGGCCACAACATCATGATCATATTAAACCAAAAAAATCACCAATAAATTGAAAACTTCATCAATTCATCCAAAACCAAGAAATAAACCACATATTTCATCACTTTAGCTCCCATTAGGCACAAATTAAGCTTCATTAAGTGTAGGAGGAAGTTCACACACCACTCACCTAGTAAACAAGAGAGGGAGAGTTGCTTGGCACCTTAGCTTCTCCAAACACTTCACCAAACCACTAAACAACACCAAATGAAGAGGTTTTATGGAGTAGAAACAAGTTTAAGGGATTGCTTGGGATGATTTGAGCTAGATGGATGCCAACCTTTGAAGAGTTTTCTTCCTTCCTTTGCTAGAGAGAGAGAGCCGACCAACAAGGAGAAGAAAAGAGTGAATTTTTGGTGAATTTTGAGGTGTTTAATCAATTAGTCAAAAAAAGTCAAAAAGGTGAATAGTTGTCCTACAAGTGAAACCAATGGCCAAGTGACACTTGTCACTCCATAAATGCATCCCTATCTTTCTTTTTCCTCTCACATCAATCACTTCACACCCTCCACTTATCTCTTAACACCCGATAAATTTCAACCAGTATCCAAAACTTAACCTAATTGGCCGAATTTTTCCGAACTTTTCGCACTAGTAGGTCCCACGTCCGATATATATCCTTAATTTTTCAAAAACTCTCCAATACTATAAAAATCATCTAAAAACATAATTACTCATAAAATTCACCAGGAAAATTTTTCCTAAGCCAGAAAATGCAGAAAACATGCCATTAAAGGGGATAAACCCTAGGAAAATTATTAAGAGGAATTTACCGGTTCTCACACTCTCTCCTCCTTAAAAGAATTTCGTCCTCGAAATTCCTTATCATTGACTACTCCGGGATTAAATTGAGCATTATACTTAGCTAACAAATCTGTACCCCCTTCACTGGCCAGGTTCAGTAAATTCTTACCTTCCACGTGCCTGACCACTCCGTGTACCTTCCATGAGTTTTACTTGGTCCAGGCAATAATACTAAACCAAAATAAGCACGATGCATGTAAGTAACACTCAAAACTTTTATGATAACACACATTTATACATTCCAAACAAGATCAAAACATATATATACAAGCCGGTCAAAATTAAGCCACACACATATATACAGCCAGTTAAGTCAAGTACAAACATAGACGATCCATCGAGGAATGGCCTTTCTAGTTCACCAAATCCTTTCTAACCTAGGCCCTCATATCTTTCGTATCCGGGCACAAGAATCCCATCTAAGATAATTCACAACTCGAGCCGGCCGGTCCCAAGAGTAAACCATCCTTATTAAAGATTCCTACCCGACATACATACCTAACTTCCTTGAGTCCCATGATAATGATTCGCACACTTATCACATGCCCGGTTCATAACTTATGCTCAAACGAGCACTTAGACATATTCATGAAATTAGGACCACAACACCACTTGGCCCAGTCTCACTCCGCGTAGAGACCACGCGAACTTGGCTCTGATACCACTTGTAACAGCCCCACCTTCCCCTAAGGCGAACCAAAGGGGTTAGCGGACTGCCTGCCCAGCTCTCGCCAGGACTAACGGATCAGTTTACTTCCTTTTATTTGGAACTTATGATTTTATTATAGCCCTAGTACCCAATCATTCCACAATAAGTGCAAATGAACCTAGGAACTAGGGTTTCACTTTTCGTTTTCAAGTTGGAGCAAGTTAGGGCTTTCACGTGTATCCGTAGTGTAATTATCCGGTACGGAGCGAGGATCAAATTTGGTAGATAAGAGTGACTTTTGGATGAGGAAATATTATATGATTTGAAGTGATAATCATAAGTTAGTGAATTATAAGTTAAAACCCTAGTATACGCGATTTAAGGAAAAACGGCTCGAACCGACGTGTACCGTGCATTACCGATTGAACCCACCACTACTTCCTTACCACCACATACCTTTGATATTTTTGCAAAATATCTCCCCCTCATCCTCAGCCATGTGACCAAAATATGTGGCCAAAATGCAAGGAAAAGAAAGAGAAAATTTAGTTGGTCTTGGTGGTGACAAGTGCCAACACCTTATGGTTCCTTGACCAATCTTTTGTCTTGCCTTTTTATCCCTTATTTCAGCCCATTTTCCCCATTTCTTTTCTGGTCTGGCCGAACTTCTTGGAGACAAACAAGAGGAAAAACTTCCAATTTCTTCCTTCTATTTCTTGCTCAATCTCTCAAACCAACCGTTAGACCCTTGATTTGCTCCATAAAAACCTTTCTCTTGGTAGGATTAAGATGTGTGGTGAAGTGGTTTGAGAAGCAAAGGTGCTAAGTTGGGTCTTTTCTTGGGTTTGCAAGGTAAGTGACTAAGGAACCTTTCCTTTAATCTTGATAATGTTCAATTAGTGATTTGTAGTGGTTGAATAAGTGATTTTATGGATGATTTCATGACCTATGGTTGAGATTGATGGATTTTTCTTTTGTTCATGATTTTTCTGATTTCATATGATTAGTGTTGGTTAACCATGAATTAAGGGTTTGTTATAGTGTAAAATGAAGTTGATATATGTTGGATGTGATTGATTGTGCAAAAATTCTGGTTTGGGGCAAAATTTCCAGGTTAGGGTTTCACACAAGCCTGTTCTGTCCGAATTTATTTCAGCATGTTAGAGGCCGAATTAGGCTTGGTATAAAACATGAATGTTGTAGAGAATGATATTTTATAGTATCCTACAAAATATCAGCTCAATCGGAGCAACGTAGCCTGTGAAAAGACCAAAATACCCCTGCTGCCCTGTTTCTATCCGAACATACTGATCAGCTTCTGTAATTAGTTGTTTTGACCAGGAATACTACTGATTTGGTTGTTGATGTCTTCTTAAAAATTCTAACCTTGTGTCTTAGCTTTCCAATGGCTTTGGAATCACTTAAATTGGAGTTGTATATTCTGAGATATGAGTGAAGGAGTCAGGACTGCCATAGTAAACTTTGAATTGGAAAGTCTGGAGTTGTTTTGGTAAATTTGACCAAGATACATTGCAAACGGGACTGAGTGGCCTTCTTCAACCTTGTAGCCCCATGTCTTAGATTCGAAATGGTATAAGTTTCACCTCTATCCGATAAGCGTAGCCTCAGATGTGCCCATTCCGTAAAAACCCGTCAAAACTATCTTTTGTAAACTTCGTTTCCACACTTGTTGTTAGCTTAAATTTTTGTCCTTGTATTGTCTTGAGCATATTGAGTGGTTGTTTATGTTGTGTGTAATGTTGGGTTTGATTGAGGAAAACACTGAATCCATAAATGGCTGGAAAATAGGTAAATACAAAGGGCGTGCTGCCCAAATTTTCGCTCAAGGACTAATTTTCTATTTGAACTTGTATATTTTCGTTTAGCAAATACTATGACCATTTTTCCATCTTAAAACATGGTCATTCTTCAATTGGAAACTCCAAATGTCTGCTTACTCTTACCAAATAAAGAGAAGTGGTTTAGGGTTTTCTTGGGTACTTTGTTCTCCTTTTTACATGAATTTCATTAAGGCCTTTAGTTTGTAAAATCTACTTGAATATGAGATGATTTTGAACCATATAAACGATTCTGAAAACAGTATTTCTTAGCCTATCTAGTTGGATTCTGACTTGTCTTTGGTTCAAGTGTTTTCATTGGAAAATTTTATAATCCTTTGGAGTTTGGTTTTACTTTTGGTCTACGAAACCCTAATTATCTTGTCTACGGGTCTAAATGTCCTCGTTTCACTTTAAATACCTAATTGTTTATGCTAGATGAGCTGTAATATTTTGTCTCGTTAACTTTAGGTTTTCTCGGTGACTAAGAATAATATCCAGAAGGATATTTTGCAAGTTGTTTTGCGTACATAGGTGAGTGTTCCTTGTTTGTTATATCTTCATGACTTGTTGTTATTGTTTGATCATGTGTTAAATGTTTCCAATGATTTCCAAAATGAATTTTCCAAGCGAGCGTGTACTTTATCGCGCTCGACCGAAATGAAACGTGAAATTTTCAATGCTTTAATGATTAATACATTAGTTGCGCATGATGTAAGCCTTTTGGCTGAATTGGGCCCTGCCCTTCGTTACCGATCGACTCGAGCCAGAAGCGGACTCGGTCTAGCGATATGGTGACCCTGGGCGAACGTTTGGTATACTCGAGTATTACCTTGTAGTCCGAACAACGTCTGGATGGGTGGAGCCTGGCCAACGGCCGGGAAGGGGGTGAATGAACGAACGAAAGAACAAACGAGGGATTTTACTTACAAAAATGCATTTTTAAATGATTGGAGGAATAAGGGGAATGACAGGAGAATGAACGAACGAACGAATCGCTCCATGTGAGCCCGTATCCTTTTAATGAATGTGTTACTATCGCTTTCCATTGTAAATGTTTCTTGAATTATTGATACTCCGTGTTTAATGTATTGAATTGATTATTTGATTATGTGTTCGGAACCTCACTGAGCTTTTAGCTCACCCCTTTAGTTTTGTTTTCCTTAACAGGGGACGGCGAACAGGATGAGAGCATCGACCGGCCTAGTCTAGTTCTTTTGTTTTTTTTTGTTTGTAATGGTTCTCGCCCCAGTGCTGGGCACGGGCTGGACGTATGAAGGATTGAGAACCTTTGTATGTTCGATGGTTGTATTTCCTTTTGAGATAGCAATGTATATAAGTTTCGCTTAAGTTTTGGATTTTGTTATGCTATTCCTATGGTTGTATTCCGAATTTGATTGAAGTGAACGACTGAGTCCCGGCGAGAGCTAGGCAGGCGGTCCGCCGAAGCCTTTGGTTCGCCTTAGCGTGGTCTCTGCGCGGAGTGAGCCTGGACTGAGTAGTGAATAGGTATGAAGGATTAAGTGCTCGTTCGAGCATAAGCTAAGAACTGCGAATGTTATAGGCCTTTAATTTTTTTCCGTGGTATTTGAGGATCATAGATAGGTACGTCGGGTAGGAATTTCGATTGTAGATAGTTTACTTGTGACAGCCCCACCTTCCCCTAAGGCGAACCAAAGAGGTTAGCGGACTGCCTGTCTAGCTCTCGCCAGGACTAACGGTGCAGTTTAGAGCGATCTATTTCGTTCCGGAACTTATAAACGCGCGTAAACAAGGGAAAAGGACAAAATAACCCAAAATAAAAAAATAAAATTCGGAGTCGGTCATGAATAGTAACCGACCAGTCAGAACGCAACCAAATATCGAACAAACATTCACATCTTGAACTTTAGCAAATACAATCCAAAGTGACATATAAAAGTATTGAAAAAGTGAATATATACACGGTTTGCCAAATTGAAAGTGAAAACGGCCCTAAAGATACATTTAGGGTTTCACTTCATATACAATCCAAAAAAAATATACATCTAGTTCATTCGGCAACCATCTATCAAGATTCATTCCAAAAAGTGTCATATTCCTGTAAGGAAAACAAAAGGAACGGTGTGAGCTAATTGCCCAGTGAGATACTATCACTTACGCAACCAATTGCATATAAGCATCAAGCTTTCATTCAATATAGTAAAATAAGCAAAGGCACACGTCAAATATGGTGATAAAAGGATACAGATGGCTCTGAAGAGCCATTTTCCTCGTTTGCATTTCTTGATCGAACGTCATTGACTCTCCGTCAATGTTCAACAATAACCAACCGTAGACTCCACTTTACTTCCATTCCTTCCACCTAACATTCCCCAATCAGGCCCGAAATCCAAACACTTGCATTGTGGTATTACTCGAGTAAACCGGAATCGAGAGTCTCTCATACTATAAGATTCCATATAATATTGCCCCAAGGCACATTAATTGGCACGACCAAGCCCTCGCCGGCTCGATTCAGTCAATTACCAATGGGGTTGAGCTCAAGGATAACAATTGTAGTCGTTGGAGACTCGTCCAAACGACACCAAGTCATGTATTTCATTTCATATAACATTCCAATAACTTTCCAATAACATGCGAAACAATAAGTGAGAGTGATAAAGTACACTCTCACTTCAATCAATTAACATTCAACATCTAAAGTTCAAGTATCAAAGTCATATACTAACACACAAGTGAGTAGTACACTCACCAAGCTCGCAAATGTGGTTTCATGCACTTCCGTCAAAAGAACGTTGTGCACCACGGTCACGTCCTAAAACATGCAAACAAATACCATGAGACTCGATAACGAGTCATAAACCAAGGCCAAACATGACCCCAATAGGGTTCCATAAGTATATACAAACATTAAAGGAAACCAGAAATTTCGGAAATGTAACTAGCTTTGGCCCTGAAAAAAAACAGTTTTTGTCCTCATTTTGCGGTAATGGCACCAATTTCACTACGATTATCGGATGAGGGTACAAGACCCACCATTTCGAAGCTAAAAGACAAGGCTACAACATCACAGAAGGTCACTCAACCCAGTTTTGAGTGCAAACAGGTCAAAAATGCAAGATACTACATCAAAAATGTAAAACAGATTCACCAAAATGCATTCTAGCGGAAACATCATAACTCAGGCTCTACAAGTCCAAATCTAGAAATTCCAAAACCAGCTGAAAAATAAGAAACAGGGATAAATTTCATAAGAAGGCCTCAACAACCAATTCGGAAGCAATTCCACCCAAAACAACCAATTACAGGTGCAATCCTTACATTCGGGTAAAACCAGAACAGCAATAGTATTTTCGACTTTTCTCATTCTACACTACTCCGATTGACCTGAAATTTTGTAGGCACCTCTAAAATGTCATTCCCTACAACTTTCATGTTTTAAGCTAAGGCCAATTCGGCCTCTAACTAGGAGCTAAAAATTCGGGCAGAATGCCCCCTCAAGAACCCTAATTTTCTGAAATTTCTTCCAAACCAGAAATTGGTTGCAATTAATCACTTTTTCCACCTCCTAGAGTCATTATATACCAATTCCAATCATCATAGCTAGCCACACAATCATGCTTATATTAAAACAGAAAAATCCCCAAAAATAATAAAACTTCATCACTACAACCACAAATCAAGAATTAATCCATAAACTTGCATCTCATACTACCACTAAGCATGATTTAAGCATCAATAAAGGGAGGAGAGGGATTCATACACCACTTACCTTAGAAACAAGAGAGAGGGACCACTTGGCACCTTAGGCTTCCAAACAACTTCACCACACAACTCACTATCACTCACTTAATGATTTCTATGGAACAAAAACAAGGTTAAGTGGTTGATTAGTTGAATTTGAGCAAGATGGAAGCTAAAAACTTGAAGAGTTTTCTTGCTTTTGGAGCTTGAAGAGGTCGGCCAAGGAAGAGAAGAAAATGGTGAATTTTTGGTATTTTTTTGATTTATTTGGTCAAATAGTAAAAAGGTGAATAGTTGGGGACAACTCAATCCAATCACATGGTGACACTTGTCACCTTTTATTAAATGCTCACCTACCTTGTCTCTCTTATATCAATCCACTTAGCACCCTCTACTTATCTCTTAACACCCGATAAATTAATTCCAGTATCCAAAACTTAACCTAGTTGGTCGAATTTTTCCGAACTTTTCGCACTAGTGGGTCCCACGTCCGGTATATGCTCTTAATTTCTCAAAATCCATTCGATACTAGAAAAAACATCTAAAAATTATATCTGCTCCTTAAATTCATCTAGAAATTTTTCTAATCACGAAAATGCAGAAAACAAGCCATGAAAAAATACGAGAAACCTAGAAAATGAAAATTATGGGTTCTCACATTACTCTTGGGACTGGCCAGCTCGAGATGTAAATTACCTTATTCCGGATTCTCGTGCCCGAGTACTCTAAAGTTGAGGCGGCGTTAAGTACTTGGAGATTTCATTTTTTGGAAACATGAACAGGCTTTGTCCGACTAGAATGAGCACAAGAGGTCAATGGACATCTAGTTTGGATAGTAAGTGACGTGAGAGACCAGATGGGCTGATACTGGGACGACTTCACCTTTTCCTTTTGGTTCGCCCGTATATTACTACCATCTGACGTTAGTATATGTGTTTGTGTACATGGTTATCTGTCCAACTTGATATGTATTTGTGTACTTGCTTATCCGTCTTTTGATATGGCGTGTTAGGTGCGATATGTTATTTGTGTAATTGGTATGTTGGATTTTGTTATTTTAGTCAATTTACTGCTTTCATTCATTAAAGTACCCTTTTGGAAAGAAAAGAGAGAGTGAAGGGAAAAAAACTATATATATATATGGAAGGAAGACGTAGTTGCGGATATGGTCATAGCTGTGGAACAAAACGAGGCCAAGAGTCAAGAGAAGAAAGGGAGGAAACAACAGCTGAACAAAACATGGACCGAGAGTGCCACTTGTATTCAAGAATTTATTATGACCCATTGTTTTGCTCGACAGGCTACCATCTGAGTTCCAGCAATTCTGTGAGATGGCACATTGGGTTGAGATGTATAAGGAAATCGCGGTTCTTCGAGACGAAATAGAAGTCCAAAAGAAACTAGCCGTATACTGGGAAGGGCGATGGAAGCACGAGTACTCAGAGAAAATTGAGCTCTTGCACAAGAATTTAGAGCTAAAAAGGAAATACGAAGGGATTTCCGAGGAGGCCTTAGCAATGGCACAAAGCACTACTTCTATGGGGGTTCCAGAGAAAACTGAAAGGACAGAAATTGCAAGGCCACAAGTGAAGACCTTCCATGCAAAGAAAAGGCACGCATCTCTTGAGAGTCAAAGGCCAGAACAGGATAAGCGAGGTAGGCCATTTGCTAAGAAGGGTCGTGGAGCGGGTGGTGTGACAATTTGTGGTTATTGTAGGAAATCCAATCATGTTGAAGTGGATTGTTGGAGAAAGGGGAGGAGATGTCTGCACTGTGGGAGCGCCGAGCATCGGATTGCTAATTGCCTGGGTTTATTGCACTAAAAGAAAGGAACACAGCAGCTAACCCAGACCGACACTGGACCGTCAAATAGAGAAGGGACTGGAATGAAGATCCTCGTTTGTTCGGAGAACGTAGAAGGTACAAGCTAGTGGTTATTTCAGATTTTGATGGATCCCGTTAATGGGAAAATTTCGAGGACGAAATTTCTTTAAGGGGGAAAGAGTGTGAGAACCCGAGAATTTTCACATTTCTAGGCATTATTTTAATTCCTTGCCTACATTTTTATATTTTCCTTTAATAGGTTAATTTCCTATATATTTAATCAAAACAATCCTAATTTACTTGTGACCAACAAGTTTTCTTAAATTCCTCATATTTTAATTGAAATCCTAATTTTAATCACTGGAATTGTAAAATCCCTCACGTTTCTCTTAAAAACTTCCTTTTATTTGGAACTTATGATTTTATTATAGCCCTAGTACCCAATCATTCCACAATAAGTGCAAATGAACCTAGGAACTAGGGTTTCACTTTTCGTTTTCAAGTCGGAGCAAGTTAGGGTTTTCACGTGTATCCGTAGTGTAATTATCCGGTACGGAGCGAGGATCAAATTTGGTAGATAAGAGTGACTTTTGGATGAGGAAATATTATATGATTTGAAGTGATAATCATAAGTTAGTGAATTATAAGTTAAAACCCTAGTATACGCGATTTAAGGAAAAACGGCTCGAACCGACGTGTACCGTGCATTACCGATTGAACCCACCGCTGGATCACTACTTCCTTACCACCACATACCCTTGATATTTTTCCAAAATATCCCCCCCTCATCCTCAGCCATGTGACCAAAATATGTGGCCAAAATGCAAGGAAAAGAAAGAGAAAATTTAGTTGGTCTTGGTGGTGACAAGTGTCAACACCTTATAGTTCCTTGACCAATCTTTTGTCTTGCCTTTTTATCCCTTATTTCAGCCCATTTTCCCCATTTCTTTTCTGGTCTGGCCGAACTTCTTGGAGACAAACAAGAGGAAAAACTTCCAATTTCTTCCTTCTATTTCTTGCTCAATCTCACAAACCAACCGTTAAAACCTTGATTTGCTCCATAAAAACCTTTCTCTTGGTAGGATTAAGGTGTGTGGTGAAGTGGTTTGAGAAGCAAAGGTGCTAAGTTGGGTCTTTTCTTGGGTTTGCAAGGTAAGTGACTAAGGAACCTTTCCTTTAATCTTGATAATGTTCAATTAGTGATTTGTAGTGGTTGAATAAGTGATTTTATGGATGATTTCATGACCTATGGTTGAGATTGATGTATTTTTCTTTTTTTCATGATTTTTCTGATGAATTAAGGGTTTGTTATAGTGTAAAATGAAGTTGATATATGTTGGATGTGAGTGATTGTGCAAAAATTCTGGTTTGGGGCAAAATTTCCAGGTTAGGGTTTCACACAAGCCTGTTCTGTCCGAATTTATTTCAGCATGTTAGAGGCCGAATTAGGCTTGGTACAAAACATGAAAGTTTTATAGAATAATATTTTATAGTAGCCTACAAAATTTCAGCTCAATCGGAGTAACGTAACCAGTAAAAAGACCGAAATACCCCTGCTGCCCTGTTTCTATCCGAACATACTGATCAGCTTCTGTAATTAGTTGTTTTGACCAGGAATACTACTGATTTGGTTGTTGATGTCTTCTTAAAAATTATAACGTTGTGTCTTATCTTTCTAATGGCTTTGGAATCACTTGAATTGGAGTTGTATATTCTGAGATATGACTGAAGGAGTCAGGACTGCCATAGTAAACTTCGAAGAGAGGCAAATAACTTTTGCAGGTTTCCAGTTAAAAGGTGCAGCCCATTCCTGGTGGAACGTAGTAAGGGCAAAGTGAGAGAGGGAGTAAATCCCACGTACTTGGTTAAACTTCACTAGGGAATTCAATGAGAAGTTCCTTCCGCCCTTGATCTGGGAGAAAAGAGAGGACGAGTTTATCAAACCGCGCCAAGGCACTTCAAGTATGGCGAAATATGAGACCCAGCTCACCCGACTCTCTAAGTTTGCTTCGAAATTGGTAGTTAATGAGCAAAAGTGCATAAGGCGGTTTGTGCAAGGTTTGAATGTAGAAATTCAAAAGGACTTAGTCGATGCTCAAATCGATAAATTTAAAGATGCTCTTGACAAAGCTCAATGAGTGGAGCAGGCCCGACTTCAAGTTCGGACCTTTCAAGCCAAAATACGTGGTGCATCTAGTAGTGCTCCTTGGCGAGGTGATCAGAATGTACCACCTCCTAAGTTTGGAAGAGATGCGGGTAGAGTTCGAATTGTTGGGACACCGAGAGGAAGAGCTCCATCTAGAGGGGCTCAAGGTGGAAAAGGACAAGGACAACATAGGACTATATCCCAAGGAGTCCCTACACCCACTCTGTGACAGCCCCATCTCACCCTAAAGCGAACCAAAGGGGTTGACGAACTGTCTGCCCAACTCTCACCGGGACTACGGGTCTGGAATAAACACCAACCGCTCAAAAGAACTTCGAGGAGATAAACATTCGGAACCCAATTAAGCCAAATTAAAAGATACAATCAATCTTTGGTACAGCGTTCCTGCAACAATCAAAACGAAATGGAAGTGCCGCCGCCACGTCACAGTCCAACTAAGTACAAGTAAACTTTGGTTAACATGAGAGTATGTACATTTTCAAAGAGATGTCACATAAATATGAGGAAACACTTTAATATATACATATTAGTAAATTTATAAACCCAAAAGGAAACATTGTATTAAGATACATTTAGGGTTTCCAACTTCCAAGGAGCTATATAAAAAGGGTATTTATACAAGCTCTACTCATTCGTCAAAATGATCATTGGTCCAAAAGATGGTTCATTGTAAGGAAAACAAGGATAACGGGACGGGGTGAGCTAGAAGCTCAATGAGGTACCAAAATTATAAACAGTAGAAATCATGAGAAAACACTTTTAAGGCACTTATTCACATCAAATACGAGAAATAAATGAACACCACAATATAAATGATACAGGTGGCTCTCAAGAGCCAATTTCCCGTTGCAATACTTGATCCAGTCTCGTTGACCCTCAATCAACGTTCAAATAAAGGAACCAGTTCAGTAGAACACCACTTTAACGCCAAAATCCTGTTCACCAAACATACCCCTTACCGGGTCCGAACGCCAAACAGGAATAGGAATGGTAATACTCGAGTATACCGAAAATCCAGAGTCTCCAATACCCATAGATTCCCACAGAACAGACACCCATGGATTGTGAATTTTCTCGACCAAGCCCTTGCTGGCTCGATTCAATCAACTCCCCATGAGGTTGAGCTCAGATTTAACAGGAAGGTCGTTGGATGCACTTCCAAATGACATTATAACAGGCGCAGGTAATAGATTCAAGTATATACAGGAAATAAGTCACACAGGCCAGAGAGCGAGTGTGATAAAGGACACCCTCGCCTCGTACAAAATAAACAGTCGGGAAATACATTCAAATAGCAATTTGCATGTACAAATAACCAGTTTACAATAATTCAAGGGAGTGGTACACTCACCGGTTCAAGTACAGATACTTCAAAAGTTTTCACACCAAAGTGGTTTTAATCGCCAAGAAACCCTAAAATAACTAAAGTAAAACAATTGAAAGTTTCGCATCCAAAATCAAGTAAATGGAATGGACAAGTGAGGCTCGACTACTAGTCGTATGCCTTGCCAAATAATTACTAATACAAGGGTACAAAACATGATTTTTGGGAATGAAAAGATAACATGAAGACCTAGGGCTCAAACAACCCCAAAAGCCTTTCTTATATATATCCCAAACCAAACCAAACTCGAAGAAAACCCACATTTCCCAAATTTGGACAGCATGTCCCCTACATTTCCTTACTTTTCCACCCTACAATCAACACCAATTCATCTCAAATCAACCACAAACAAATCATAGATGATAAAGCACACCTTTCGGCACAATAAGCACAACTGAAACTACACTTATCGGATTGAAACGAATCTTATGGCGTTTCGAAACCAAAACATATACTTACATTTCTTATGAAAACCTTCAAAGCCAAATCATGCATTTTCATGGTCAAAAATGAAAAACTCCACGAAAACAGAAATTTGTCCGCGAAACAAGGTTCATGGGCAGTCAAGGGTATTTCGGTCATTTCACATGCTACAGTGCTCTGAACACTGAAATTTTCCATACAAGCCGAAATTTTCCGTAAATAACCGCAATTAACGAACAAGGGATCCATTTAACACAATTTAGAGCCATCAATCCAAGGCCAACCATGATCATCATATGAAAACAGAAAAATCCCAAAAAAAATCAGACATTTAGCTAACTTCACTTTAATCCAAGATATCTTCCATAAAATCACCTAGTTAGCTACCATAAGTCACCAATTAACTATTATTAGGAACAAAGAGCGAGTTCCAAGCAAAATACCTTAATTCCTCAAGAAAGGTAGTAGCTTAGGGGTTTTTCTTCCAAAACAACTCCACCAAGCCCTTCAAACTCCCTTAGCAAATCAATTTTGTGGACTAATTCAAGAGTTAACCGGTTGGATTTCAAGATTTAAGCAAGAATGGAAGATGAAAGGTTGAAGCTTTCTTTTCTTTTCTCTGAAGTGAGGGTCGGCCAACAGGCTAGAAAAATGAAGAAGATTTTGGTCAATTTTGATATTTAGTAAAGGTGATGAATAGTAGGTCAAAGTCCACCCTCCAATGGTTTCATGGCACTTGTCCTTTCCTATGCTAAATCTTATCCTTTTATCTACCAAGATAAATCTATCTAGATAACCTTCAATTATCTCCTAACACCTAGTAAATTAATTTCTTTATGCAAAACTTAACCTAATTGGTCGAAATTACTGCACTTAGTGCACTAGCAGGTCCCACGTCTAATGTACACTCCTAATATCTCATGATCTATCTTATACTAGAAAAATGATTTAAAACCTATATTTACTCATGAAAATATCTATGAAATTAATAAAATAACGAAAATATAGAAAACGTGTGAAAAGAAAGAAAATCATGCCTAGAAATTAAGAAAATTTTCGGGTTCTCACACACTCTCCCCCTTAAAAGAATTTCGTCCTCAAAATTCCTTATCATTCCCTTCTTCGGAATACAAAAATTTTACTGCTTGCTTCTCACGGTTAAATTGAGCATCATACTTAGCTAACCGATATGTACCCCTTCACTGGCCAGACTCATTGAATTCTTTGGTATAGTTTCTTCTTCCTTCCCAAATTATAATTCTTATACACCATTCTAGTGGTCAAGCGGTGGAATACCAGAATCTTACCTTCCACGTCCTCATACGGGTCAGGGACTTGATATTGCACTAGGGAATACACCAGATGTGACGACCCCACTTCTCCCAAAGGCGAACCCGAGCGTATCAGCAGGCCGTCTGCCTAGCTCGCGCCAGGACTCAAAACTTAACGCAATAAAACTAAAAAAAAAAAATCAAATGAGTACTTATTTACATCTCCCAAAAGTATCTGACCATCCACTATTACACTCTTATAACTACAACCAAAAGTAAAAGGTAGACCCTAAAGAGGGTCCTTATACAACCTACCAAAACTAATACAAACATTCTAATTGTCCAACTATTACAAACAAACTTAACTACACTATGTAAGTGCCAAAATCCCTGCGTCGGCCCCTGCTAAGGAAAACAAAAGAAAAGGGGTAAGCTGAATGCTTAGTAAGTAAACAGGGGCGAAAGCATAAATTCACGTAGCAACCATCACACAATAAGAGTAAAGCAAAAGCAGAAAAGAACAACACCATATAATAAGGATACGGGTGGCTCCAAAGCCAATTCAGGTGCCATGTATGATCTCCTGCCGACACTCTGTCGATCGCAAATAATAGTCCGTAGAACCCTGCTTGTACACCCACCGAGCACCTTATCACCCTCACTGGCCAGTCACCTCACAAACTTGCTCGAGCGAACGAAATTGAACTTGCTGCGCAAGATCGGTTCACAAACTTGGTCACCTTCTCGGTGAACGGGATTCACAAAATTGGTTCATAACATGAACCTACAAACTTGGTTACCTCAAACTAAATTGGACTGACTTCGACCAAGCCCTAACCGGCTCGAATAGTCCATACAGGTCTTAGATCGGGCCCACGAACTCACAAACTTTGCAAACTTCACAAACTTTACTCGAAAGTCGCCCCGAGCCACAAGCTCAAGGGTTTTGGTTCCAAAAGGTTCATATACATATGCCAAGTACAATTATACATTCAAATTAGGGTTTAGGTCGAGCGCGATAAAGTACACCCTCGCCTAAGTACCCTTTTCACACATCTCAAACACATAGCAAAGAAAACACACCAAACTGGCCTGAATACTTACCCAGAAACTGAAATAGCAAAAGTACGAAGTCGGATCGAAATGAACAGCTAGTAGTGGGCCCCACCAGTTCCGCCCAGCTTACCACCGTCTGAAATAGGAGATTGTGTCACATAATATCGCAAACAGCTACTATCGTGCCTAAAACAAGCAAAACGGCAAAAACGACACGCGCGCACGTAAATATGACGGACGGAAACGGAAACGGCCGTTAGCGGAAACGGCAGATTTGACACTCGTTTCTATTTTAATCATAAGTTGAGCTAAGAATATTGGATTAAGGCGTATGAGATGCCATATCGAAGCTTAAAGGATGAACAACAACTGTTATGAAGACATCCAGAACTGAAACTGGAGGCTTCAGTCCCAAAGGAACCAAACACAATCACTTACGAAATCTGGCCAATGCACAAATGGTCAGTTTTGAGTGCAAACTGTTTTCTATGCTACACATGGTCAAAAGAGCTGCAAATTGGTAGTTAGATGGTTCATTCCAAATGGAACAACTTCCATGAAGGTCGTCAATCCAAATTCGGAACAGAAATTGGTCATCAGGACCAAAACAGATCTGACCAGAAAATGGTTATTTTCACGGGCAGGCCTTATTTGCTCGGCTATATCTCAGGTTTTATAAATCCGATTCATGAAATTCCAAGGGCATTAGAAAGCTCTGATATAGGGCTATAAGTTTGGTGTTTTGGTCGCAAGCCCAAACAGCTTGTAACCTAGTCAAATGTGAAGCCAAAGTTCCAGTCGTAAACTGTCCGGATATAAAAACAGTTCTGACATGCATTCTTATTTCGATCATAACTAGAGCTACGAGACTCGGATTTTGAAGTTCTTTATAGAGTTTCGAAGCTGTGACCAAGATCTATATTTCTTATGAAGGAGTCGACTCCCAGATCGTACTCTATCAAAATCGAAAAAGTCACGGTCAGAAACTTTCCAAAAACGTAACAGAATTTGTCAGTCAAAACAGGTCTGAGTATTTCGTTTATAACTCAGGATATACTAATCCGTTTAACCTGAAATTTTACAGGAATATTCAGGACCCAAGGGGCTACGACTTTTATTTTTGAGGAATTCCTAAATCCATACATAGCATTAAGAAAAATGAAGCCGAAGGTCAGTCGTTAAACTGTCCTGTTTTTCCCAGTTTTGCCGTTATCGCGCGCCGAAGTCGCACGGTCCGTTCCTACGATTCTTATACCAGATTTCCATCCATTTTGATACCAAATAACCTTATGTATCTCAGTTCTTAATTGGTCCGAAATTCCCTTCCCAAATCAGTCCAAATTTAACAAACATCAACCACAATCCCTAACCAAATTTCATTTGCACCAATGAACTTAATCCAACCTCTCACTAACCAAACCCTATCTCACTAACCATAAGCTAAGCTACATTAGCCTAATGGAGTCTAGGGTTTCTTAACCCAAATCAGATTTTTGCAAGTAACCAACCAATCACATGAGGCAATTCATCAAACATAACCACTACAAGTCCATTTCTCAACTAAAACAAGTAAGGAAAGCATTAAAATAAAAAGCCCTAATTCTCTTAATCTTAAATCAAAATTTCAGCAACATCTCCATCATAATCAAACCATGAAACTTCAATATAAACCTCATATTCACCATACAAACCCATAATCATAACATAATACATCATTTCCATATCTTAGAGATTAAAGCCCCAAAATTAATCTTTCAAAGAAGATAGCATACCTTCAAGTGAGTTTAGTAGATGATAAACTTTAACAATCAAGCTCTTAAGTGGTTGCTCCAAGCTCCCAAGACAAGATGCAAGCTAGAAATTGAAGATTTTTGAAGGAAAACTCTCTCCCTTGCTCTCAAGGAATTTCGGCCCCTCTCTCTCTTTTTCCTCTTAAATTTTTTACTTTGATTTCTTCTAATTGTCTTATAAGACTAAGAGGTAAATAAGTCAAAGAAGACACAAGAGATATTTTAGGCCAACCAATCACAAAAAAGATGCTTTATTTGCCTTTAAACCCCTTGCACTTCAACCTAACTTTAATTCTACTCTTGCCCAAAAACATTTGATACCATTTCAATTAACTCCATAAGTCATAACTTAATCTCATTTAAAACATGTAATCATACTTAATCACTTTACTAATCGCTTCCTCATCTTAATCACTTATACTTAAACATACCATTCCCATAATTAAAACAATCAAATAATAACTTTTATAACTTAGGCAAAATTAGGATTTTTTTTTAATCCCCACTTAAGCTTTCTAATAAATTGGAACACTAAAGGTTTGCTAATCATTCAAACTTACTAAACCTTTGTAATTAAAACAAATCCTATATTTACTTATGTCAAGGCACACACTAGAATACCGAATATAAATTATAGCTTGAACCTTATAATAATAATACGTAAACTAGGATTTTCAAACTTAACCGAATTAGGGTTTCCTTCCTAGCCATAAAACCCTAATTTTTTTTTCATACCGAATATCAAATAACCCTAATATCGACTTACGAACGGACTGGGGCCTCACAATCTCCCCCACTTAGGACAATTTCGTCCTCGAAATTAATTCGTTGGTCAAAGCGTACCTTCAAGACCTGCCGAAGGGTCAATCGCCTCCTGTTGACCCATTGCATACACCCTTGCTGGCCCTTTAGGTCGATTGTCCCCTGCATTTGACGGCTTAGTTGTAGTCCCTTCAGTCGGTGGCTTAATTCCTTCCTTTTTCATCTTAGGACACCGGGCAATCAGGTGTTCGGTGCTACCACATTTGAAGCATTTGCGTACCGAACTATTCTTCCAGCAATTTTCATCGGTGTGATTGCCCCCACAGAAACCACAGGTTGACTTGGCGGCTGTACTTGCCTCTCCACGCTGGACACTCCTCGGCCCCTCTTGCACTACCTGACCCCGCACAAAGTTATTCGGGGTCCCTGCAGGTCGTGGACCATCCGTACCTTTATTTATCTTGGCAGGTGGCTCGTTTCGCGAGCTTTGTCCGACCATGGAATCATTTGAGCTAGGTTGCCTCCTTTTCCGATCGTGGAAGGCTTTAACCTGTCCTCTGGCAGTCTCAATCCGCTGTACTTTTTCTAGCGCTTGGCTAAATGTGTTCAACTGAGCAGCTGCTAGCGATTCCTGGATTTCCACATTTAAACCTTGAACGAATCGACGGATTCGTTTCTGCTCCGTTAACACCAGCTCTGGGGCAAAGCGAGAAAGTTTAGTGAACTGAGTTTCGTACTCCGCCACGCTAAATGCACCTTGACGCAGGCGGATAAAATCATCTTCCCGTTTCTCTTGCACGATGGGCGGCAAGTACTTCTCATTAAATTCTCGGGTGAAATTGATCCAGGTCCAGGGGGTTTGTTCGCGCTCCCACTTAGTTTTAATCACGTTCCACCAGGCTCGAGCGGCTCCTTCAAACTGGAACACAGCAAAGGATATCTGCCGCTCTTCCGAATACCTAAGCGCGGCAAATATATCGAGCATACGGTCCATCCAGGTTTCTGCTAAATCAGGATTAGGTCCTCCTATAAACTTAGGAGGTGCAAACTTTTGGAACCGTTCTAAGGCACGGTCCTCACCCTCATGATTATGTCCCGGATTATGTCCAGGATTCCCAGTACTGCTTCCTTGACCTTGGGGATTTGCCATGCGTTCTAACAGATCGGCCATCCGCTGGATGGCTGTAGCTATTTGATCCGGCCCATTTCCATTATTTCCTTCAGAGCCTTGTCCTAGCCCTCTAGCTCCACTTGGACCACCGGAGTCCATCTAGTGTACAAGTCTATAATTCGGAACAATACGTATACTTATTATCCAGACTATGAGCAAAAGAAGAGACACAAAACTTACGCACAAAAGGCACACAAAAGATAAGTTCAAAATTCTATTCAAATATATACACGTATTTACAAAGTCACACCAAAAGATTTACACATTACCCGACCTCCAGTCGGTACAAAACCCAATATACACGAGCACTCCGGCTCCAAAAATCTAGTTAGTCTGCCAAGTAACAAAAGGAATTAACCGAATTAGTTCTAACAAAAGTAACCAGCCTTACAGTCTAAAGTACAAAAGCGGCCCTATGCGTCTCCCCTAGGACCCAGGTTCCCAACGGAACCTAACGTATCCACCTCATCCATCATCTCCAGACCGATGGCTCGTGGCGGGGCCTCTGCGACTAAATCTAGTAAGAGCTCGCAGTCAACAGACATACTCCAAGCCCTGTCCCTCAGCTGCCTCTTCATAGCGAAGAGGTGCTGGTGTGTGTCCTGGAGCTGACGGTGCAAAGCATCCGTCCTCTCCCTCTCCTCTCGGAGACTCCGCTCCAAGTGCCTAATGCATGACGCCCGCCCCTGGCCAACCTCTCTGGCCTCCTCCAGCTGCGCTCTCAAAGAGTCGGCTGTCCTGTCTAGGTGATAACGCTCGTCATCCAATGACAAGACGACCTCGTCAGGATAGCCAAAGGTATACCAACACGCACAGGGTCGGTGCGACGCCTGACTAAATGGGGAATACGTGATGTAAGGCTCCCCAAGTCTCCTCCGATATCGGATCGCACGCTTACGCCACACTCGGTCCTCCGGCCCCCCGCCGCTGGGTCCAGCACCACTAGAACCGCTCGGATACATACCTACAAAACATTAATTCGTCAGTTCACCAGTATTTCAGCTTAAAATATATCATTCAACTTAAAAGCATCAAATATGCCTAGTGTCTATCATGTACGTCCCACTTGCCCAAGTCCTCTAACCTAGGCGCTCTGATACCAACTGTGACGACCCCACTTCTCCCAAAGGCGAACCCGAGGGTATCAGCAGGCCGTCTGCCTAACTCGCGCCAGGACTCAAAACTTAACGTAATAAAACTAAAAAAAAAAAAATCAAAAGAGTACATATTTACATCTCCCAAAAGTATCTGACCATCCACTATTACACTCTTATAACTACAACCAAAAGTAAAAGGTAGACCCTAAAGAGGGTCCTTATACAACCTACCAAAACTAATACAAACATTCTAAGTGTCCAACTATTACAAACAAACTTAACTATACTAGTGTAAGTGCCAAAATCCCCGCGTCGGCCCCTGCTAAGGAAAACAAAAGAAAAGGGGTAAGCTGAATGCTTAGTAAGTAAACAGGGGCGAAAGCATAAATTCACGTAGCAACCATCACACAATAAGAGTAAAGCAAAAGCATAAAAGAACAACACCATATAATAAGGATACGGGTGGCTCCAAAGCCAATTCAGGTGCCATGTATGATCTCCTGCCGACACTCCGTCGACCGCAAATAATAGTCCGTAGAACCCCGCTTGTACACCCACCGAGCACCTTATCACCCTCACTGGCCAGTCACCTCACAAACTTGCTCGAGCGAACGAAATTGAACTTGCTGCGCAAGCTCGGTTCACAAACTTGGTCACCTTCTCGGTGAACCGGATTCACAAAATTGGTTCATAACATGAACCTACAAACTTGGTGACCTCAGACTAAGTTGGACTGACTTCGACCAAGCCCTAACCGGCTCGAATAGTCCATACAGGTCTTAGATCGGGCCCACAAACTCACAAACTTTGCAAACTGCACAAACTTTACTCGAAAGTCGCCCCGAGCCACAAGCTCAAGGGTTTTGGTTCCAAAAGGTTCATATACATATGCCAAGTACAATTATACATTCAAATTAGGGTTTAGGTCGAGCGCGATAAAGTACACCCTCGCCTAAGTACCCTTTTCACACATCTCAAACACATAGCAAAGAAAACACACCAAACTGGCCTGAATACTTACCCAGAAACTGAAATAGCAAAAGTACGAAGTCGGATCGAAATGAACAGCTAGTAGTGGGCCCCACCAGTTCCGCCCAGCTTACCACCGTCTGAAATAGGAGATTGTGTCACATAATATCGTAAACAGCTACTATCGTGCCTAAAACAAGCAAAACGGCAAAAACGACACGCGCGCACGTAAATATGACAGACGGAAACGGAAACGGAAACGGCCGTTAGCGGAAACGGCAGATTTGACACTCGTTTGTATTTTAATCATAAGTTGAGCTACGAATATCGGATTAAGGCGTATGAGATGCCATATCGAAGCTTAAAGGATGAAAAACAACTGTTATGAAGACATCCAGAACTGAAACTGGAGGCTTCAGTCCCAAATGAACCAAACACAATCACTTACGAAATCTGGCCAATGCACAAATGGTCAGTTTTGAGTGCAAACTGTTTTCTATGCTACACATGGTCAAAAGAGCTGAAAATTGGCAGTTAGATGGTTCATTCCAAATGGAACAACTTCCATGAAGGTCGTCAATCCAAATTCGGAACGGAAATTGGTCATCAGGACCAAAACAGATCTGACCAGAAAATGGTCATTTTCACGGGCAGGCCTTATTTGCTCGGCTATATCTCAGGTTTTATAAATCCGATTCATGAAATTCCAAGGGCGTTAGAAAGATCTGATATAGGGCTATAAGTTTGATGTTTTGGTCGCAAGCCCAAACAGCTTTTAACCTAGTCAAATGTGAAGCCAAAGTTCCAGTCGTAAACTGTCCGGATATAAAAACAGTTCTGACATGCATTCTTTTTTCGATCATAACTAGAGCTACGAGACTCGGATTTTGACGTACTTTATAGCGTTTTGAAGCTGTGACCAAGATCTACATTTCTTATGAAGGAGTCGACACCCAGATCGTACTCTATCAAAATCGAAAAAGTCACGGTCAGAAACTTTCCAAAAACGTAACAGAATTTGACGGTCAAAACAGGTCTGAGTATTTCGTTTATAACTCAGGATATACTAATCCGTTTAACCTGAAATTTTACAGGCATATTCAGGACCCAAGGGGCTACGACTTTTATGTTTTGAGGAATTCCTAAATCCGTACATAGCATTAAGAAAAATGAAGCCGAAGGTCAGTCGTTAAACTGTCCTGTTTTTCCCAGTTTTGCCGTTATCGCGCGCCGAAGTCGCACGGTCCGTTCCTACGATTCTTATACCAGATTTCCATCCATTTTGATACCAAATAACCTTATGTATCTCAGTTCTTAATTGGTCCGAAATTCCCTTCCCAAATCAGTCCAAATTTAACAAACATCAACCACAATCCCTAACCAAATTTCATTTGCACCAATGAACTTAATCCAACCTCTCACTAACCAAACCCTATCTCACTAACCATAAGCTAAGCTACATTAGCCTAATGGAGTCTAGGGTTTCTTAACCCAAATCAGATTTTTGCAAGTAACCAACCAATCACATGAGGCAATTCATCAAACATAACCACTACAAGTCCATTTCTCAACTAAAACAAGTAAGGAAAGCATTAAAATAAAAAGCCCTAATTCTCTTAATCTTAAATCAAAATTTCAGCAACATCTCCATCATAATCAAACCATGAAACTTCAATATAAACCTCATATTCACCATACAAACCCATAATCATAACATAATACATCATTTCCATATCTTAGAGATTAAAGCCCCAAAATTAATCTTTCAAAGAAGATAGCATACCTTCAAGTGAGTTTAGTAGATGATAAACTTTAACAATCAAGCTCTTAAGTGGTTGCTCCAAGCTCCCAAGACAAGATGCAAGCTAGAAATTGAAGATTTTTGAAGGAAAACTCTCTCCCTTGCTCTCAAGGAATTTCGGCCCCTCTCTCTCTTTTTCCTCTTAAATTTTTTACTTTGATTTCTTCTAATTGTCTTATAAGACTAAGAGGTAAATAAGTCAAAGAAGACACAAGAGATATTTTAGGCCAACCAATCACAAAAAAGATGCTTTATTTGCCTTTAAACCCCTTGCACTTCAACCTAACTTTAATTCTACTCTTGCCCAAAAACATTTGATACCATTTCAATTAACTCCATAAGTCATAACTTAATCTCATTTAAAACATGTAATCACACTTAATCACTTTACTAATCGCTTCCTCATCTTAATCACTTATACTTAAACATACCACTCCCATAATTAAAACAATCAAATAATAACTTTTATAACTTAGGCAAAATTAGGATTTTTTTTTAATCCCCACTTAAGCTTTCTAATAAATTGGAACACTAAAGGTTTGCTAATCATTCAAACTTACTAAACCTTTGTAATTAAAACAAATCCTATATTTACTTATGTCAAGGCACACACTAGAATACCGAATATAAATTATAGCTTGAACCTTATAATAATAATACGTAAACTAGGATTTTCAAACTTAACCGAATTAGGGTTTCCTTCCTAGCCATAAAACCCTAATTTTTTTTCCATACCGAATATCAAATAACCCTAATATTGACATACGAACGGACTGGGGCCTCACACCAGAGCTGACACCTTTGTCTATTCTTTTCCCCCTTTGATTGGTCAGGGTTGGTCGTGGTTGGCTGTCGGTTTCTACTCCCTTTTCGAGGTAGGCCTGGGCAATTAGCGATTTGATGATCTGAACTACCGTAACGCAAACATTTTCTTCCTTTCTTCCAGTACACATCCTCCATGTGATTTGGCTTCCTACAGTACCCGCAAGGGCCACGGGAAGCAGAGACTGGGCCTCTCGGTGATGCACCACTTGATATCCCCGGTAGTTGTACTCCTCCGTTTCCCCTTCCAATCTTAAGAGACGTACTTTTATCCTCTTGCTCTAAACTATTTCCAGGAAATCCCCTTTCTTGGCTTGGAAGTTCTTGACTTGTAACCTTGCATTTTCAACTCGTTGGGCTTTTTCCATAGCATCACTATAGGTACTGAGTTGGGCTACAGCCAGGTCTTTCTGAATCTCAACATTTAATCCCTAGACAAAATGCCTTATCCGCCTTTGCTCAGTGACAATTAGTTCTAGAGCGAACTTAGACAACCTGGTGAACTGGCTCTCGTATTCGGCGACAGTTTGAGTTTCCTGGAGAAACTTAATGAACTCATCTTCTTTCTTTTCCTGAATCAGAGGTGGGAAATACTTCATGTTGAACTCCATCATGAAATTCACCCACGTCCTCGGTGTTTGTTCTGTTTCCCATTTCAGTCTTATGATATTCCACCAAGATCGGGCCGCTCCCTCCAGTTGGAAGACGGCAAATGTCACCTGTCGTTCCTCAGTGTAGTGTAACACGACAAAGATATCAATGATCTTTTCTAGCCACCTCTCCGCCACGTCAGGGTCTGGTCCCCCAATAAATTTTGGTGGCGAGAACTTCTGAAATCGTTCAATAGCTCTATCCTCTCCCTCGATATGATTACCAGGGCTCTCCTACTGATTAATAGAATTTTGGCCCTGATGTTCTACTACGTCAGCCAAAAGGTCGGTCATACGTTGGACAGCTGCAGCCACCTGCATGTTAGGATCCATTCCAGGTTCAGGATTAGGTCCAGGTATTGGTTCCCGGTTTACTCCTTCATTTGAGGTTCCACGCCCCTGGCCCCGTCCACTATGAGTACCTTCCATTTGGCTTAACCAGTCTAGGGTTGGAGCGCGAATACAATATTAAAACAAGGTATGCAAGTACAAGTGATAAAAGCAAACAATATACATAAAACATATCTTTAGCAGATAAATCACACAGTAGCAATCAGTCAGATACAAGCAGAAGGAATCGCATGAAAGTCATTAAAAGAATTATATACTAACTAGGCCAATGGTACACAAGCAACTAACCAACAGCTTTCTCTCTCTAGGCTCCGTCCACAATCTATGAGAATAACACAATTTATATCTTAGGCAGGGTCAATCATCCTTAATGATACCCTAACACATCGCATGAAGTCTCGTAGAATCAAATTCTAGTTCGCCCAAGTCATTTCTAACCTAGGCTCTCATCTATTTAGTAGTCGGGTACAAGAATCCCAAAAGAAGATAATTCACGACTCAGGCTGGCCAGTCCCAAGGGTAATTCATCAACAATCGAGATTCTTACCTGACCTACAAATCTATTATCTCCAAGTACCATGGTAAAGGTTTAAAACCTATAAAATCTTACGATCCATAGCTTATACTCAAAAGAGCACTTAAACATTTGTACACATTCACGAAATCAGGACCATAACACCAATTGAGCCAAATTAAAAGATACAATCAATCTTTGGTACAGCGTTCCTACAACAATAAAAACGAAATGGAAGTGTCGCCGCCACGTCACAGTCCAACCAAGTACAAGTAAACTTTGGTTAACATGAGAGAATGTACATTTCCAAAGAGATGTCACATAAACATGAGGAAACACTTTAATATATACATATTAGTAAGTTTACAAACCCAAAAGGAAACATTGTATTAAGATACACTTAGGGTTTCCAACTTCCTAGGAGCTATACAAAAAAGGGTATTTATACAAGCTCTATTCATTCGTCAAAATGATCATTGGTCCAAAAGATGGTTCCCTGTAAGGAAAACAAGGATAACGGGACGGGGTGAGTTAGAAGCTCAATGAGGTACCAAAATTATAAATAGTAGAAATCATGAGAAAACACTTTTAAGGCACTTATTCACATCAAATACAAGAAATGAAAAAACACCACAATGTAAAGGATACAGGTGGCTGTCAGGAGCCAAATTCCCATTGCAATACTTGATCCAGCCCCGTTGACCCTCCGTCAACGTTCAAATAAAGGAGCCAATCCAGTAGAACACCACTTTAACACCAAAATCCCATTCACCAAATATACCCCTTACCGGGCCCGAACGCCAAACAGGAACAGGAATGGTAATACTCGAGTATACCGGAAATCCAGAGTCTCCAATACCCATAGATTCCCACAACAGGCACCCATGGATTGTCAATTTCCTCGACCAAGCCCTTGCTGGCTCAATTCAATCAACTCCCCACGAGGTTGAGCTCAGATTTAACAGGAAGGTCGTTGGATGCACTTCCAAACGACATTATAACAGGCGCCGGTAATAGATTCAAGTATATACAGGAAATAAGTCACACAGGCCAGAGAGCGAGTGTCATAAAGTACACCCTCATCTTGTGAGACCCCGTAATTTTCTCATTTTATGGGTTTTATTCTATTTAATGGCATATTTTTCTGCATTTTATTTATTCGGAAAATTTCTAGATATTTTTTATGAGTAAATATTCTTTTTTATATAATTTTCTAGTATTGGTTAGTTTTGAGAAATTAAGAGCGTATATCGGACGTAGGACCCGCTAGTGCGGAAAGTTCGGTAAAATTCGGTCAATTAGGTTAAGTTGTTTATACCGGATTTAATTTATCAGGTGTTAAAAGATAATTAGATGTTACCTATATGGATTAGTATTGGAGAGACAAAAAGATAAGTTTTAAACCAAAAGGTGACAAGTGTCACCATCCAATTCATCCTTGGACTTTTGACCAAGATATTTGTTTCCTTCTTAAAGCTAATTTTGACCAAAAATTTCCCATTTCTTATGCTCTCTTGGCCAAACTTCTTGGAGACAAACAAGAGGAAAAACTTCCAATTTCTTCCTTGTATTTCTTGCTCAATCTCACAAACCAACCATTAAAATCTTGATTTGCTCCATAAAAACCTTTCTCTTGGTAGGATTAAGGTGTGTGGTGAAGTGGTTTGAGAAGCAAAGGTGCTAAGTTGGGTCTTTTCTTGGGTTTGCAAAGTAAGTGACTAAGGAACCTTTCCTTTAATCTTGATAATGTTCAATTAGTGATTTGTAGTGGTTGAATAAGTGATTTTATGGATGATTTCATGACCTATGGTTGAGATTGATGGATTTTTCTTTTGTTCATGATTTTTCTGATTTCAAATGATTAGTGTTGGTTAACCATGGATTAAGGGTTTGTTATAGTGTAAAATGAAGTTGATATATGTTGGATGTGATAGATTGTACAAAAATTCTGGTTTGGGGCAAAGATTCCAGATTAGGGTTTCACTAACCCCTGTTCTACCCATTTCTGTTCGACCAGGTTAGAGGCCGAATTGGCCTTAGCACAAACATGAAAGTTGTAGAGAATGATGTTTTCTAGTTGCCTGTAAAGTTTTATCCCAATCCGATCTCGGTAGCCTGAGATAAGACGGAAATACCCAGACTGGTCTAGGTAGGACTTCAGCGAACAGGGTTGACATTTCACCCATTCGGACCGTGACTTTTCACCATGATCCTTACCAAATTAGATTTTGGCCAAAACATAAAAGTTGTAGCCAATAGTATAAAATAGTTACCTACAAAATTTCAACTTGATCATACCACTGTAGCATGTGAAATGACCGAAATACCCTTGACTGTCCATGAAACCTGTTTCGCGCCCAGAATTCTGTTTTCGTGTAGTTTTCCATTTTTGATCATGCAAATGCATGATTTGGCCTTGGAGGTCTTCATAATAAATGTAGGGTTGTGTTTTAGCTTCAAAACACCATAAGATACACTTCAATCGGACTTCGGTAGCCTGAGTTATTGCTGTTTAACAATTGTGCGGTTAGCCAACCTGTTTGTGAGATTCTGGGTTCGTATATTTCAATTTTGACCTAGATACATTGCAAACTGGACTGAGTGGCCTTCTTCAACCTTGTAGCCCCCTGTCTTAGCTTAGAAATGGTATAAGTTTCACCTCAATCCGACAAGCGTAGCCTCGGATGTACCCATTCCGCAAAAACCCATCAAAACTGTCTTTTGTAAACTTCGTTTCCGCACTTGTTGTTAGCCTAAATTTTGTCCTTGTATTGTCTTGAGCATATTGAGTGGCTGTTTATGTTATGTGTAATGTTGGGATTGATTGAGGAAAACAATGAAGCCATAAATGGCTGGAAATAGGAAAATACAAAGGGCGTGCTGCCCAAATTTTCGCTCAAGGGCTAAGATTCTATTTGAACTTGTATATTTTTCGTTTGGCAAATACTATGACCGTTTTCCATCTTAAAACATGATACCGTTTCCATTTGAACCTTCAAATGTTTATTTACTACTTCATACCAAAATATAGAGGTATGACCTAAGGTTTTCTCAGTCAAGACATGTAGGCCATAATAACTACTTGAATGTATATTGATTTTGAACCGCATAAACGATTCCGAAAAATAATATTTCTGAGCCTATCTAGTTGGATTCCGACTTGACTTGGATTCAAGTATTTTCCATTGGAACTGTTATAACCCTTTGAGTTTGGTTTATGACACCCTAGTTGTTTCCGTCCACAGATCCAAATGGCTTTATTTTCACTTTAAAGTCACCTTTATCCGTTTTACTCGTAACTAGTCGGATTCCTTGAATCCACTAACTTGTTTTGCTAGATGAATTGTAATATTCTTCTCGTTGAATCATAGGTTTTCTCGGTGACCGAGGGTAAGATCCGATAGGACATTTTGGACGTTATTTTGCATAATTTGGTGAGTGTTCCTTGTTTGCTATATTTTCTTGACTTCATGACTTGTATTATTGTTTGATAACGTGTTAAGTGCTTTCAATGATTTTCCAAAATGAGTTTTCTAGGCGGGTGTGCACTTTATCGCACCCGACCTAAATAAATGTGAAATTTTCAAAGATTGAATGATTGGAACGTTACTTGTGCATGAATGTAAGCCTTTTGGCTGAACTGGACCCTGCCCCTTGTTACCGATCGACCCGAGCCAGAAGCGGACTAGGACGGGCGATTTGGTGACCTGGGTGAACATTTGGTATACTCGAGTATTACCTTGTAGGTTGGTGGAGGTTGGTGGAGCCTAGCCAATGTCCCGGAAAGGTTGAATGAAATTAACGAATGAACGAACGAGGGTTTTATTGATAAATGAAAAATGCATTTTCAAACGAATGAAGAAATAAGGGGAATGACAGGAGAACGAACGAATGAACGAACGTATCCTTTTCATGTGTGACTTATTGTAAATGTGGTAAATGTTTCTTGACTTATTGTTTGATTTATGGCTTGATCCTATATTCGGAACCTCACTGAGCTTTTAGCTCATTCCTTTAGTTTTGTTTTCCTTAACAGGGGAAGGCGAGCAGGGGCTAGAGCTCTGTATCGACTGGCTGGGTCTAGTTTTGCTTTTGTTTTGGTTCTCGCCCTAGTGCTTGGTACGGGCTGGTTGTATAGTGACTTGAGAACTTTTGTATTCTCGATGGTTGTACTTCTTTCTGAGATAGCAATGTACATAAGTTTTGTTTTAAGTTTTGGATCCTCGTTTTGCTCTTTCTTGTGGTTCTATTTCCGATTTGTGTGAGTGAACGACTGAGTCCCGGCGAGAGCTGGGCAGGCGGTCCACTGAACCCTCTGGCTCGCCTAAGGGGAAAGTGGGGCTGTCACACATCTCATACAGAATAAACAGTCGGAAAATACATTCCAATAGCAATTTGCAAGTACAGATAACCAGTTTAGCAATAATTCAGGGGAGTGGTACACTTACCGGTTCAAGTACAGATACTTCAAAAGTTTTCACACCAAAGTGGCTTTAATCGCAAGAAACCCTAAAATAACCAAAGTAAAATAATTAAAGGTTTCGCATCCAAAATTGAGTAAACGGAATACATAAGTGAGGCTCGACTACTAGTCGTATGCCTCGCCAAATAATTACTAATGCAAGGGTGCAAAACATGATTTTTGGGAATGAAATGATAACATGAAGACCTAGGGCTCAAACAACCCCAAAAGCCTTTCTTATATATATCCCAAACCAAACCAAACTCGAAGAAATCCCACATTTCCAAAATTTGGACAGCATGTCCCCTACATTTCCTTACTTTTCCATCCTACAATCAACACCAATTCATCTCAAATCAACCATCTACAAATCATAGATTATAAAGCACACCTTTCGGCACAATAAGCACAACTGAAGCTACGCTTATCGGATTGAAACGAATCTTATGGCGTTTCGAAGCCATAACATATACCAACATTTCTTATGAAGACCTCCAAGGCCAAATCATGCATTTTCATGGTCAAAAATGGAGAACTCCATGAAAACGGAAATCTGTCCGCGAAACAGGATTCATGGGCAGTCAAGGGTATTTTGGTCATTTCATATGCTGCAGTGCTCTGATTGAGCTGAAGTTTTACAGGAAGCTAGTTAACACAATTTACTACAACCTTCATGTTTTAACCTAAGTCAGATTCGGCCTCTAACATGCACTAATAAAGCCGGTCAAAACAGGGCAGATTGGAACCCTAACACTGAAATTTTTCGCACAAGCTGAAATTTTCCGCAAATAACCGCCATTAATGCACAAGGGATCCATTTAACACAATTTAGAGCCATCAATCCAAGGCCAACCATGATCATCATATGAAAATAGAAAAATCCCAAAAAAAATCAGACATTTAGCTAACTTCACTTTAATCCATGAAATCTTCCATAAAATCACCTAGTTAGCTACCATAAGTCACCAATTAACTATTATTAGGAACAAAGAGCGAGTTCCAAGCAAAATACCTTAATTCCTCAAGAAAGGTAGTAGCTTAGGGGTTTTTCTTCCAAAACAACTCCACCAAGGCCTTCAAAATCCCTTAGCAAATCAATTTTGTGGACTAATTCAAGAGTTAATCGGTTGGATTTCAAGATTTAAGCAAGAATGGAAGATGAAAGGTTGAAGCTTTCTTTTCTTTTCTCTCAAGTGAGGGTCGGCCAACAAGCTAGAGAAATGAAGATGATTTTGGTCAATTTTGATATTTAGTAAAGGTGATGAATAGTAGGTCAAAGTCCACCCTCCAATGGTTTCATGGCACTTGTCTTTTCCTATGCTAAATCTTATCCTTTTATCTACCAAGATTAATCTATCTAGATAACCTTCAATTATCTCCTAACACCTAGTAAATTAATCTCTTTATGCAAAACTTAACCTAATTGGTCGAAATAACTGCACTTAGCGCACTAGCAGGTCCCATGTCTAATGTACACTCCTAATATCTCATGAACTATCTTATACTAGAAAAATGATTTAAAACCTATATTTACTCATGAAAATATCTATGAAATTAATATAATAACGAAAATATAGAAAACGCGTGAAAAGAAAGAAAATCATGCCTAGAAATTAAGAAAATTTTCGGGTTCTCACACTCTCTCTCCCTTAAAAGAATTTTGTCCTCGAAATTCCTTATCATTGCCTTCTTCGGAATACAAAAATTTTACTGCTTGCTTCTCACGGTTAAATTGAGCATCATACTTAGCTAACCAATCCGTACCCCTTCACTGGCCAGGCTCATTGAATTCTTTGGTATAGTTTCTTCTTCCTTCCTAAATTGTAATTCTTATACACCATTCTAGTGGTCAAGCTGTGCAATACCAGAATCTTACCTTCCACGTCCTCATACGGGTCAGGGACTTGATATTGCACCAGGGAATACACCCGAGCTGACACCTTTGGTCTATTCTTTTCCCCCTTTGACCGGTCAGGGTTGGTCGTTGTTGGCTGTCGGTTTCTACTCCCTTTTCGAGGTAAGCCTGGGCAATTAGCGATTTGATGATCTGAACTACCGCAACGCAGACATTTTCTTCCTTTCTTCCAGTACACATCCTCCATGTGATTTGGCTTCCTACAGTACGCGCAGGGGCCACGGGAAGCGGAGACTTGGCCTCTTGGTGATGCACCACTTGATATCCCCGGTAGTTGTACTCCTCCGTTTCCCCTTCCAATCTTAAGAGACGTACTTTTATCCTCTTGCTCTGAACTATTTCCAGAAAATCCCCTTTTCTTGGCTTGGAAGTTCTTGACTTGTAACCTTGCATTTTCAACTCGTTGGGCTTTTTCCATAGCATCACTATAGGTACTGAGTTGGGCTACAGCCAGGTCTTTCTGAATCTCAACATTTAATCCCTAGACAAAACGCCTTATCCGCTTTTGCTCAATGACAATTAGTTCGAGAGCGAACTTAGACAACCTGGTGAACTGGCTCTCATATTCGGCGACAGTTTGAGTTCCCTGGCGAAAATTAATGAACTCATCTTCTTTCTTTTCCTGAATCAGAGGTGGGAAATACTTCGTGTTGAACTCCCTCAAGAAATTCACCCACGTCCTCGATATTTGTTCTCTTTCCCATTTCAGTCTTATGATATTCCACCAAGATCAGGCCGCTCCCTCCAGTTCGAAGACGGCAAATGTCACATGTCTTTCCTCAGTGTAGTGTAACACGACAAAGATATCAATCATCTTTTCTAGCCACCTCTTCGCCACGTCAGGGTCTGGTCCCCCAAGGAATTTCGGTAGCGAGAACTTCTGAAATCGTTCAAGAGCTCTATCCTCACCCTCGATATGATTACCAGGGTTCCTCTGCTGATTAATAGAATTTTGGCCCTGATGTTCTACTACGTGAGCCAAAAGCTCAGTCATACGTTGGACAGCAGCAGCCACCTGCATTTTAGGATCCATTCCAAGGTTCAGGATTAGGTCCAAATATTGGTTCCCGATTTCCTCCTTCATTTGAGGTTCCACGCCCCTGGCCCCATCCACTACGAGTACCCTCCATTTGGCTTAACCAGTCTAGGGTTGGAGCGCGAATACAATATTAAAACAAGGTATGCAGGTACAAGTGATAAAAGCAAACAATATACATATAGCATATCTTTAGCCAATAAATCACACAGTAGTAGTCAGTCAGATACAAGCAGAAGGAATCGCATTAAAGTCATTAAAAGAATTATATACTAACTAGGCCAATGGTACACAAGCAACTAACCAACAGCTTTCTCTCTCTAGGCTCCGTCCACAATCTATGAGAATAACACAAGTTATATCTTAGGCAGGGTCAATCATGCTTAATGATACCCTAACACATCGCATGAATTCCCGTAGAATCAAATTCTAGTTCGCCCAAGTCATTTCTAACCTAGGCTCTCATCTATTTAGTAGTCGGGTATAAGAATCCCAAAAGAAGACAATTCACGACTCGGGCTGGCCAGTCCCAAGGGCAATTCATCTACAATCGAGATTCTTACCTGACCTACAAATCTATTATCTCCAAGTACCACGGTAAAGGTTTAAAACCTATAAAATCATACGATACATAGCTTATACTCAAAAGAGCACTTAAACATTTGTAAACATTCATGAAATCAGGACCATAACACCAATTGAGCCAAATTAAAAGATACAATCAATCTTTGGTACAACGTTCCTACAACAATAAAAACGAAATGGAAGTGCCGCCGCCACGTCACAGTCCAACCAAGTACAAGTAAACTTTGGTTAACATGAGAGAATGTACATTTCCAAAGAGATGTCACATAAACATGAGGAAACACTTTAATATATACATATTAGTAAGTTTACAAACCCAAAAGTAAACATTGTATTAAGATACATTTAGGGTTTCCAACTTCCAAGGAGCTATACAAAAAGGGTATTTATACAAGCTCTATTCATTCGTCAAAATGATCATTGGTCCAAAAGATGGTTCCCTGTAAAGAAAACAAGGATAACGGGATGGTACCAAAATTATAAACAGTAGAAATCATGAGAAAACACTTTTAAGGCACTTATTCACATCAAATACGAGAAATGAAAGAACACCACAATGTAAAGGATACAGGTGGCTCTCAGGAGCCAAATTCCCATTGCAATACTTGATCCAGCCCCGTTGACCCTCCGTCAATGTTTAAATAAAGGAATCAGTCCAGTAGAACACCACTTTAACGCCAAAATCCCATTCACCAAATATACCCCTTACCGGGCCCGAACGCGAAACAGGAACAGGAATGGTAATACTCGAGTATACCGGAAATCCAGAGTCTCCAACACCCATAGATTCCCACAGAACAGGCACCCATGGATTGTCAATTTCCTCGACCAAGCCCTTGCTGGCTCAATTCAATCAACTCCCCATGAGGTTGAGCTCAGATTTAACAGGAAGGTCGTTGGATGCACTTCCAAACGACATTATAACAGGCGCCGGTAACAGATTCAAGTATATACAGGAAATAAGTCACACAGGCCAGAGAGCGAGTGTGATAAAGTAAACCCTCATCTCGTACAAAATAAACAGTCGGAAAATACATTGAAATAGCAATTTGCAAGTACAGATAACCAGTTTAACAATAATTCAGGAGAGTGGTACACTAACCGGTTCAAGTACAGATACTTCAAAAGTTTTCACTCCAAAGTGGCTTTAATCGCAAGAAACCCTAAAATAACCAAAGTAAAACAATTAAAGGTTTCGCATCCAAAATTGAGTAAACGGAATACACAAGTGAGGCTCGACTACTAGTTGTATGCCTCACCAAATAATTACTAATGCAAGGGTGCAAAACATGATTTTTGGGAATGAAAAGAGAACATGAAGACCTAGGGCTCAAACAACCCCAAAAGCCTTTCTTATATATATCCCAAACCAAACCAAACTCGAAGAAATCCCACATTTCCAAAATTTGGACAGCATGTCCCCTTCATTTCCTTACTTTTCCATCCTACAATCAACACCAATTCATCTCAAATCAGCTATCTACAAATCATAGATTATAAAGCACTCCTTTCGACACAATAAGCACAACTGAAGCTACGCTTATCGGATTGAAAAGTATCTTATGGCCTTTCCAAGCCATAACATATACCTACATTTCTTATGAAGACCTCTGAAGCCAAATCATGCATTTTCATGGTAAAAAATGGAGAACTCCATGAAAACGGAAATCTGTCCGCGAAACAGGGTTCATGGGCAGTCAAGGATATTTTGGTCATTTCATATGCTGCAGTGCTCTGATTGAGCTGAAGTTTTATAGGAAGCTAGTTAACACAATTTTCTACAACCTTCATGTTTTAACCCAAGTCAGATTCGGCCTCTAACATGCACTAATAAAGCCGGTCAAAACAGGGCAGATTGGAACCCTAACACTGAAATTTTTCGCACAAGTTGAAATTTTCCGCAAATAACCGCCATTAATGCACAAGGGATCCATTTAACACAATTTAGAGCCATCAATCCAAGGCCAACCATGATCATCATATGAAAATAGAAAAATCCCAAAAAAAATCAGACATTTAGCTAACTTCACTTTAATCCATGAAATCTTCCATAAAATCACCTAGTTAGCTACCATAAGTCACCAATTAACTATTATTAGGAACAAAGAGCGAGTTCCAAGCAAAATACCTTAATTCCTCAAGAAAGGTAGTAGCTTAGGGGTTTTTCTTCCAAAACAACTCCACCAAGGCCTTCAAAATCCCTTAGCAAATCAATTTTGTGGACTAATTCAAGAGTTAATCGGTTGGATTTCAAGATTTAAGCAAGAATGGAAGATGAAAGGTTGAAGCTTTCTTTTCTTTTCTCTCAAGTGAGGGTCGGCCAACAAGCTAGAGAAATGAAGATGATTTTGGTCAATTTTGATATTTAGTAAAGGTGATGAATAGTAGGTCAAAGTCCACCCTCCAATGGTTTCATGGCACTTGTCTTTTCCTATGCTAAATCTTATCCTTTTATCTACCAAGATTAATCTATCTAGATAACCTTCAATTATCTCCTAACACCTAGTAAATTAATCTCTTTATGCAAAACTTAACCTAATTGGTCGAAATAACTGCACTTAGCGCACTAGCAGGTCCCATGTCTAATGTACACTCCTAATATCTCATGAACTATCTTATACTAGAAAAATGATTTAAAACCTATATTTACTCATGAAAATATCTATGAAATTAATATAATAACGAAAATATAGAAAACGCGTGAAAAGAAAGAAAATCATGCCTAGAAATTAAGAAAATTTTCGGGTTCATACACTCTCTCTCCCTTAAAAGAATTTTGTCCTCGAAATTCCTTATCATTGCCTTCTTCGGAATACAAAAATTTTACTGCTTGCTTCTCACGGTTAAATTGAGCATCATACTTAGCTAACCAATCCGTACCCCTTCACTGGCCAGGCTCATTGAATTCTTTGGTATAGTTTCTTCTTCCTTCCTAAATTGTAATTCTTATACACCATTCTAGTGGTCAAGCTGTGCAATACCAGAATCTTACCTTCCACGTCCTCATACGGGTCAGGGACTTGATATTGCACCAGGGAATACACCCGAGCTGACACCTTTGGTCTATTCTTTTCCCCCTTTGACCGGTCAGGGTTGGTCGTTGTTGGCTGTCGGTTTCTACTCCCTTTTCGAGGTAAGCCAGGGCAATTAGCGATTTGATGATCTGAACTACCGCAACGCAGACATTTTCTTCCTTTCTTCCAGTACACATCCTCCATGTGATTTGGCTTCCTACAGTACGCGCAGGGGCCACGGGAAGCGGAGACTTGGCCTCTTGGTGATGCACCACTTGATATCCCCGGTAGTTGTACTCCTCCGTTTCCCCTTCCAATCTTAAGAGACGTACTTTTATCCTCTTGCTCTGAACTATTTCCAGAAAATCCCCTTTTCTTGGCTTGGAAGTTCTTGACTTGTAACCTTGCATTTTCAACTCGTTGGGCTTTTTCCATAGCATCACTATAGGTACTGAGTTGGGCTACAGCCAGGTCTTTCTGAATCTCAACATTTAATCCCTAGACAAAACGCCTTATCCGCTTTTGCTCAATGACAATTAGTTCGAGAGCGAACTTAGACAACCTGGTGAACTGGCTCTCATATTCGGTGACAGTTTGAGTTCCCTGGCGAAACTTAATGAACTCATCTTCTTTCTTTTCCTGAATCAGAGGTGGGAAATACTTCGTGTTGAACTCCCTCAAGAAATTCACCCACGTCCTCGATATTTGTTCTCTTTCCCATTTCAGTCTTATGATATTCCACCAAGATCAGGCCGCTCCCTCCAGTTCGAAGACGGCAAATGTCACATGTCTTTCCTCAGTGTAGTGTAACACGACAAAGATATCAATCATCTTTTCTAGCCACCTCTTCGCCACGTCAGGGTCTGGTCCCCCAAGGAATTTCGGTAGCGAGAACTTCTGAAATCGTTCAAGAGCTCTATCCTCACCCTCGATATGATTACCAGGGTTCCTCTGCTGATTAATAGAATTTTGGCCCTGATGTTCTACTACGTGAGTCAAAAGCTCAGTCATACGTTGGACAGCAGCAGCCACCTGCATTTTAGGATCCATTCCAAGGTTCAGGATTAGGTCCAAATATTGGTTCCCGATTTCCTCCTTCATTTGAGGTTCCACGCCCCTGGCCCCATCCACTACGAGTACCCTCCATTTGGCTTAACCAGTCTAGGGTTGGAGCGCGAATACAATATTAAAACAAGGTATGCAGGTACAAGTGATAAAAGCAAACAATATACATATAGCATATCTTTAGCCAATAAATCACACAGTAGTAGTCAGTCAGATACAAGCAGAAGGAATCGCATTAAAGTCATTAAAAGAATTATATACTAACTAGGCCAATGGTACACAAGCAACTAACCAACAGCTTTCTCTCTCTAGGCTCCGTCCACAATCTATGAGAATAACACAAGTTATATCTTAGGCAGGGTCAATCATGCTTAATGATACCCTAACACATCGCATGAAGTCCCGTAGAATCAAATTCTAGTTCGCCCAAGTCATTTCTAACCTAGGCTCTCATCTATTTAGTAGTCGGGTATAAGAATCCCAAAAGAAGACAATTCACGACTCGGGCTGGCCAGTCCCAAGGGCAATTCATCTACAATCGAGATTCTTACCTGACCTACAAATCTATTATCTCCAAGTACCACGGTAAAGGTTTAAAACCTATAAAATCATACGATACATAGCTTATACTCAAAAGAGCACTTAAACATTTGTAAACATTCATGAAATCAGGACCATAACACCAATTGAGCCAAATTAAAAGATACAATCAATCTTTGGTACAGCGTTCCTACAACAATAAAAACGAAATGGAAGTGCCGCCGCCACGTCACAGTCCAACCAAGTACAAGTAAACTTTGGTTAACATGAGAGAATGTACATTTCCAAAGAGATGTCACATAAACATGAGGAAACACTTTAATATATACATATTAGTAAGTTTACAAACCCAAAAGGAAACATTGTATTAAGATACATTTAGGGTTTCCAACTTCCAAGGAGCTATACAAAAAGGGTATTTATACAAGCTCTATTCATTCGTCAAAATGATCATTGGTCCAAAAGATGGTTCCCTGTAAAGAAAACAAGGATAACGGGATGGTACCAAAATTATAAACAGTAGAAATCATGAGAAAACACTTTTAAGGCACTTATTCACATCAAATACGAGAAATGAAAGAACACCACAATGTAAAGGATACAGGTGGCTCTCAGGAGCCAAATTCCCATTGCAATACTTGATCCAGCCCCGTTGACCCTCCGTCAATGTTTAAATAAAGGAATCAGTCCAGTAGAACACCACTTTAACGCCAAAATCCCATTCACCAAATATACCCCTTACCGGGCCCGAACGCGAAACAGGAACAGGAATGGTAATACTCGAGTATACCGGAAATCCAGAGTCTCCAACACCCATAGATTCCCACAGAACAGGCACCCATGGATTGTCAATTTCCTCGACCAAGCCCTTGCTGGCTCAATTCAATCAACTCCCCATGAGGTTGAGCTCAGATTTAACAGGAAGGTCGTTGGATGCACTTCCAAACGACATTATAACAGGCGCCGGTAACAGATTCAAGTATATACAGGAAATAAGTCACACAGGCCAGAGAGCGAGTGTGATAAAGTAAACCCTCATCTCGTACAAAATAAACAGTCGGAAAATACATTGAAATAGCAATTTGCAAGTACAGATAACCAGTTTAACAATAATTCAGGAGAGTGGTACACTAACCGGTTCAAGTACAGATACTTCAAAAGTTTTCACTCCAAAGTGGCTTTAATCGCAAGAAACCCTAAAATAACCAAAGTAAAACAATTAAAGGTTTCGCATCCAAAATTGAGTAAACGGAATACACAAGTGAGGCTCGACTACTAGTTGTATGCCTCACCAAATAATTACTAATGCAAGGGTGCAAAACATGATTTTTGGGAATGAAAAGAGAACATGAAGACCTAGGGCTCAAACAACCCCAAAAGCCTTTCTTATATATATCCCAAACCAAACCAAACTCGAAGAAATCCCACATTTCCAAAATTTGGACAGCATGTCCCCTTCATTTCCTTACTTTTCCATCCTACAATCAACACCAATTCATCTCAAATCAGCTATCTACAAATCATAGATTATAAAGCACTCCTTTCGACACAATAAGCACAACTGAAGCTACGCTTATCGGATTGAAAAGTATCTTATGGCCTTTCGAAGCCATAACATATACCTACATTTCTTATGAAGACCTCTGAAGCCAAATCATGCATTTTCATGGTAAAAAATGGAGAACTCCATGAAAACGGAAATCTGTCCGCGAAACAGGGTTCATGGGCAGTCAAGGATATTTTGGTCATTTCATATGCTGCAGTGCTCTGATTGAGCTGAAGTTTTATAGGAAGCTAGTTAACACAATTTTCTACAACCTTCATGTTTTAACCCAAGTCAGATTCGGCCTCTAACATGCACTAATAAAGCCGGTCAAAACAGGGCAGATTGGAACCCTAACACTGAAATTTTTCGCACAAGCTGAAATTTTCCGCAAATAACCGCCATTAATGCACAAGGGATCCATTTAACACAATTTAGAGCCATCAATCCAAGGCCAACCATGATCATCATATGAAAATAGAAAAATCCCAAAAAAAATCAGACATTTAGCTAACTTCACTTTAATCCATGAAATCTTCCATAAAATCACCTAGTTAGCTACCATAAGTCACCAATTAACTATTATTAGGAACAAAGAGCGAGTTCCAAGCAAAATACCTTAATTCCTTAAGAAAGGTAGTAGCTTAGGGGTTTTTCTTCCAAAACAACTCCACCAAGGCCTTCAAAATCCCTTAGCAAATCAATTTTGTGGACTAATTCAAGAGTTAATCGGTTGGATTTCAAGATTTAAGCAAGAATGGAAGATGAAAGGTTGAAGCTTTCTTTTCTTTTCTCTCAAGTGAGGGTCGGCCAACAAGCTAGAGAAATGAAGATGATTTTGGTCAATTTTGATATTTAGTAAAGGTGATGAATAGTAGGTCAAAGTCCACCCTCCAATGGTTTCATGGCACTTGTCTTTTCCTATGCTAAATCTTATCCTTTTATCTACCAAGATTAATCTATCTAGATAACCTTCAATTATCTCCTAACACCTAGTAAATTAATCTCTTTATGCAAAACTTAACCTAATTGGTCGAAATAACTGAACTTAGCGCACTAGCAGGTCCCATGTCTAATGTACACTCCTAATATCTCATGAACTATCTTATACTAGAAAAATGATTTAAAACCTATATTTACTCATGAAAATATCTATGAAATTAATATAATAACGAAAATATAGAAAACGCGTGAAAAGAAAGAAAATCATGCCTAGAAATTAAGAAAATTTTCGGGTTCTCACACTCTCTCTCCCTTAAAAGAATTTTGTCCTCGAAATTCCTTATCATTGCCTTCTTCGGAATACAAAAATTTTACTGCTTGCTTCTCACGGTTAAATTGAGCATCATACTTAGCTAACCAATCCGTACCCCTTCACTGGCCAGGCTCATTGAATTCTTTGGTATAGTTTCTTCTTCCTTCCTAAATTGTAATTCTTATACACCATTCTAGTGGTCAAGCTGTGCAATACCAGAATCTTACCTTCCACGTCCTCATACGGGTCAGGGACTTGATATTGCACCAGGGAATACACCCGAGCTGACACCTTTGGTCTATTCTTTTCCCCCTTTGACCGGTCAGGGTTGGTCGTTGTTGGCTGTCGGTTTCTACTCCCTTTTCGAGGTAAGCCTGGGCAATTAGCGATTTGATGATCTGAACTACCGCAACGCAGACATTTTCTTCCTTTCTTCCAGTACACATCCTCCATGTGATTTGGCTTCCTACAGTACGCGCAGGGGCCACGGGAAGCGGAGACTTGGCCTCTTGGTGATGCACCACTTGATATCCCCGGTAGTTGTACTCCTCCGTTTCCCCTTCCAATCTTAAGAGACGTACTTTTATCCTCTTGCTCTGAACTATTTCCAGAAAATCCCCTTTTCTTGGCTTGGAAGTTCTTGACTTGTAACCTTGCATTTTCAACTCGTTGGGCTTTTTCCATAGCATCACTATAGGTATTGAGTTGGGCTACAGCCAGGTCTTTCTGAATCTCAACATTTAATCCCTAGACAAAACGCCTTATCCGCTTTTGCTCAATGACAATTAGTTCGAGAGCGAACTTAGACAACCTGGTGAACTGGCTCTCATATTCGGCGACAGTTTGAGTTCCCTGGCGAAACTTAATGAACTCATCTTCTTTCTTTTCCTGAATCAGAGGTGGGAAATACTTCGTGTTGAACTCCCTCAAGAAATTCACCCACGTCCTCGATATTTGTTCTCTTTCCCATTTCAGTCTTATGATATTCCACCAAGATCAGGCCGCTCCCTCCAGTTCGAAGACGGCAAATGTCACATGTCTTTCCTCAGTGTAGTGTAACACGACAAAGATATCAATCATCTTTTCTAGCCACCTCTTCGCCACGTCAGGGTCTGGTCCCCCAAGGAATTTCGGTAGCGAGAACTTCTGAAATCGTTCAAGAGCTCTATCCTCACCCTCGATATGATTACCAGGGTTCCTCTGCTGATTAATAGAATTTTGGCCCTGATGTTCTACTACGTGAGCCAAAAGCTCAGTCATACGTTGGACAGCAGCAGCCACCTGCATTTTAGGATCCATTCCAGGGTTCAGGATTAGGTCCAAATATTGGTTCCCAATTTTCTCCTTCATTTGAGGTTCCACGCCCCTGGCCCCGTCCACTACGAGTACCCTCCATTTGGCTTAACCAGTCTAGGGTTGGAGCGCGAATACAATATTAAAACAAGGTATGCAGGTACAAGTGATAAAAGCAAACAATATACATATAGCATATCTTTAGCCAATAAATCACACAGTAGTAGTCAGTCAGATACAAGCAGAAGGAATCGCATTAAAGTCATTAAAAGAATTATATACTAACTAGGCCAATGGTACACAAGCAACTAACCAATAGCTTTCTCTCTCTAGGCTCCGTCCACAATCTATGAGAATAACACAAGTTATATCTTAGGCAGGGTCAATCATGCTTAATGATACCCTAACACATCGCATGAAGTCCCGTAGAATCAAATTCTAGTTCGCCCAAGTCATTTCTAACCTAGGCTCTCATCTATTTAGTAGTCGGGTATAAGAATCCCAAAAGAAGACAATTCACGACTCGGGCTGGCCAGTCCCAAGGGCAATTCATCTACAATCGAGATTCTTACCTGACCTACAAATCTATTATCTCCAAGTACCACGGTAAAGGTTTAAAACCTATAAAATCATACGATACATAGCTTATACTCAAAAGAGCACTTAAACATTTGTAAACATTCATGAAATCAGGACCATAACACCAATTGAGCCAAATTAAAAGATACAATCAATCTTTGGTACAGCGTTCCTACAACAATAAAAACGAAATGGAAGTGTCGCCGCCACGTTACAGTCCAACCAAGTACAAGTAAACTTTGGTTAACATGAGAGAATGTACATTTCCAAAGAGATGTCACATAAACATGAGGAAACACTTTAATATATACATATTAGTAAGTTTACAAACCCAAAAGGAAACATTGTATTAAGATACATTTAGGGTTTCCAACTTCCAATGAGCTATACAAAAAGGGTATTTATACAAGCTCTATTCATTCGTCAAAATGATCATTGGTCCAAAAGATGGTTCCCTGTAAAGAAAACAAGGATAACGGGATGGTACCAAAATTATAAACAGTAGAAATCATGAGAAAACACTTTTAAGGCACTTATTCACATCAAATACGAGAAATGAAAGAACACCACAATGTAAAGGATACAGGTGGCTCTCAGGAGCCAAATTCCCATTGCAATACTTGATCCAGCCCCGTTGACCCTCCGTCAATGTTTAAATAAAGGAATCAGTCCAGTAGAACACCACTTTAACGCCAAAATCCCATTCACCAAATATACCCCTTACCGGGCCCGAACGCGAAACAGGAACAGGAATGGTAATACTCGAGTATACCGGAAATCCAGAGTCTCCAACACCCATAGATTCCCACAGAACAGGCACCCATGGATTGTCAATTTCCTCGACCAAGCCCTTGCTGGCTCAATTCAATCAACTCCCCATGAGGTTGAGCTCAGATTTAACAGGAAGGTCGTTGGATGCACTTCCAAACGACATTATAACAGGCGCCGGTAACAGATTCAAGTATATACAGGAAATAAGTCACACAGGCCAGAGAGCGAGTGTGATAAAGTAAACCCTCATCTCGTACAAAATAAACAGTCGGAAAATACATTGAAATAGCAATTTGCAAGTACAAATAACCAGTTTAACAATAATTCAGGAGAGTGGTACACTAACCGGTTCAAGTACAGATACTTCAAAAGTTTTCACTCCAAAGTGGCTTTAATCGCAAGAAACCCTAAAATAACCAAAGTAAAACAATTAAAGGTTTCGCATCCAAAATTGAGTAAACGGAATACACAAGTGAGGCTCGACTACTAGTTGTATGCCTCACCAAATAATTACTAATGCAAGGGTGCAAAACATGATTTTTGGGAATGAAAAGAGAACATGAAGACCTAGGGCTCAAACAACCCCAAAAGCCTTTCTTATATATATCCCAAACCAAACCAAACTCGAAGAAATCCCACATTTCCAAAATTTGGACAGCATGTCCCCTTCATTTCCTTACTTTTCCATCCTACAATCAACACCAATTCATCTCAAATCAGCTATCTACAAATCATAGATTATAAAGCACTCCTTTCGACACAATAAGCACAACTGAAGCTACGCTTATCGGATTGAAAAGTATCTTATGGCCTTTCGAAGCCATAACATATACCTACATTTCTTATGAAGACCTCTGAAGCAAATCATGCATTTTCATGGTAAAAAATGGAGAACTCCATGAAAACGGAAATCTGTCCGCGAAACAGGGTTCATGGGCAGTCAAGGATATTTTGGTCATTTCATATGCTGCAGTGCTCTGATTGAGCTGAAGTTTTATAGGAAGCTAGTTAACACAATTTTCTACAACCTTCATGTTTTAACCCAAGTCAGATTCGGCCTCTAACATGCACTAATAAAGCCGGTCAAAACAGGGCAGATTGGAACCCTAACACTGAAATTTTTCGCACAAGCTGAAATTTTCCGCAAATAACCACCATTAATGCACAAGGGATCCATTTAACAAAATTTAGAGCCATCAATCCAAGGCCAACCATGATCATCATATGAAAACAGAAAAATCCCAAAAAAAAATCAGACATTTAGCTAACTTCACTTTAATCCATGAAATCTTCCATAAAATCACCTAGTTAATTACCATAAGTCACCAATTAACTATTATTAGGAACAAAGAGCGAGTTCCACGCAAAATACCTTAATTCCTCAAGAAAGGTAGTAGCTTAGGGGTTTTTCTTCCAAAACAACTCCACCAAGACCTTCAAACTCCCTTAGCAAAACAATTTTGTGGACTAATTCAAGAGTTAACCGGTTGGATTTCAAGATTTAAGCAAGAATGGAAGATGAAAGGTTGAAGCTTTCTTTTCTTTTCTCTCAAGTGAGGGTCGGCCAACAAGCTAGAGATGTGATACCCCAACTTTTAGGATTATCTTTTGTTTAGTCTCAAAGAGGATATTACGGTTTCTTTAATTTATTTTTATTTGAAAACATTATTTTGTTTCAAAGAAGATATTAAAGTTATTTTTTTTGGATTTGATTTAAAACCTTGTTTTATTTTAAAAAGACTAGAAACCCTAAATTTAATTTGTGGAATGGTAAAACCCCTCATGTTTTCCTTAAAAATACACCTTTTATTTGGAAATTATTAATTTATAATAGCTTTGCTACTCAATCACCCCACAATAGGTGCAAATGAACCTAGGAAATAGGGTTTCACTTTTCGTTTCCAAGTTAAGAGCAAATTAGGGTTTTCGCGTTTTCCGTAGTATGATTATTCGATATGGAGTGAGAATCAAATTTGGTAGGAAAAAGTGAAATTTGGATGAGGAAATATCATATGACTAGAAGTGATAATAATAAGTTAGTGATTATAAGCTAAAAACCCTAGTATACGCGATTTAAGAGAAAACGCGTCACACCGACGGGTATCGATCACTACCGATTGAACCCACCACTTGACCACCACACACCGTTGATATTTTTACAAATTATCCCCCCCCCCATACTCATCCTCTTGGCCGAAATTGTGGCAAAAAATGTAAGGGAGAGAGAGAAAAATTCATGGCCTTGGTGGTGACAAGTGTCACCACCCTATGGTCCCTTAGTTGATATTTTTTTTCCTTGCCTTCTTATCACCATGGAGCAGCCTTTCTTCCTCATTTTTCTGCTACCTTGACCGAGAGAGAGAGAGAGAGAAAAATCCAAGGGAGAGCTGCCCAATCCATCTTGAAATTGGATCATCCAAGTGAGGAAATGAAAAACTAAACCGATTAAAACCTTCCTTGAGTGTTTAGCTAGTGGGGTGTTGGTGAAATTTTGGAAGGAAGAGCTAGGGTTGCTTTTGGTAGTCACTTAGCAAGGTAATGAGGCTGACTTCCCCATTTCTTACTCTTGATCTTGTTGAAATTGGCTTAGCACCTTAAATTTGTGGTGGATGATAGCTATTAGCAAGATTTGGGTGGATAGTGTATGTTTTTTTTAGTTATATGAGTTAGGGTTTGAAAGATAGCTGCCTATACTTGCTGTATGGTTAATATATGTTATATTTGAGATTATATAAGGGGTTTTGGTAGTGATAGAAGCAAGAAATGAAGAAAGTTTCCGTTAAAACCGTAAAATTTCAGATTTCTGGAAAATTTGACTTCAGTTCTGTCCGGTTTTAGTTCCCTATGTTAGAGGTCGAATTACACTTAGCATAAAACATGAAAGTTGTATAGAATAATGTTTTATAGTTTCATACAAAATTTCAGCTCAATTGGAGCAACGTAGCCATGTGAAAAGACCAAAATACCCTCACTACCCTGGGATGCATCCAGTGATCCGTTTTAGACACATTCATCCAATTAACTGTGTTTATTCACTATGATACGTGCTGATTTAGCCATTTTCCAAAACATAAAAGTTTTATTACTCTGTCTTAAATTTTCAACGCCACCAAGAACACCTTAAACGGACTTTGGTAGCCTAAGATATGGCCATTTAAAGGTAGTATGGTTAATTAGCCGACTAGTTGGAATTTGGTTTTGTGAACTGGGAATTTGACTAGGTTACACTAGAAATTTGAGTAAGTGATCTTCATAAAAATTGTATCCCTGTGTCTTAGTTTCGAAACGGTGTAAGTTGCAGCCCAATCCGATAAGTGTAACCTCGGATGTGTCCATTCCGAAAAAACCCGTCAAATCTGTCTTGTGCTAAGTTTCATTTCTGCACTTGTTATTAGTTTGATTTTTATCCTTGTATTGTCTTGAGCCTATGGAACGGCTATTGAAATGAATTTGTGCTGTGTGTAAACTTTGGTTTGTTTGAGGAAAATATTGAAGCCATAAATGGCTGGAAATAGGAAAATACAAAGGGCATGCTGCCCAAATTTACGCTTGAGAACTAGAGAACTATACTTGCAACTTGAGTAAGGGTTAAGAGTGATTACTCCTTGAACCATCTAGGACCTTTGCTACTTTGTTTATCGGGGGTTATACGTTAGAACCTAACCGAGCTTGTAACCTTAGGAAATGCAGCAATAATCCCTGAAAATCCGTTTTCCTTGCACTTTCGACTCAAAAGTTATTTCCAAGCAAACATGTTACCAAAATTTTCAGTTTGAAAAGCGAGCAAGTGTTTCACGCCTATTCTCCAAGTGAATTTCAATTTCTTGATTCGTATTGAACGAAACGTCTAAGTGTCGTACCTTAGTCGATTTTCAAAGTTCTTAAGTTAAGTTTTATCGCAGATTTGGACTCCAAACCCGGAGTATAACCCAGACACGATCACTAGAGGCACTACTTTTGGTGAGTGTTTTCAAATACCAAATTTAACTTGATACTTGTATTTGACACGTGACCAATATGATTACATGTTATATACGTGAATTGTTAGGGCGAGAGTGTACTTTATCGCACTTGCCCTTACGTGATATATACTTGTTCCTTATTGTACTTGACTTGATGTACATGTTTAAGATGTGCGCACTTCCTGGAATTCCAGAAACCTTGTGGCGAGTTACTTAAGTCGAGCCGGCAAGGGTTTGGTCGATTGGGTAACGAACCCTGGGTCTCTTGTTTCGTCGAGTGGAGTGATATCTCCTCGACTAATCGGTATACTCGAGATTACCACTTTCATTCTTCTTTGGTGTTCGGGCCCGGTAAGGGGGTTGATCGGTGAACGGAGATTGGCGTTAACTAGTGCTCTACTGGATTGGTTACTTACTTGAAGGTTGACGGAGTGTCAACTATTACTTGATCAAGTTCTGATGATGCGATGGGAATTTGGCTCCTGAGAGCCATCCGTATCCTTATACTTTGGAATGATTATTATTTATTGGATTATCGTTTCTTCTGAAAACTTTTACACTCGCTCACTTTGAAATTTGCTACTTGAAGTGTTATTGTTCACTCTTATGAACTTTTGATGCCATTAACTTGTTCCGTTGGTATTCGTACTTTTAATATGGTCAATTTGCTATTTGGAGCCTTACTGGGCTTTTAGCTCATTCCACGCCATTTTTTTTCCTTACAGGGGGTACGAGCGGGGAATGAGACATGTACAGACTAGCATAGCCTAGTTGTTTTAAATTTTGAATATGTACTCACGCTAGTACCCGACTAGGGTTGATTGCACTCGAAATGTAAACACTTTGAAGTTTTGTTTTGGTGTGTAGAAACTTTGTATCTGGATTTGAGCATCAATGTATATATTAGGTTGAAGTGGATATGTTATTCATTTTCTATGGATATACGTTCTGAGTTTTCCTTTCTTGAGATACGAGTGAGTGAGTCCTGGTGAGAGTTGGGCAGGCGGTCCGTTAAATCCCGCGGTACGCCCTAGGGGGAGGTGGGGCCGTTACAAGAGAAATGAAGATGATTTTGGTCAATTTTGATATTTAGTAAAGGTGATGAATAGTAGGTCAAAGTCCACCCTCCAATGGTTTCATGGCACTTGTCCTTTCCTATGCTAAATCTTATCCTTTTATCTACCAAGATTAATCTATCTAGATAACCTTCAATTATCTCCTAACACCTAGTAAGTTAATCTCTTTATGCAAAACTTAACCTAATTGGTCGAAATTACAGCACTTAGCGCACTAGCAGGTCCCACGTCTAATGTACACTCCAAATATCTCATGAACTATCTTATACTAGAAAAATGATTTAAAACCTATATTTACTCATGAAAATATCTATGAAATTAATATAATAACGAAAATATAGAAAACGTGTGAAAAGAAAGAAAATCATGCCTAGAAATTAAGAAAATTTTCGGGTTCTCACACTCTCTCCCCCTTAAAAGAATTTTGTCCTCGAAATTCCTTATCATTGCCTTCTTCAGAATACAAAAATTTTATCGCTTGCTTCTCACGGTTAAATTGAGCATCATACTTAGCTAACCAATCCGTACCCCTTCACTGGCCAGGCTCATTGAATTCTTTGGTATAGTTTCTTCTTCCTTCCCAAATTGTAATTCTTATACACCATTCTAGTGATCAAGCGGTGAATACCAGAATCTTACCTTCCACGTCCTCATACGGGTCAAGGACTTGATATTGCACCAGGGAATACACCCGAGCTGACACCTTTGGTCTATTCTTTTCCCCCTTTGACTGGTCAGGGTTGGTCATGGTTTGATGTGAAACCCCGATCTAGACAACCAAAACACCATGGCTTAGGCAGCGGAAATTTGACCCAACTAATCCCTAGAAGTCACAAACAATTTTGATATTATCTCAACCCGTAACTACTCGAATTAACGAACCAAATTGGAGGTAGTAGAATGCCACAATCAAGGAGATACTCGATTGATAAGTTCGGGTGAATAACTTGAGAAGATTCTCAAGTATTCAAAGAAAACTCTCTTGCCAAAGAGAAAGTGAAAACTCACTAATTGTATTTAATAACCAAAAACTGATCCCAAACAAAGAAGAAGTGGGGCTATTTATAACCCTTACAAGCATTAACCCTAATCCAAAAGTTGACCAAACTACCCTACATACTTAAGAAAGATTTTGGGCCTTACTTACTAACAAATGGGCCGCAATTAAACTATCTTAATTACCTAGACTTTTTAAAACGAGAAATAACCAAAATCAACGAGGAAAATCAAATAATCCTACTAAACTCAAGCATTCGTGCAATCAACTAGTCTTCACTTGAATCTTCCAATTCCCCATGTGCTTGAATGAGCCTTGGTCTTTATATTCTCATCATTCCCCTCCTCTTAAAAGCAATTTGCCCACAAATTGAAGCACGAATGGTGACAAGACGAGTTACATGCCTTCGACTCAATCTTGTTATGATGGCTACAGATGGCATCCAATGCAAAGCCCATGTGCTAAGTTGGAAAATAACCCTCGTCGAATCTTGACTTTCACAAACCATGTTCAATGTATGCTCAACTTTATTGTTTGTAGTCATGAGGTAAGGGTCCTCAAAGTGGTATGAAGTGTATCCCGTGAAATCGAACTCCGGCTCGAACACACTTGCAAGGCACCAAGACGGATTTGGTGATGTTGGAGCTGCATGTGGACTAAGAGCAAGACGAAAATCATAATGGTCATTGAGGTACTTGTTCTTTAAACGAACCCTTGGTACACAATCATCCCTAAAATATGGAGTGTTCCCTTCAAGATGAGCTCGAATCAACTCCCCTTTGGTGTGGACTGATTTGAGTTGACATTGTTCCATGAATGGATACCAAGGGGGTTTAACTGTTGGAGTACCAACTCCATGGAGGCTTGCAACGTCTACAATTGATTTTGGAATGGAACACACCAAGATCAGCTCAACTTGCCTTTGCTTGATCTGTGTAAAAGAAGAAACACTAAACAAAGCAAAGGTAAGTTTGTTAAGAAAATAATAGGCCTTCACCGGGTTCTCAAGATCAGCCCACTTTCTCTTCTTTCTTCCTTTTTACCACCCATGTCATTAGATTTTTCCATCTCTTTTTCTAGTTCAACAGCTGACCCTTTTATCTCATTACTTTCAACTTCCTCGGGTTTTACCTCTGCAGGCACAATTCCCTCATCTAGCTTTTTCTCCATTCTATAACGCTCAAGCTCACTTTTCATGCATGCTAGATCAATACAAAGTTGGTCATAAGTAAGTGATACAAGTGCAAGACGACGACTATTAAATACGAAGGAATACTTATTAGTATGTCCATCAATTTTAACTTCTCGCCTCGACATCCATGCTTTGCCCAACAACACATGTGTCACTTGAATTGGGACTACATCACACAACACCTCATCCATATATTTGCCGATTTGAATAGGTACAAGTGTGTGCTTAGTAACCCAAACATCCCCATGAGTGCTCGCCAACTTGTACGGTTGAAGATGATCAATGGTTGGAAGATTTAATTTCTCAACCATGATAGCACTTGCAAGATTGACTTCACAACTACCATCAATGGCCAAGCTACAAATTTTATCTTTGACACCGCAACGAGTATAAAACCAACCAAGCAACTGAGATTTGACGATGTCCAATTGCTCATCTACACCACGTAATGCCACTTCTTTGACTCCCTTAGGATCAGGAAGACAATGTTGTGGGCTAGCTTTTATGCGTCTTATACTCGCCATGACGTATGAGGGAACCTGCAAAAAGTTAGCAACGAAACCGAAGATATTGCCTTTCACGCTCCCTTACGTGTATCCACTCGCCCTCGTGTATGTCACTCAAAGTGCTCCAATGGACTTACCAAACACCTTTACCTGTTGGGTTAGGTAGTTTGAGAAATGCTGCTCAAGCCCAAATAATTGTCACCAACTTCTCCCTCAAGAGTAATCACGGAGATGTAGGAGAAAGTGTAGGGAAGTGTTCCTAAAAACTAGGAGAAAATATAGGAGAAAGTGTAGGAGAGTGTTCCTAAAATCTAGGAAGAGAATATAGGAGAGTTTCCTAAAGGGATAAGAGAATATAGGAAAGGTCCTAAAAATGTATGAGAAAATTTAGGAAAGTTTCCTAAAAATAGATGGGAGACTTTAGGAAAGTTTCCAAAAGAAATGGATGAGAGAGTTTAGGAAGGTTTCCTAAAAAATGGATGAGAGAATTTAGGAAGGAAAGTTTCCTAAAAAAATGGATGAGAGAATTTAGGAAAGTTTCCAAAAAAAAAAAATGGATGAGAGAGTTTGGGAAAGTTTCCTAAGAAAGGTAGCAGAGAGAGTGTGCAAGTGAGTACAAAGATTTATCCAAGTGCTTTACTTAGTTTCCTAATTGATTTTGGAAACAAGTTAGTTTTTGGAAACCCTTTGAAAATCCTTTTCCTCTTGAACAACTTTGGTAACCTTCTTGAAACAACCTTTGGTAATCTTCTTGAAACAACTTTTGGTAACTTCCAAATTCTACTCCAAGAAAGATTGCACAAATCAGATTTGGTTCCCTATTCAAAACAATTCAGTTGCCACTTTCTTTCCTTTCCTTTTTTTTTTTTTTTTGCCAACCGATTCCTCTTTTCTTTCTTTTTCTTTTCGTTTTTGTTTTCTGTTTTTTTTTTTGACTACAACTATCAACCACGACACAAAACAAGGAAGTTCACAAATAATAACTACCAAGAACTCCAAGATCTTTCAAGAACTTTCAAGGAAGTTGTCAGGATCTTTAGAAATTTCAAGATTGTGATCAAGAATGCAAGAAGTTCAAGATTATTGTAAGTTCTCTTCAAGATTCACAAAATTCCAACAAATTTTGCCAAAATTCAGATTTGAAAACCAAGTAAACAAGTTGGATAACACAAACAACAAGGCTGGATAGATTTCTATTCGGATGAACAGTAACTACGAACAGGGTCGATGAACAGTGTCGGTGAACAGTATGATGAACAGTGTTGGTGTGAACAGTAACGGTGAACAGTGGATCTTTTTTTTTTTGGTTCTAAACAAACCAACAGATTGGGATAAACATATATGACTCGAAATACACGAAAAAAAAAAAGATATAACCTGGTGGTTGTCGACTAGCTCTGGTACCAACTGATGTGAAACCCCGATCTAGACAACCAAAACACCATGGCTTAGACAGCGGAAATTTGACCCAACTAATCCCTAGAAGTCACGAACAATTTTGATATTATCTCAACCCGTAACTACTCGAATTAACGAACCAAATTGGAGGTAGTAGAACGCCACAATCAAGGAGATACTCGATTGATAAGTTCGGGTGAATAACTTGAGAAGATTCTCAAGTATTCAAAGAAAACTCTCTTGCCAATGAAAAAGTAAAAACTCACAAATTGTATTTAATAACCAAAAACTGATCCCAAACAAAGAAGAAGTGGGGCTATTTATAGCCCTTACAAGCATTAACCCTAATCCAAAAGTTGACCAAACTACCCTACATACTTAAGAAAGATTTTGGGCCTTACTTACTAACAAATGAGCCGCAATTAAACTATCTTAATTACCTAGACTTTTTAAAATGAGAAATAACCAAAATCAATGAGGAAAATCAAATAATCTTACTAAACTCAAGCATTCGTGCAATCAACTAGTCTTCACTTGAATCTTCCAATTCCCCATGTGCTTGAATGGGCCTTGGTCTTTATATTCTCATCATGGTTGGCTGTCGGTTTCTACTCCCTTTTCGAGGTAGGTCAAGGCAATTAGTGATTTGATGATCTGAACTACCGCAACGCAGACATTTTCTTCCTTTGTTCCAGTAGACACCCTTCATGTGGTTTGGCTTCCTACAGTACCCGCAGGGGCCACGGGAAGCGGAGACTGGGCCTCTCGGTGATGCACCACTTGATATCCCCGGTAGTTGTACTCCTTCGTTTCCCCTTCCAATCTTAGGAGACGTACTTTTATCCTCCTGCTCTGAACTATTTCCAGGAAATCCCCTTTTCTTGGCTTGGAAGTTCTTGACTTGTAACCTTGCATTTTCAACTCGTTAGGCTTTTTCCATAGCATCACTATAGGTACTGAGTTGGACTACAGCCAGATCTTTATGAATCTTAACATTTAATCCCTAGACAAAACGCCTTATCCGCCTTTGCTCAATGACAATTAGTTCGAGAGCGAACTTAGACAACCTGGTGAACTGGCTCTCATATTCGGGGACAGTTTGAGTTCCCTGGCGAAACTTAATGAACTCATCTTCTTTCTTTTCCTGAATCAGAGGTGGGAAATACTTCGTGTTGAACTCCCTCATGAAATTCACCCACGTCCTCGGTGTTTGTTCTCTTTCCCATTTCAGTCTTATGATATTCCACCAAGATCGGGCTGCTTTCTCCAGTTGGAAGACGGCAAATGTCACCTGTCATTCTTCAGCGTAGTGTAACACGACAAAGATATCAATCTTCTTTTCTAGCCACCTCTCGGCCACGTCAGGGTCTGGTTCCCCAAGGAATTTCAGTAGCGAGAACTTCTGAAATCGTTCAAGAGCTCTATCCTCACCCTCGATATGATTACCAGGGTTCCCCTGCTGATTAATAGAATTTTGGCCCTGATGTTCTACTACGTGAGCCAAAAGCTCGGTCATACGTTGGACAGCAGCAGCCACCTGCATGTTAGGATCCATTCCAAGTTCAGGATTAGGTCCAGGTATTGGTTCCCCGTTTCCTCCTTCATTTGAGGTTCCACACCCCTGGCCCGTTCCACTACGAGTACCCTCCATTTGACTTAACCAGTCTAGGGTTGGAGCGCGAATACAGTATTAAAACAAGGTATGCAGGTACAAGTGATAAAAGCAAACAATATACATATAGCATATCTGTGACGACCCCACCTCCCCCTAGGGCGTACCCCAGGGTTCGGCGGGCCGCCTGCCCAGCTCTCGCCGGGACTCAGTCGATCACTATAATCCTCAAATATATTACAATAAAAATCTCAAATATACATCACATGGTCCACAAATATACATCCAAGTCTCCAATAATTACATGTCACAAATGCAGCGGAAACTAATCCCAAATATACATAAAATAATTTCAAATCCAAAATTGTACAAAGTTTAGGCCATCCATACACGTGCACAAGTACTACAAGTCCTTCCTTCGCCACGAGCCCTGTGGAGGGGAATAAAATAGTTTTTGGGGTGAGCTAAAAGCTCAGCGAGTAACCAGAAAATCATTAATCAAATCGGTTTCACAATAGTTCATTTCAATGATGTCATATAGCAATGATGTCATAAATTGAATGATAAATCCGGAAACAACTACATCATTTGCAAAACAGTAAATATGGATTATCAATAATTCAAGAAACATTTACAATGGAAAGCGATAGTAACATTCATGAAAGGATACATTCATTCTCCTGACATTTCCTCGCTCATTTGGTCACTTACTTCATTTCATTCACCCCGTCCCTGGCTTTTGGCCAGGCTCCACCAACCTACATAGGTAATACTCGAGTATACCAAACGTTCACCCAAGTTCCTAATCGCCTGACCGAGTCCGCTTCTGGCTCAAGACGACCGGTAACAAGGGCAATGGCCAGTTCAGCCCAAAAGGCTTACATCATGCGCAACTAGCATTTCAATAATTAAATCCTTGAAAATTGCACAGCTATTTAGGTCGAGTGCGATAAAGTACACACTCGCCTAGAAAACTCGTTTTAATAATCATCGAAAGCACTTAACACGTTATCAACCAAAATACAAGTCATGAAGTCAAGAAATATAGCAAACAAGGCACACTCAAATGCCAGCACACATGATATGCAAGAAAACATTTCAAAAGTGACTTTGGAAACAGTTCAAAAGTAAATAATGTAAGAAACGGTTCATAAATAACTTTAGAAGTAGTTTGAGGTCACTCACCTAGAAATGCAAAATATCGTGCAAAATATCCTTCCGGATATTACCCTTAATCACCAATGAAACCTAAGGTTGAGCAAGAGAACATTATTATAGTTTATCGAGCAAAACATTTAAGGGAAACAAAGAAACCCGACTAATTAAGAGTAAAACGTGTAAAGATGACTTTCAAGTAATAAGAGGGTTGTTTGAACCCAAGGATGAAAAATCATGTTGTAAAATGGAAAACCGGTCATGGTATTGGCCAAACAAAAGTATACAAGTTCAAATAGAAACCTAGCTCTCGGCGAAAATTTGGGCAGCACGCCCTTTTGTGTTTACCTAATTTTCCAGCCATTTTGGCTTCATTATTTTTCCTCAACCACAACCCAACATCACACATAAGCAATTCAAGTCAAGAGCCGTTCCATAGGCTCACAATATCATAAGAATAAGAAATACAGTAATAACAAGTGCAGAAATTCAATTTAGCAAAAGACAGATTTGACGTATGAAAGCGGAAATAACTTATCCGAGGCTACGCTTATCGGATTAAGACACAACCTATACCGTTTCGAAGCTAAGACTCAGGGCTACAATGTTCATGTAGGTCACTTAGTCCAGTTTCTAATGTAACTTGGTCAAATTCTCGAATTACTAAACCCGAAACCAATTCGTCGGCTGTTTAAACGCAGAACACTGTAATGGACATAACTCAGAGTACACAAGTCCGAATCAGGTGTTCTTAGAGGCATTTGAAAGCTAATTCAGAATGCTACAACTTTCATGTTTTGGTAAAAAGCTAAATCAGAATGGATCCTAGTCGAAAAACGTGATAAACTGGACTTAACTGCTCACACGGACTGCTTGGGAAATACTTAAAACAGTAAGGGTATTTTGGACTTTTCACGTCCTATGTTGCTCCGATTGAGGTGAAATTTTACAGGTACCTATAAAATACCATTATCTACAACTTTTCTTCTTTGACCCATGGTCAATTCGGCCTCTAACATGGTGCAACAAAAACGGACAGAAGTGAAACATGAAATTCCAGAAATCTGGAAATTTTGGTTTTCAATTGAACTTTCTTCAATTCCTTGTTCCAATCACTACCAAAGCCCCTTGTATAACCTTATATACAACATATAGTAACCATATAGCAAGTTTGGGCAGAAATTTATCAAATCCTAACTCACTTATATCATCCAAAAATCATCACAACAACTTGAAAATAGGTATCACTAGCTCAATTCTAAGCTTAACAACCACTTGATTATGATTAATGGAGAAGAAAAGGGTGATCAGCCAATATACCTTAAGACAAAGCCTTGCAAGAGTGATCCTCCACTATTTCTTGAAATTTTTGGTTCCCTTAGCTTCCCAAGCTTTCAAACTTACAATCAATCGGTTTAGTTTTCTTGTTGCTCACTTAAATGGATCAAACTCAAGATGGGTTGGAGTTTCTTTCTCTTGGTTTCTCTCCCTCTCACTCTCGGCCAAGACAAGCAGAAATGAAGAAGAAATGCAGTCCAAGGAAAGATAAGAAAGGAAGAAAGAAAATATCAAACAAGGACCCAATAGAGTTGGACAAGTGTCACCACCATAGCCAAGCATTTTTCTCTCTCTTCCCTTACATTTTTAGGCCACAAATTTCGGTCAAGCTAGCTGGAAATTGAGAAGATATTTTGCTCAAATATCAATAAGCTTGTATGGTAAGAAAGTGGTGGTCAAGTGGTGCGTTCAACCGGTAGTACGCGGGTCCCGCCGATTCGCGCCGTTTTTCTTAAAACTCACGTACTAGGGTTTTTACTTCTCATTTACTAACCTTATCTCATTGCCACTAATCACATATTATTTCTCACTTAAAAGTCACTTTTAATCCCCAAATTAATTCTTACTCTGTACCGAAAATTCATCCGGCGGAAAATCGCGAAAACCCTAATTTGCCCCAATCTTGAAAACGAAGAGTGAAACCCTACTTTCTAGGCTCATTTGCACTTATTATGGAATAAATGGATAGTAGGGCTTTAATAAATAATAATTTCCAAATAAAAGGAAATTTTTAAGAAAACGTGAGGAATTTTCCAATTCCAGTGATTAAAATTAGGGTTTCAATTAAAATGTGAGAGATTTAAGAAAACCGGTTAGTCACAAGTAAACTAGGGTTTTTGACTAAAATATTAGGGTCTCTAGTCTTTTAAAACAAATAAGGTTTTAAATCAAACCCGAAGAAATATACTTTAATATTTTCTTCACAAACAACCTCCTAATATTCGGGATGTTACAATATCTTTATCAGATAAATCACACAGTAGCAGTCAGTCAGATACAAGCAGAAGGAATCGCATGAAAGTCATTAAAAGAATTATATACTAACTAGGCCAATGGTACACAAGCAACTAACCAACAGCTTTCTCTCTCTAGGCTCCGTCCACAATCTATGAGAATAACACAATTTATATCTTAGGCAGGGTCAATCAACCTTAATGATACCCTAACACATCGCATGAAGTCCCGTAGAATCAAATTCTAGTTCGCCCAAGTCATTTCTAACATAGGCTCTCATCTATTTAGTAGTCGGGTACAAGAATCCCAAAAGAAGATAATTCACGACTCGGGCTGGCCAGTCCCAAGGGTAATTCATCTACAATCGAGATTCTTACCTGACCTACAAATCTATTATCTCCAAGTACCACAGTAAAGGATTAAAACCTATAAAATCTTACGATCCATAGCTTATACTCAAAAGAGCACTTAAACATTTGTACACATTCACGAAATCAGGACCATAACACCATTTGAGCCAAATTAAAAGATACAATCAATCTTTGGTACAACGTTCCTACAACAATAAAAACGAAATGGAAGTGCCACCGCCACGTCACAGTCCAACCAAGTACAAGTAAACTTTGGTTAACATGAGAGAATGTACATTTCCAAAGAGATGTCACATAAACATGAGGAAACACTTTAATATATACATATTAGTAAGTTTACAAACCCACAAGGAAACATTGTATTAAGATACATTTAGGGTTTCCAAGTTTCAAGAAGCTATACAAAAAGGGTATTTATACAAGCTCTATTCATTCGTCAAAATGATCATTGGTCCAAAAGATGGTTCCCTGTAAGGCAAACAAGGATAACGGGACGGGGTGAGTTAGAAGCTCAATGAGGTACCAAAATTATAAACAGTAGAAATCATGAGAAAACACTTTTAAGGCACTTATTCACATCAAATACGAGAAATGAAAGAACACCACAATGTAAAGGATACAGGTGGCTCTCAGGAGCCAAATTCCCATTGCAATACTTGATCCAGCCCCGTTGACCCTCCGTCAATGTTCAAATAAAGGAACCAGTCCAGTAGAACACCACTTTAACGCCAAAATCCCATTCACCAAATATACCCCTTACCGGGCCCAAACACCAAACAGGAACAAGAATGATAATATTCGAGTATACTGGGAATCCAGAGTCTCCAATACCTATAGATTGCCACAGAACAAGCACCCATGGATTGTCAATTTCCTCGACCAAGCCCTTGCTGGCTCAATTCAATCAACTCCCCATGAGGTTGAGCTCAGATTTAACAGGAAGGTCGTTGGATACACTTCCAAACGACATTATAACAGGCGCCGGTAACAGATTCAAGTATATACAGGAAATAAGTCACACAGGCCAGAGAGCGAGTGTGATAAAGTACACCTTCATCTCGTATAAAATAAACAGTCGGAAAATACATTCAAATAGCAATTTGCAAGTACAGATAACCAGTTTAGTAATTATTCAGGGGAGTGGTACACTTACTGGTTCAAGTACAGATACTTCAAGTACAGATTATTCAGGGGAGTGGTACACTTTTCACACCAAAGTGGCTTTAATCGCAAGAAACCCTAAAATAACCAAAGTAAAACAATTAAAGGTTTCGCATCCAAAATTGAGTAAACGGAATACACAAGTGAGGCTCGACTACTAGTCGTATGCCTCGCCAAATAATTACTAATGAAAGGGTGCAAAACATGATTTTTGGGAATGAAAAGAGAACATGAAGACCTAGGGCTCAAACAACCCCAAAAGCCTTTCTTATATATATCCCAAACCAAACCAAACTCGAAGAAATCCCACATTTCCAAAATTTGGACAGCATGTCCCCTACATTTGCTTACTTTTCCATCCTACAATCAACACCAATTTATCTCAAATCAACCATCTACAAATCATAGATTATAAAGCACACCTTTCGGCACAATAAGCACAACTGAAGCTACGCTTATCGGATTGAAATGAATCTTATGGCGTTTCGAAACCATAACATATACCTACATTTATTATGAAGACCTCCAAAGCCAAATCATGCATTTTCATGGTCAAAAATGGAAAACTCCATGAAAATAGAAATCTGTCCGCGAAACTGGGTTCATGGGCAGTCAAGGGTATTTTGGTCATTTCATATGATGCCGTACTCTGATTGAGCTGAATTTTTACAGAAAGCTAGTTAACACAATTTGCTACAACCTTCATGTTTTAACCTAAGTCTGATTCGGCCTCTAACATGAACTAATAAAGCCGGTCAGAACAGGGCAAATTGGAACCCTAACACTGAAATTTTTCGCACAAGCTGAAATTTTCCGCAAGTAACCGCCATTAACGCACAAGGGATCCATTTAACACAATTTAGTGTGACAGCTCCACCTCTCCCTAGGGTGAACCCTAGGGTATCAGCGGACTGCCTGCCCAACTCTCGTCGGGGCTCAGTCGATCAAAGTACTAATAACTCAAATAAAGCAGAGGAAATATCTTCCATGCTTTGGAGCGTAACCCTAAATAAAACATAATCACTTCACCAACAATCCAAAAGCTTAGTATACATATAGCCAAATGTCAACTTACCACTCCACACATAAACTTACATAACATGAGTCGAACTTATAGGTTTAAGTTTACAGGAGTCAAAAGTAAGGTCTACTTAAGCAAAAGGTTATAATCTCAAATACCAGTCCAAAACAATGTAAAGCTAAGAAAGCTCTTGATCAAATCCATCCCCGATCTGTTAAGGAAAACAAAGGGAATGGGGTGAGCTAAAACTCAGTGAGGTTCCAAGTAAAACAAGTAAGCACATAGCCAAATAAGAGCACAGAAATAATCACATAAATATCACACAGTAGGATAACAGTTTAATCACAGTTCAATTCAAGGATACAGGTGGCTTTCAAAAGCCAAAGATCCACTTGAGCTTGATCATAATTGCCTCCTGTTGACACTCCGTCAACATTTGTATGCACAGTATAAAAGTGTCCGTAGAACACCACTTTCACCAGTCTCCGTCCACCAATCAACCCCCTACCGGGCCCGCACTTCATAACAGTAGTTTGGTAATACTCGAGTATACCGGTTTCAGTGAACAATAAACAGTCCTCAAGGTTTATCGGCCTTCTCGACCAAGCCCTTGTTGGCTCGATACAACCGACTCACCTATGAGGTTGGGTATCCAAACAGTAACAGTGGTTGAAGGGATACCACCCTAACAACTCATTCACAGTCACAATTAAAATTTCACATCACAGTGTAACAATATATAGAGCCTCAGTGGAAATCAAGGAAGGTCGAGTGCGATAAAGTACACACTCGCCTCCAACTTTAATTAAAACAGTGTTTGGCTCAGTCAATAGCACATCAAGGTTTTCACATATACAAGTATCCCACATAACAAGTAGCAGGTCGTGGAACACTCACCTGTCAAACAAAAGTCATTATCAACTTCAAATGATTCAGTTACAGTCACCTCCGTTTCCCGATCCTAGGGCAACGAATGAAAACGGTAACAATAAGATTCGTTTCTCACTAAATTATAGGTTCATGAAGAAGCTAAGTAACTAAGGTAATCTACTTAATCCTTCATGTAAATGAGGTCCAAAGTATAGTAAAAGTTCATGAAAATAGATGTTTAGTGTTCATATGATTGCTTGGTAAGGAAAGGTTTCATTTAAATTCAAAGGTTTCATTTTCGGTTTGAACAGTGTCGGCCGGCCAGTCTCGGGAAAACGGTCACGGCTCATTGTAGGAGAGTCAGAATTAGGTTTTGTCAGTTGCGTTGGAAACTAGGTTCATAAGGATAAATTTGTCTAGAAGAAACCATTTCCAAAATCCCAACATAAGTGGCTCCAAATTAAGAAACCAAATGAAATTTCTGGACTGCCACGGATGAACAGTACCACCCAGGCAGCCAAATTCCACGACTCGCCATGGATCGCTCAAGACGAACCAGAAAATGAGCTTGGTACCGTTTTAAAACTCTAAGAGTCTACTTTCAAATGCCACAAACGGAACTCAATTCTGATTGGTGAGTAAAACGTTATGGCCTTTACAAGATTGCTGGACAGAAAATTCTGGACCTTGTCCAGTTTTGTTCCTTTGCTTGTAACTCAAAATTTACTCAACCAAATTGGCTAATTTTTTGTAGACAACCTACACACACATAACCCAACATATATCACTCACTTTTGTATCCAAAATATGCATGAAACATCAAGGCAAAAACCGGACAGCAACCCTAAAATTTCGGTCAGCACACTTGAAATTTTCCAACTTTCACTCTTCTCATTATTTTCACCTTTGGCACATATCAAGTATTAAATCTAACTAAATAGGGCTTTAAAACATATCAATACTTCATAAATACACATGAATAAGGGCTGGGCATTTCATCAAACACTTGGTGTGCATAATAACAATTCATCCACTACTTGTTTAATTCAAGGGGTTAACTTCCAATTCCAACCACAACAACTTGAAATTCATGATTAGAGCTTATAATAGATGATCTAACACATAAAACCCCCAATTTAATTAGTACTTACCTTACTTGCAAGGTGCTCAAATCACCAAGAAATCCACCAAAGTAGAGGCTTCAAGGTTTGATTCACCACTAGAACCAAAGACAGTTTGTTTACAAACCCTAAATTTCTCTCTTTTGGATTTTTGCCCTTGATTTGTTTAGGTAAGAAAACCTTGTTTATGGAGCTCTCTCTCTCTCTCTCTTTTTCTTGGCTAAGGGTTCAACCACTCTAAGGGAAAAAAAAGGGTTTGTTTAGCTTTTATTTTGTCCCTTAATCCTTAGTCATCAAACTCATGGTCAAGGTTTTGCCACATGGCTTCATTAATAGCCTAACCTTTCTTAACCTTTGACTAATGGTGTTCTTAACTTTCCTAGTGTACCAATAATTGTTAAACATCTCTAATCCCTCACAAAAAATCTCTACTACTTAAGACAAGAACACTTGGACAAATTCAAGTGGTGCATTAACTTAAACTAACTCAAGAAAATATTTTACTCCAAGTAAAATAAAATAGAATGTTATGCATGGAAATTATTATAGTATATAGAAAATGTATTGTAAGGGTATGTAATAAATGGTTTAGATCTTATAATAAGGCATGTAAATAAGAGAATTGTGTTTTAAAGTGAGGGTCAATACAAGGGATTTGTTGTAACACATTGTAAAATATAATGCTAGGCATATAAGAGGTGGTTTAAATATTGGTGCAAGGCATGTAGTTTGGGGAAATTATATTTTAAAAATGAGGGTTCTCACATTTAGAGCCATCAATCCAAGGCCAACCATGATCATCATATGAAAACAGAAAAATCCCAAAAAAAATCAGACATTTAGCTAACTTCACTTTAATCCATGAAATCTTCCATAAAATCACCTAGTTAGCTACCATAAGTCACCAATTAACTATTATTAGGAACAAAGAGTGAGTTCCAAGCAAAATACCTTAATTCCTCAAGAAAGGTAGTAGCTTAGGGGTTTTTATTCGAAAACAACTCCACCAAGACCTTCAAACTCCCTTAGCAAATCAATTTTGTGGACTAATTCAAGAGTTAATCGGTTGGATTTCAAGATTTAAGCAAGAATGGAAGATGAAAGGTTGAAGCTTTCTTTTCTTTTCTCTCAAGTGAGGGTCGGCCAACAAGCTAGATAAATGAAGATGATTTTGGTCAATTTTGATATTTAGTAAAGGTGATGAATAGTAGGTCAAAGTCCACCCTCCAATGGTTTCATAGTACTTGTCCTTTCCTATGCTAAATCTTATCCTTTTGTCTACCAAGGTTAATCTATTTAGACAACCTCCAATTATCTCCTAACACCTAGTAAATTAATCCCTTTATGCAAAACTTAACCTAATTGATCGAAATTACCGTACTTAGCGCACTAGCGGGTCCAACGTCTAATGTACACTCCTAATATCTCATGAACTATCTTATACTAGGAAAATGATTTAAAACCTATATTTACTCATAAAAATATCTATGAAATTAATATAATAACGAAAATATAGAAAACGTGTGAAAAGAAAGAAAATTTTCAGGTTCTCACACACTCCTTGCGCAAGCTGTGGATATTGTGGTAGGACAAACCACATAGAGGATGCTTGCTGGCGAAAATTGAAGAAATGTCTCCGTTGCAGAAGTTCCGAACATCAGATCACCACTTCTCCTGTTAAGAACCGTGAAGGAAATAAAGGTGCGCAGCTGAAGAAGTCAAACCCTAAGCAACCAACAACCAGTGGGAGTAGACCAAAATTCTCTGCTAGGGTTTTTGCCTTGGACTATCAGCGAGCCCCTGAGTCCTTTGAGGTAGTGGAAAATACGATTTCTGCATTCCACCGCTTAGCTAAGCTTTTAATTGACCTTGGGGTATCCCATTCATTTGTGAATCCTGTCTTTATGTGTGATATTGATATTAGTCCGGTTAAGTTGCCCTATGACTTGGAAGTTAAAACACCTACTGGGGATCAAAACCTAATTACCAATATGGTTTATAAAAATTGCGAGATTTGGGTAGGAAAACGGAAGTTGGTGGGAGACTTGATAAGTTTAGACCTTAAGGGGTACGACGTGATTATTGGCCTGTTATAATGCTCAATTGAACTGTAAAACTAAGGTGGTGGAATTCTTGATACCCGGAGAGGCCACTCTAAGGTTGGATGTGAGAGGTAGGTTAGTCTCGTCTGCACTTGTTTCGGGAATTCGAGCTAGGAAGTTATTGAGTAAAGGGGCACAAGGTTACTTAGCTTTCTTAATTAATACCCCTAGATATAAGGTGAAATTGGAGGATGTGTTATGTGAGAACCCGTAATTTTTCCATTTTCTAGGTTTTATTATATTTCTAGGTTTTCTTATCTTCAATGGTTTGTTTTCTGCACTTTCTGTATCCGGAAAATTTTCTAGATAATTTTTATGAGTAAATATAGTTTTTAGATGATTTTTCTAATATCGAATAGATTTTGAGAAATGAAGAGTGTATACCGGACGTGGGACCCACTAGTGCGAAAAGTTCGGAAAAATTCGGCCAACTAGATTAAGTTTTGAATATTGGAATTAATTTACCGGGTGTTAAGAGATAAGTAGAGGGTGTTAAGTGGATTGATATAAGAGAGACAAGGTTGGTGAGCATTTATTAAAAGGTGACAAGTGTCACCATTTGAGAGGTTGAACCTTAAGACCACTATTCATGGTCTTACCATTTGACTTAAATAAACCAAAAATCATCAAAATATCCTCCATGGTGGCCGAGCTTCTTGAGCAACAAAAGAAAGAAAGCTCTTCAAGATTTTAGCTTCAATCTTGCTTCAATCATCAAAACCAACCATCCAACTTTGATCTTCCTCCATAAAACACCTTCAAGTAGTGTTTGTGAGTTGTTGTGTGAAGTTATTTGGAAAGTTAAGGTGATCAATAGCTCTCTCTCTCTTGTTTTTAAGGTAATTTGTGAAGAACCACCCTCCTCCCTTAATTGATGCTTAAATCATGCTTAGCGGTTGTATGAGATGCAAATTTATGGGTTATTTCTTGATTTGTGGTTGAAGTGATGAAGTTTTATTATTTTTGGGAATTTTTCTATTTTAATATAAGAATGATTGTGTGGCTATCTATGATGATTGGAAATGGTCTATAATGACTCTAGGAGGTGGAAAAAGTGATTAATTGCAGCCAATTTCTGGTTTGGAAGAAATTTCAGAAAAACTAGGGTTCTTGAGGGAGCATTCTGCCCGAATTTTTAGGTCCTAGATAGAGGCCGAATTGGCCTTGTCTTAAAACATGAAAGTTGTAGGGAATGACATTTTAGAGGTACCGAAAAAATTTCAGGTCAATCGGAGTAGTGTAGAATGAGATAAGTCGAAATTTCTATTGCTGTTCTGGTTTTACCCGAAATTGAGAAGTGCGTCTGTAATGGGTTGTTTTGGCTGGAATTACTTCTGATTTGGTTGTTGAGGTCTTGTGATGAAATCTACCCTTTTTTCTTAGCTTTCATCTGGTTTTGGAATTTCTGGATTTGGACTTGGAGAGCCTGAGATATGATGTTTCCGCTAGAATGCGTTTTGGTGAATCTGTTTTACGTTTTTGATGTAGTATCTTGCATTTTTGACCTGTTTGCACTCAAAACTGGGTTGAGTGACCTTCTGTGATGTTGTAGCCCTGTCTTTTAGCTTCGAAATGGTGGGTCTTGGACCCTCATCCGATAATCGTAGTGAAATTGGTGCCATTACCGCAAAATGAGGACAAAAACTATTTTTTTCAGGGCCAAAGCTAATTGCATTTCCGAATTTTCTGGTTTCCTCTATTGTTTGTGTATGCTTAGGGAACCCTATTTTGGTAGTATGTAGATTTGGTTTATGACTTATAATCGAGTCTTATTGTATTTATTTGAATAGTTTAGGGCTTGACTTTCATATCCGGTCATTTCCTAGCTAAATTTTGTACTTGAATGCCATTAAGCCTAGTGAACGGCTTTTGGGAGTGAGATTATTTTTGTACGAGATGTTGGGACTGATTTGAGGAAATAATGAAACCATGATGGCTGGAAAATAGGTAAACACAAGAGATATGCTGCAGAAATTTTTTCTTGAAGGCTAGTTGGATTTACTTGTGATTTGAACGAAGGGCTTTTGGGTTGTTTGAGCCTAGGTCTTCATGTTACCTTTCGTTACCGAAAATCATGTTTTGCACCCTTGCTTTAGTAATTATTTGGCGAGACATACGACTGGTAGTCGAGCCTCACATGTGCATTCTGTATACTCAATTTTGAAAGTGGAACCTTCAATTGTTTTCCTTGGATTATTTTAGGGTTTCTTGGTGATTAAAGCTCTCTTTTGGGAGGTATCTGCACTGACCCTGGTGAGTGTACTACTCACTTGTGTGTTATTATATGGCTTTGATACTTGAACTTGAGGTGTTGAATGTTAATTGATTGAAGTGAGAGTGTACTTTATCACTTGCACTTATTGTTTCGCATGTTATTGGAAAGTTATTGGAATGTTATATGAAATGTTATATGAAATGAAATACATGACTTGGTGTCGTTTGGACGAGTCTCCAACGACTACAAATGTTATCAATGAGCTCAACCCCATTGGTAGTTGATTGAATCGAGCCGGCGAGGGTTTGGTCGTGCCAATTAATAAACCTTGGATAAAGTTATATGGAATCTTGTAGTATGCGAGACTCTCGATTCCGGTATACTCGAGTAATACCAAAGTGCAAGTGTTTGGAGTTCGGGCCCGGTAGGGGGATGTTAGGTGGAAGGAGTGGAGGTAAAGTGGAGTCTACGGTTGGTTACCTTTCAACATTGACGGAGGGTCAATGACGTCCGATCAAGAAATGCAAACGAGGAAAGGGCTCTTGAGAGCCATCTGTATCCTTTTTTCACCATATTTGACGTGTGCATTTGCTTATTTTACTATATTGAATGAAAGCTTGATGCTTATATGCACTTGGTTGCGTAAGTGATAGTATCTCACTGGGCAATTAGCTCACACCATTCCTTTTGTTTTCCTTACAGGAATATGACTCTTTTTGGAATGAATCTTGATAGATGGTTGCCGAATGAACTAGATGTATATTTTTTTTGTATTGTACATGAAGTGAAACCCTAAATGTATCTTTAGGGCCGTTTTCACTTTCAATTTGGCAAACCGTGTATATATTCACTTTTGACAACTTTTGTATGTTACTTTGGGTTGCAATTGCTCAAGTTCAAGATGCGAATGTTTGTTTGATATTTGGTTGGGTTCTGACGGGTCGGTTACTATTCATGACCGACTCCGGATTTCATTTTTTTTATTTTGGATTATTTTGCCCTTTTGCCTTGTTTACGCGCGTTATAAGTTTCGGAACGACATAGATCGCTCTAAACTGCACCGTTAGTCCTGGCGAGAGTTGGGCAGGCAGTCCGCTAACCCCTTTGGTTCGCCTCAGGGGAAAGTGGGGCTGTCACATGTTAGTAGTGAATGAATTTCCCGATGTCTTCCCTGACGAGCTGAATTCGATGCCACTAGAGAGAGAAATAGAATTTAAGATTGATTTGGTACCTAGAACCACTCCGATTGCAAAAACACCTTACTGAATGGCCCTTGCCAAACTTAAGGAACTAAAACTGCAATTACAGGACTTGTTAGAGCGAGGGTTTATTCGAGAGAGTGTATCACCTTGGGGAGCGCCTGTACTATTTGTTAAAAAGAAGGATGGCAGCTTGAGGCTCTATATAGACTATCGCGGCCTAAATGATGTCATGGTGAAAATAAATATCGTTTGCCACACATTGATGAGTTGTTTGATCAACTGCAAGGAGCAATGATTTTCTATAAGTTGGACCTGAGACAAGGTTATTATTAGTTACAAATTAAACAGGAGGACATATTGAAGACTGCTTTTAATTCCAGATATGGACATTTTGAGTTCGCCGTGATGCCTTTTGGTTTAACAAATGCTCTTGCCGCATTTATGGATTTGATGCATCGAGTTTTTAAACCCTACTTGGATCAATTTGTCGTAGTGTTTATCGATAATATCTTGGTGTATTCTAAGACTCGAGAGGATCACGAACGACATTTGAGGATAGTTTTGCAGACTATAAGAGAACAACAGTTATATGCCAAGTTTAGCAAGTGCGAGTTTTTGTTGGAGTAAATTTTTTTTCTAGGGCACTTCATATCTAAAGATGGCATTTCTGTGGATCCAATAAAAGTAGAGGCCGTATCTGAGTGGAAACGACCGGAGACCCCAACTGAGGTTCATAGTTTTCTAGGTTTAGTTGGGTATTATCGTCAGTTCATCAAAGATTTCTCCAAATTAACCAGTCCTTTAACCGACCTGACCAAAAAGTATGGTCAATTTGTCTAGGATTCTAAGTGTGAAGGTAGTTTTCGAGAATTAAAGTAACGGTTAACGTTGGCACCCATTTTATCTTTACCAAATGGGGAAGATAGATTCACTGTATATACGGATGCCTCAAGGGAAGGTTTGGGATGTGTTCTAATGCAGAATGGAAGTGTAGTTGCCTATGCCTCTAGGAAGTTAAAACCCCATGAGCGAAATTACCCGACTCATAATTTGGAGTTGGCCGCTGTAGTTTTTGCCCTAAAGAAGTGGAGACATTACTTATATGGGGTGACTTTGAGGTGTATACCGACCATAAGAGCTTGAAATACCTATTCTCTCAGAAGGAGCTAAACTTGAGACAGTGTCGATGGGTGGAATTTCTTGAGGATTATGACTGTACAATTAATTACCACCCAGGCAAGGCCAATGTTGTAGCAGATGCTTTAAGTCGAAAAGTGCAAGTAGCTGGATTAATGGCAAGGAGGGGAATTTGTTGGAAGAGGGGAGTGAATGGAATACGCGATTAGATCGACAGAGGGTGATTTTATGCAATATTACAGTGAGATCTGATTTGTTGGACCAAATTAAAGAAGCTCAAAAGAATGACCAGATGGTGCAAAAATGGACAGAAAAAGTGTAACGGCCACACCTCCCCCTAAGGCGAACCAGAGGGTTCGACGGGCCGCCTGCCCAGCTCTCGCCGGGACTCAGTCGCTCACTACAGTCCTCAACCCAATTACAATATAAATCTCAAAATTACATCAAATTCTCCAATGGTTACATATTACAAATGCAGCGGAAACTGATTCCAATCGTGGAACGTATACTTACATCCATATCAATTTCAAATATTTATACAAGACCAACTCGTACATAAAATAGGTCCAAACTTAAACTATACACGATATAAGCCATCCAGTCACGTGAATAAGCACTCCAAGCTTTTCTTCGCCTTGAGCCCTGTGGGGGGGAAATAAAATATTTTTGGGGTGAGCTAGAAACTCAGCGAGTAACCATTAAAATCAGTAATCAATTCAGTTTCACAGTCGTTCATTTCAGTGATGTCATGATTTCAAGATCAAATGTACACTTATTGCTCTCGTGAGCCAGCGAAATCATTGTACTTAAACACCCAACGCTCCAAACAAACATTTAACAGTAAACAGTCAGTGGGGAGCCATTTGCTCCAGATGAACAATACACAGAGGTGGAGACGTTGGTGTTCAGCACACGAATTCCAAGCACTCATTTAAGCCAAAACATGTCATGGGCCACATGCAAGCACTCATGATATGCAATCAAGTAAATAGTGCAAGAAACGGTCCATAAGAAGCTTTAACAATAGTTTGGGGTCACTCACCTCCACGGCTCAGAAACCATCCATCATGGCTTCATTATTTCTTCAGCCAGTCCCAAAGTCACACAAATAAGTTCATCTAATATCCATTCAGCAAGCTCCAAGAAGTACAAAGACAAGTCAAGCTAGGGAAAAAGTCCGGAAATGAAGGTTAAGCTCAAAACCAGAAAAACAGTTTTGACGTCATTTTGCGGTAATGGTGTCAATGTCACTATGATTATCGGATGGGGGTATAAGACCCACCGTTTCGAAGCTAAGAACCAGGGCTACAACAATGTAGAAGGTCACTCAGTCCAGTTCCTAGCACAACTAGGTCAAATATGCCAAAAATACCAAACCAGAACCACTAAAACAGGTTCACAAATCACACAATGCTGTAATGAACACAACTCAGTCTATACAGGTCCAAATGCCGAAATTCCAAAGGCATATGTTAGCTAAGACATCCAGCTACATTTCATCAGAAGACACCAACATCCAAATCCAAAGCAATTCCAGTCAAAATGGCCAATTACAAGTGCAGTTTTCGCATTCTGATCAACCCAGAACAGCAACAGTAAAATTGACATATCTCACTCTACACTAGTCCAAATGACCTGAAATTTTACAGGCACTTCAAACTCATCAATACCTACAACTTTCATGTTTTAAGCCATGGCCAATTCGGCCTCTAACATGGTGCAATAAATTCGGGCAGAATGTAGCTTCATGAACCCTAACTTTCCAAAATTTATTCCAAATCCAAAATTGGTTGCAAATATCAATCATTTCCATCCACTAGAGTCATAACCCCTCATTATCAATCATCATAAACAACCACAACACCATAATCCAATTAAACCAGAAAAATCATCAATAAAATCAAAACTTCACCAAATCACTTCAAACCAATATCAAACCAGAAATTTCAGCACTTTAATCACTACTAATCATATCTTAAGCATCAATAGGTGTAGGTGGAAGTTTAAGCTTCACTTACCAAGTAAACAAGAGAGGGGAAGATGTTGGACACCTTAGCTCTTCCAAAAAACTTCACTAAAGCACTCACTATCACTAAAAGGAAAGATTGTATGGAGTAAAAACTAATTCAAACCCTTGGTTTGGTTGATTTGAGCTAATTGGGAGCTTGAAAATTGAAGAAGCTTTCTTCCTTCTTGAGCTAAGAGGGCCGGCCAACAAGAGGTGAAAAATGGTGATTTTTGGGCAATTTTTGAAGATATTTACTCAAATGGGTCAAAAGTCAAAAAGGTGAATAGTAACTCTTAAGTTAAAACCAATGTAGTGGTGACACTTGTCACCTTCATAAATGCAATCTTATCTTTCTCTTTCCTCTCACATCAATCAAATCTCACTCTCTACTTATCTCTTAACACCCGATAAATTTTACACAGTATCCGAAACTTAACCTTATTGGCCGAATTTTTCCGAACTTTTCACACTAGTGGGTCCCACGTCCATTATATATTCTTAATTTTCCAAAAACTCTCCAAGGCTAGAAAAATCATCTAAAAACTATAATTACTCATAAAAATTCCTCAGGAAAATTTCCTAAGCCAGGAAATGCAGAAAACATGCCATTAAAGGAAATAAAACCCTCGGAAAAGATTAGGGTTTTTACGGGTTCTCAAACTCTTTTTTTTTTTTCGGGGCGTCACAATCTCCCCTCCTTAAAAGAATGTCATCCTCGACATTCCCTCTTGTACTAATCAAGTCAAGTCAACCCGCAAGAATCACTAATATTTCAAGCCAAGCCCACAGTCCGGCATCCTAAACTTCAAGCCTAGGATACACTACAGAGATCTGAAGCCTAAGCTCTGATACCACTTGTAACGGCCCCACCTCCCCCTAAGGCGAACCAGAGGGTTCGGCGGGCCGCCTGCCCAGCTCTCGCCGGGACTCAGTCGCTCACTACAGTCCTCAACCCAATTACAATATAAATCTCAAAATTACATCAAATTCTCCAATGGTTACATATTACAAATGCAGCGGAAACTGATTCCAATCGTGGAACGTATACTTACATCCATATCAATTTCAAATATTTATACAAGACCAACTCGTACATAAAATAGGTCCAAACTTAAACTATACACGATATAAGCCATCCAGTCACGTGAATAAGCACTCCAAGCTTTTCTTCGCCTTGAGCCCTGTGGGGGGGAAAATAAAACATTTTTGGGGTGAGCTAGAAGCTCAGCGAGTAACCATTAAAATCAGTAGTCAATTCAGTTTCACAGTCGTTCATTTCAGTGATGTCATGATTTCAAGATCAAATGTACACTTATTGCTCTCGTGAGCCAGCGAAATCGTTGTACTTAAACACCCAACGCTCCAAACAAACATTTAACAGTAAACAGTCAGTGGGGAGCCATTTGCTCCAGATGAACAGTACACAAAGGTGGAGACGTTGGTGTTCAGCACACGAATTCCAAGCACTCATTTAAGCCAAAACATGTCATGGGCCACATGCAAGCACTCATGATATGCAATCAAGTAAATAGTGCAAGAAACGGTTCATAAGAAGCTTTAACAATAGTTTGGGGTCACTCACCTCCACGGCTCAGAAACCATCCATCATGGCTTCATTATTTCTTCAGCCAGTCCCAAAGTCACACAAATAAGTTCATCTAATATCCATTCAGCAAGCTCCAAGAAGTACAAAGACAAGTCAAGCTAGGGAAAAAGTCCGGAAATGAAGGTTAAGCTCAAAACCAGAAAAACAGTTTTGACGTCATTTTGCGGTAATGGTGTCAATGTCACTATGATTATCGGATGGGGGTCTAAAATTTTATCGACATATCGACATATCTCACTCTACAGTAAAATTTTATAGATACATAGGTAGATAAGTACAACTCAATTCAATCGTATATCATTCACATCCGAAATTTTGAAAGTAACGTTATTAATAAAGCAATCAGTAGTAAAGGAGTGACAAGCAATTTAAAAGCATCTTATTGATAGTTGTACATAAGAAATCGTAAGGTCATAACTCATTTCGTCTCAAGTTACGAATCTCTTCATTTCCATTCGTAAATCAACTCATATCAGTTCAGAAGTCTCATTTCAAATCAGTTCATAATCATTTCATCAAATCAGCTCATAACAAGTACATGTAATGACCGGCCACTGAGTACTCAGCCTAGAGATTTTACCTCCTTCTAGGTGGGCGACCAATAAGTTCCATGACTACCGATTGGTCTCATTTCATTCTTGGGTCGCTCGGCTGGGCTTTATACCAGGCTACCATGACTTTCTTAATTGGTCAATCGGCTGGGCTTTATACCAGGCTACCATGACTTTATCCATTGGTCAATCGGCTGGGCTCTATACCAGGCTACCATGACCTCACAAATCGGCTGGGCTTTATACCAGGCTACCATGGCGATTAAACAGGACTATAGCCCCTACCGTCTATTTCATGACTGCTCTGAGCTTACTTGTCAAAATTCATTTCATACATCGTATACGTAAATCTTTGCTTTCATAAAAGATTCAACTCATTTTGTATATAAGAAACGTATTAAAACATTTCAAATAAGTCACATCGTCCATTTTTGTATAGTAAAATATAACTTTCATAAATATGTAAACAAAGCATTTAATCAAACACCTTTCGAGTCAACACAACCAAATAGGATTTAAACAAGAATTTCACTTCGCACAATTGAAAACTCAGAAGGGTAAGTACCACCTACCTTTGTTTAGCTGCTCGAGTGGACTACCTTAGATCCTTGTACCGTACCTATCAAATGCATGAGTTCCCTAATTAGTTGTTACTTTCTATAGATGCATAAATATACAACCTCTAAGTAAGCATAAGGTTCATACCTAGGCCATTAAATGGACCCTAATAGCATCTCCCTCAAATTGGGCGATTTCTATTTTTGGAAGGTTTCCTAACTTGGAAAGTTTCTATTTTTAGAAAGTTTCTTAATTTGGAAAGGTTCTCCTTTTTGTAAAGTTTCCTAATTTAAAATAAAATAAAATAATTATTCATAATCATGTTTATTATTTTGACTGTTATCTTACTATACATATTTATAATTAATAATTATTTATTACTATATTATTATCGTACTTGTCGTTGCTACTTTATTTTATTACCACTTATATACATTTAATAATTAGTTATTATCACATTTCACTTTATTCCTACCTTTGTTCTTGTGTAGGTGTCATTATTATTTATGCATATATGTACATATATATATTGATTTATTATTATAATATTGTCTTAATTTATTACACTTGTCTTTATATTTATATTTTTTTGTTTACATCCTTTATTTGTTTCATCCATCTTATTACTATTGCTATTATTATCTTAAACGCTTTGTTCAACAATCTAGAGTTCATCTTACATTGTATAACTTAATCTAATAAGGCTAGGTTAAAATGTTTTAGTTTTCTATTTAAGTGCCTTAGACCTAATTAATAAGGTAACAGTTTAAATGACTAACCCTCACTTCCAACAATTATATTAGATTTGGTCCTAAACTTTATTATTCACAACACGCTATAAAAATGGGCTAGTTCTACTTAAAATCTATTTATTAAATATTTACTAAATTTTATACTATAGTTTGGTCCAAGTTTAAATTGCTCCCTCTTTACTTATTTATTTTTGTTTATTGTTATCATTATTTTTCATTTTATTTTATTTTATTATTATTGTTCATTTATACTATTTTATTATTATTATTATTATATCTATATATATATTTTTATTTTATACTTGGTGGGGCCTATGGTTGGCAAAAGCCAACCATCTTTGACTAACCATGGTTGCCAGACTTGCTGGGGACTCTCTGCTTCCAATGGTTGGCCGAAAGGCCAACCATGGGTTTTATTCATTGTCGCCAGCAAGTGCTGGCGACATCCTCCTAATCTTTTTTTTTTTTTTGTTTTGGTCTTGGGTTGGCCGAAAGGTCAACCCTTGGAATTCCTCCTGTGGCGTTGCTTCGGCAACGCCTGGCCGAAGCAGAGCAGCGGCAGCCGCCGCCGCTCTCTCCCTTTCTTTTTTTTTTCTTTCCTTCTCTTCAACAGATTTGGGGCCATCCACTCCCCAAAGATCAAAATCTAACATCCTATTCCCACTAATCCAAATATGAATCTTTCTAAATTTCTTATAAAAACATATATATCTACATAAATGTAACAACATTACACGTCCATAAATTTCCTAGAACAATTAATACATCTACTACAACTTAAAAGAGAGATTTCTTGTATATACTCGAGACTTACAGGTGTAGGTGCCTAGTCGTCGGATCGATTGACGATGTTGCCTGCTTCTCCTTCTCTCCTTTCCGACGGCTCTTGCTCTAGGGAGGTAGATGAAAGTGGGGTAAGACTAGGGTTATTTTTCTGTCTAGGGTTTTAGAAAAATTCTAATCCTAGCAATACTTACTAATAGGTGGCTTGGGCCAGAGTTTTACTTTATCAGAGCCCATTAGCCCATCCTACAGTTACTTTATTTTTTTTTCTTTTACCTAGCAAATTTTATCTTTTTAATTAATTGGAAAAACTACAATAATGCCATAATAAAATAGGGGCCAAAAATCGCGGGTTTCACATTCTACCCCCCTTACAAAAAGTTTCGTCCCCGAAACTTACGTACCTTGATCGAACAGATATGGCTACTTATTCCGCATGTCCTCTTCTAACTCCCACGTAGCCCCTCGTGGTGTATGGTTCGTCCATTGCACTTTGACATAGGGTATGGTTCTTCTCCTCATAACTTGGTCCTTTGGGTCTACGATCCTTAAAGGAACTTCCTCCACTGATAGGTTCTTTTTCACCTCGATGGGTTGGTCTTCCAAAATATGACTCGGGTCTGATACGTACTTTCTCAGTTGGGAGACATGGAACACATTATGTATCCTTGACAAAGCAGGTGGGAGAGCCAGTCGATACGCTAGAGGTCCAACTCTATCCAGTATTTCATAAGGCCCTACATATCTCAGATTTAACTTGCCACCTCTTCCAAGTCTCATCACTCCCTTGGTAGGGGATACTTTTAAATATACCTTTTCTTCCTGTTGAAACGCTAAAGGTCTCCTCTTTGAATCCGCCCAACTCCTGTTTCGGTCTTGAACTACTTTTAATCTTCCCCGAATAATCTTCATTTTCTCCAAAGTTTGTTCCACCAAATTAGGGCCAGTGATCAGCTTCTCACCTAGCTCATCCCAATATAAAGGGGATCTACACTTTCATCCATATAACGTTTCGAATGGTGTCATACCTATGCTGCTATGATAACTCTTATTGTACGTGAACTCCATTAGTTTCACCAACCTATCCCAACTATCCGAGAAGTTTAGAATACAAGTTCTGAGCATATCTTCCAAGGTCTGTACGATCCTTTCTGACTGTTCATTCATTTGGGAGTGGAAGGTGGTATTTAGTCTTAGGTATCAATTCCTATAATCTTTTGGTAGGTCGACCAAAATCTAGACATGAATTTAGGATCCTAATCCGACACTACTTTCACAATTCATTTTTTGACTAGATATCACATTCTCTCCCCCTATAAAGGTTTCGTCCTCGAAACCAAAAAAACATAAACATCAAAATAAGTTAACAAAATTTCCGATGTTCCTGCAATTCACCTTGGGAATTATTCTTACAATATTTAAATTGAATTTCCTTATTTAATTCTATCAAGCTTCTGCTGCGCACTCTTATTATCCTCAATACCTCTCCTCTTCATATTTATATAGTTTAGATGGACATAATATCTCTCACAAATCCCGCATTTTAAATAGTAGCTTATAATGCTCCATAGAGATCAACCTATAGAAAGGATGCCGTAAACACTAACAGTACCATTTCTTCTTTTGTCACACATTTTATCACAATTTACTTATCCACTATCACAAAATAATCCTTATCTCGAAATATGGGTTCCTATCCACTGTATTTGTAATTGGTGATGAAAATCCCTTATTTCCCTCAAATTTCATATCTATCTCATTTCAACTTCCAAAGAGATCAATAATACCTCAAATAGCATCATTCTTATTTTTAAATCCTATAACCTAAGTTATTATACCACTAAATGCCATGGGAATCTTATTTCCTTTGGTCATTTTTTTTCCTAGCTCAATTCAATTTTCGAAAATATTAACATCTCAAATATCATTTCACAAACTTCTTGATGATACAAAAATATAGAAAATTTTATACAAAAAAAAATACTAAATTCTCATGTAGGAAATTAATAACTTTATCATAACTTTGGTAAAATATTTATCTATGTATAGAATTTTGAACTCACACAGGGTTAGAAACTGAAAGTGTTTGGAATACATAAGTCAACTAACTATACTTCTTACAACATTAGAATTTAGAGTAAAAAGAGAATTTATCAAGAATTATTGTTAGATTTTTCTATACGATAAGGAAAAAAATATTTATTTTTTTTTGTAAAATACTTTTATCTAAAACTCTTTTGAGATTGGGTGAGTATAAACACAAAAAATATATATATATATATATTTATATATTGCACAATATTGTAGGATATAATTATTCAATATAGTTATTCTTTTTTTTATATAGATATATACATATATATTTAGAAACTATATTTACCAAGCAACTGTAAGGTAAAGGTATATATTTAAAAATTCTAATTAAAAACTATTTGTGCAAATAAAATTCTGCTTTCTCCGTTTATTCATTTTTTTTAGGTAAAAAGTATGTAAAATTATATATTGTAAGAAATTTATAAAATATTTGTTGCCTGATCATGATGTAGTAATACCAAAACTAATAATATGAGCTAGTTGAATAAATGTCTTGAGCATTAGATCTAATTATCGTAAACCTCAAAATAAGTCACCAAAATTCCAAGTTCCAATGTGTATTGCTTGCGTTCGATGACATCATATTGTTGATCATTCATACTTTCGTTGTGCACTCTAATTTCCTCAATATTTTCAGTTTTCTCCACACTAGACTTCAATTAGACATAAGATTATCCGTAGATCTGACATCCTAAACGATAAACTTGAAATGTACCATAGATATCAAAACTTACAAAAAAAAACACCCTAAATACCCTTTTATTATTATTATTCTTTTTTTGTAAGTATCAATCATATCTGGTAGGTGGGCTTGGTTACCTTTTCAACTTAACATATACATATAGTCACCACTTACTTAATAAAAGTAATCATCATCTCAATACCTGAGGTCATTCCAGTAAATTCGTAACCTAAAATTCTAATACCATTAAATGTTATGGAGTCACTTATTTTCTTTTAATCCCTTATCAATTTCATTCCAATTCTCAAAATCACAAATATCTTCAGTATCTTTATACCTACTTCCAACTATTACAACTTGAGCTATAATACCAAATGGAATACCATCAGTCCTGCTTCCCTCCTCTTACAGTACATAGATTTTCTCAAACCTACTTCACTACTTACATTACTTAATTCTTGAATTATTTGATCTTATGGTCTTATCTCGAACCTAGGCTCTGATACCACTAAAAATGTCACGCCCCGAGCCCACACGTGCCCGTCACATGACATCCGCCGTACTCCCAAGTCCCACTCAGGAATACAAGGCTACATTAACTCATTAACTTTGACAGTACTAAATAATTGAACTAAATAAAGTGCGGTACGAATTACATATAAAAGAAAATCTACGAATATTCCAGACGTTCGTACATTTATGCTCCAATTGAAACAGTGGAAACAAAAGTAATTAAGACTAATAACTAGAAGTAGCTAGTCTGCCAACTTCTATTCATTTAAACTAATAAAAGTCATCCTCAGGGTCTTCTATGTAAACCAATTCATACTCTTCAGAATCTGCAAAAATGGTAAGAAGTGGGTTGAGCGACACATCGCTCAGTAGGTAATATTTACCCCTCTGTTGGACCATGCACTCTGAATTTTATAGATACATAGGTAGATAAGTACAACTCAATTCAATCGTATATCATTCACATCCGAAATTTTGAAAGTAACGTTATTAATAAAGCAATCAGTAGTAAAGGAGTGACAAGCAATTTAAAAGCATCTTATTGATAGTTGTACATAAGAAATCGTAAGGTCATAACTCATTTCGTCTCAAGTTACGAATCTCTTCATTTCCATTCGTAAATCAACTCATATCAGTTCAGAAGTCTCATTTCAAATCAGTTCATAATCATTTCATCAAATCAGCTCATAACAAGTACATGTAATGACCGGCCACTGAGTACTCAGCCTAGAGATTTTACCCCCTTCTAGGTGGGCGACCAATAAGTTCCATGACTACCGATTGGTCTCATTTCATTCTTGGGTCGCTCGGCTGGGCTTTATACCAGGCTACCATGACTTTCTTAATTGGTCAATCGGCTGGGCTTTATACCAGGCTACCATGACTTTATCCATTGGTCAATCGGCTGGGCTCTATACCAGGCTACCATGACCTCACAAATCGGCTGGGCTTTATACCAGGCTACCATGGCGATTAAACAGGACTATAGCCCCTACCGTCTATTTCATGACTGCTCTGAGCTTACTTGTCAAAATTCATTTCATACATCGTATACGTAAATCTTTGCTTTCATAAAAGATTCAACTCATTTTGTATATAAGAAACGTATTAAAACATTTCAAATAAGTCACATCGTCCATTTTTGTATAGTAAAATATAACTTTCATAAATATGTAAACAAAGCATTTAATCAAACACCTTTCGAGTCAACACAACCAAATAGGATTTAAACAAGAATTTCACTTCGCACAATTGAAAACTCAGAAGGGTAAGTACCACCTACCTTTGTTTAGCTGCTCGAGTGGACTACCTTAGATCCTTGTACCGTACCTATCAAATGCATGAGTTCCCTAATTAGTTGTTACTTTCTATAGATGCATAAATATACAACCTCTAAGTAAGCATAAGGTTCATACCTAGGCCATTAAATGGACCCTAATAGCATCTCCCTCAAATTGGGCGATTTCTATTTTTGGAAGGTTTCCTAACTTGGAAAGTTTCTATTTTTAGAAAGTTTCTTAATTTGGAAAGGTTCTCCTTTTTGTAAAGTTTCCTAATTTAAAATAAAATAAAATAATTATTCATAATCATGTTTATTATTTTGACTGTTATCTTACTATACATATTTATAATTAATAATTATTTATTACTATATTATTATCGTACTTGTCGTTGCTACTTTATTTTATTACCACTTATATACATTTAATAATTAGTTATTATCACATTTCACTTTATTCCTACCTTTGTTCTTGTGTAGGTGTCATTATTATTTATGCATATATGTACATATATATATATTGATTTATTATTATAATATTGTCTTAATTTATTACACTTGTCTTTATATTTATATTTTTTTGTTTACATCCTTTATTTGTTTCATCCATCTTATTACTATTGCTATTATTATCTTAAACGCTTTGTTCAACAATCTAGAGTTCATCTTACATTGTATAACTTAATCTAATAAGGCTAGGTTAAAATGTTTTAGTTTTCTATTTAAGTGCCTTAGACCTAATTAATAAGGTAACAGTTTAAATGACTAACCCTCACTTCCAACAATTATATTAGATTTGGTCCTAAACTTTATTATTCACAACACGCTATAAAAATGGGCTAGTTCTACTTAAAATCTATTTATTAAATATTTACTAAATTTTATACTATAGTTTGGTCCAAGTTTAAATTGCTCCCTCTTTACTTATTTATTTTTGTTTATTGTTATCATTATTTTTCATTTTATTTTATTTTATTATTATTGTTCATTTATACTATTTTATTATTATTATTATTATATCTATATATATATTTTTATTTTATACTTGGTGGGGCCTATGGTTGGCAAAAGCCAACCATCTTTGACTAACCATGGTTGCCAGACTTGCTGGGGACTCTCTGCTTCCAATGGTTGGCCGAAAGGCCAACCATGGGTTTTATTCATTGTCGCCAGCAAGTGCTGGCGACATCCTCCTAATCTTTTTTTTTTTTTGTTTTGGTCTTGGGTTGGCCGAAAGGTCAACCCTTGGAATTCCTCCTGTGGCGTTGCTTCGGCAACGCCTGGCCGAAGCAGAGCAGCGGCAGCCGCCGCCGCTCTCTCCCTTTCTTTTTTTTTTTTCTTTCCTTCTCTTCAACAGATTTGGGGCCATCCACTCCCCAAAGATCAAAATCTAACATCCTATTCCCACTAATCCAAATATGAATCTTTCTAAATTTCTTATAAAAACATATATATCTACATATATGTAACAACATTACACGTCCATAAATTTCCTAGAACAATTAATACATCTACTACAACTTAAAAGAGAGATTTCTTGTATATACTCGAGACTTACAGGTGTAGGTGCCTAGTCGTCGGATCGATTGACGATGTTGCCTGCTTCTCCTTCTCTCCTTTCCGACGGCTCTTGCTCTAGGGAGGTAGATGAAAGTGGGGTAAGACTAGGGTTATTTTTCTGTCTAGGGTTTTAGAAAAATTCTAATCCTAGCAATACTTACTAATAGGTGGCTTGGGCCAGAGTTTTACTTTATCAGAGCCCATTAGCCCATCCTACAGTTACTTTATTTTTTTTCTTTTACCTAGCAAATTTTATCTTTTTAATTAATTGGAAAAACTACAATAATGCCATAATAAAATAGGGGCCAAAAATCGCGGGTTTCACATTAATGGAGTGCCAAATGTCACTTGTTGGTTGGTTGGACTTGTAGACAACTATTCATACTTTTGACTATTTTTGACTAAGTGGTTAATATCTCCAAAATTCACTAAAATTCCCTCATTTTTTCTTCACCATAGCCGGCCCTCTCAAGCTCAAGAAGGAAGAAAACTTCATCAAATTTCAAGCTTCCATTTGGTTCAATCTTCCAAAAACAAATACCTAAACTAGATTCCACTCCATAAAATTCCTCCCTTGGGTGCTAGTAAGTAGTTTAGTGAAGTTTGTTTGAAGAGCTAAGGTGTCCAACATCTCTACCTCTCTTGGTTACTAGGTGAGTGGTGTGTGAATGCCCTCTTACACTTAATGAAGCTTAAGTTACGTTTAGTAGTGGCTAAAGTGATGATATATGTGATTTATTTCTTGGTTTGAAGTGATTTGGTGAAGTTTTTATTTTATTGATGAATTTTCTGGTTTAATATGATCTTGATGTTGTGGACTTGTATGATGATTGGTAATGGCCTAGAATGACTCTAGTAGGTGGGAATTATTGATAATTGCAACCAATTTTGGATTTGGATTGAAAAATGAAAAGTTAGGGTTTCAAAACCCCTAATTCTGTCTGGTTTTGGATCATAGGGTTAGAGGCCGAATTGTACTTTACTCTAAACATGAAAGTTGTAGGTATTGATGAGTTTGAAGTGCCTGCAAAATTTCACGTCATTTGGATTAGTGTAGAGTGAGATATGTCAATTTTACTATTGCTGATCTGGGTTGCTCAGAATGTGAAAACTGCACTTGTAATTGACTGTTTTGACTGGAATTGGTTTTGATTTTGTTGTTGGTGTCTTCTGATGAAATGTAGCTGGATGTCTTAGCTATCATATGCCTTTGGAATCAATGCATTTGGACTTGTGTAGACTGAAATAGACTAATTACAGCATTGTGTGATTTGTAAACCTGATTTTGGTGGTTCTGGTGTAGTATTTGGCATATTTAACCTAGTTGTACTAGGATTTGGATTGAGTGGCCTTCTACATTGTTGTAGCCCTGTTTCTTGGATTCGAAACGGTGGGTCTTACACCCCCATCCGATAACCGTAGTGAATTTGGTGCCATTACCGCATATTGAGGTCAAATACGGTTTCTTTGTCAAGGCCTAAGTTAAAGCCATTCCTTAATTTCTGGTTACCAATGATGCTTATTTATGCATATAAACCCTATTGGGGTTGTGATTGGCATTGCTTTATGACTCGTTATCGAGTCTCATTGTACTTGCTTACGTGTTCTAGGGCGTGACGGTGGTTCACGACATTCTCCTGACGGAAGTGCATGAAATAGCACTTAATTGATTGGTGAGTATACTACTCACTTAATTGTTACAATGTGGCTTTGTTATATGTGAATTTGATGCCTTGAAGGCTTACTTGGCTATTGGAATTGATAGAGGTGAGGGTGTATGTGACAGCCCCACCTTCCCCTAAGGCGAACCAAAGAGGTTAGCGGACTGCCTGCCCAGCTCTCGCCAGGACTAACGGTGCAGTATAGAGCGATCTTTCACGTTCCGGAACTTATAACGCGCGCAAATAAGGCAAAAGGGCAAAATAACCCAAAATAAAAGAAAATGAAATCTGGAGTCGGCCATGAATAGTAACCGACTCGTCCGAACCCAACCAAACATCGAATTACATATACCACATAACATTTAGCCTTTACAAACCAAAAATGACCTTTAAAAGTGATACAAAAGTCACTACATATATGGTTTGCCAAAACAAAAGTGAAAACGGCCCTAATGATACATTTAGGGTCCCATTTTATATACAATACAAAAGAGTCATTCATCTAGTTCATTCGGCAACCATTTATCAAAATTCATTCCAAAAGAGTCATATTCCTGTAAGGAAAACAAAAGGAACGGGGTGAGCTAATTGCCCAGTGAGAATACAACTCAAGCAACCAAGTTCATGGATACATCAAGCTTAATAGTCCAATTTACCAAAATAAATAAAGCCACACATTAATAATGAGGATAAAAGGATACGGGTGGCTCTCAAGAGCCCTTTTCCTCGTTTGAATTCTTGATCAGGTCTCATTGACTCTCCGTCAATGTCTGAAAGGTAACCAACCGTAGACTCCTCTTAACTTCCGTTCCCTTCCTCCTAACATTCCTCAACCGGGCCCGAAATCCAAACACTTACATTGTGGTATTACTCGAGTAAACCGGAATCAAGAGTCTCTCATACTACAAGATTCCCTATGATGTTGCCCCAAGGCACATTAATTGGCACGACCAAGCCCTCGCCGGCTCGATTCAATCAATAACCAATGGGGTTGAGCTCATGGATAATATTTGAAGTCATGTATTTCATTTCATATAACTTTCCAATAACATGCGAAACAATAAGTGAAAGTGATAAAGTACACTCTCACTTGGATCAATCAACATTCAACATCTCAAGTACAAAGATCAAAGCCATGTAATAGCACATAAGTGAGTAGTACACTCACCAAGCTAGCACAATGTGGTTTCAAACACTTTAGTCAAAAGAACATTGTGCACCACCGTCACGCCCTAAAAACATGCAAACAAATACAATGAGACTCGATAACGAGTCATAAACCAAGGCCAAACATGACCCCAATAAGGTTCCATAAACATTTACAAACAATAGAGGAAACCAGAAATTAAGAAAAGGGCTTTAACTTAGGCCTTGATAAGAAAACCGGTTTTGACGTCATAATGCGGTAATGGCACAACTCTCACTATAATTATCGGATGGGGGTGTAAGACCCACCGTTTCGAATCCAAGAAACAGAGCTACAACAATGTAGAAGGTCACTCAATCCAGTTCCTAATACAACTAGGTCAAATATGCAAAATACTATACCAGAATTCCCAAAACAGGTTTGCAAATCACACAAAACTGTAATTACTATAACTCAGTCCATACAAGTCCAAATGCCAAAATTCCAAAGGCATAAGTTAGCTAAGACATCCAGCTACATTTCATTAGAAGACACCAACTCCAAAATCCAAACCAATTCCAGTCAAAATGGCCAATTACTATCGCAGTTTTCGCATTCTGATCAAAGCAGAACAGCTACAGTAATTTCGTCATATCTCACTCTACACTAATCCAAATGACCCGAAATTTTGTAGGCACCTTTAAAATGTCATTCCCTACAACTTTCATGTTTTGAGCTAAGGCCAATTCGGCCTCTATCTAGTACCTAAAAATTCGGACAGAATGTACCCTTAAGAACCCTAGATTTTCCAATTTTCTTCCAAAACAGAAATTGGTTGCAATTAATCACTTTTCCCACCTCCTTAAGTCATTATAGATCATTTCCATACATCATAGAGAGCCACACCATCATGCTTGAATTAAAACAGAAAATTCCCCAAAAATAATAAAAAGTCATCAATTCAACCACAAATCAAGAATTAATCCATAAACTTGCATCTTCTACTTCCACTAAGCATGATTTGAGCATCAATTAAAGAAGGAGGGTGGTTCTTCACAACTTACCTTTAAAACAAGAGAGAAAGAGCTATGGGTCACCTTAACCTTCCAAATAACTTCACACAACAACTCACCACCACTACTTGAAGGTGTTTTATGGAGAAAAATCAAGGTTGGATGGTTGGTTTTGATGATTGAAGCAAGATTGAAGCCAAAACTTGAAGAGGTTTTCTTTCTTCCTTTGAGAGAGAGGGCCGGCACTTGAGAGGAGAAAATGGTGCAATTTTTGGTTAATTTTGTGATTTATTTGGTCAATGGTAAGACATGGAATAGTAGTCTTAAAGGTAACCCAATCAAATGGTGACACTTGTCACCCAATTTAATGCAAGTCTATCACTTTGTTCCCTCTCACATCAATCCAAATAGCTTCCTCTAATTATCTCTTAACACCCGATAAAATAATTCCAGTATCCAAAACTTAATCTAGTTGGCCGAATTTTTCCGAACTTTTAGCACTAGTGGGTCCCACGTCCACTATTTACTCTTAATTTTCTAAAAACTCTCCAATACTAGAAAAATCATCTTAAAACTATAATTACGCATAAAATCTACCAGAAAATATTTCTAAACCCGAAAATGCAAAAATATATGCAATTAAGGGGTAATAAACCCTAGGAAAATAATTAGGGTTTTACGGGTTCTCACACTCTCTCCCCCTTAAAAGAATTTCGTCCTCGAAATTTCTCACCATGGTTCACAAATAGCTCAGGGTATTGTAGCCTTTTCTATCCAATGTTTTTTTTTCTTCGCGAACACTATTCTCTCTCCTACCCAAACCCTGCGATCCTTACAAACCATACCAAGACTCAAACGATGATTTTCCCCAGAGGATTACTACTTTCAGGTAGGCGTGATATCTATTTCGTCCATCAGAATTGGGACTGACAAATGGATGAGTAACACCGAGATCTACTAATATTTCCGCAGAAATACCACAATCGTACCTTCCTCAATCTCAGGAGAATCGGGGACCTGTTGTGGCTCCAGTGAATACACTCGAGCTGCTACCTTAGGTTTCGTCCCATTCCCCTTATCCGGTCCCGTGTTGGTCTTTGACATAGTTTGAGCTCCCCTTCCTTCTTGCGTCATAAGTAGGCAGGTAGCAAGCTTGTGGTCTGCGCTTCCACAACGCAGACATTTGCCTCCTTTCTTCCAGCAATTGTCTTCAGAATGATTCGACTTTCCGCAATACCCGCAAGGTCCGCGTGCTGCAGAAGCCGAGCCTCCTCTCTGGCCTCTTCCCAGCTGGCTGCCTCGTGACACTCCCGGTACCCTTTCTTCCCCAATTCCTCGCCCAAACTTGGAAGGGGTACTCTCATTCCCCTGCCCCGAATTATTTCCAGGAAATCCTCGCTTTTTCGCCTGGAAATTTCTTACTTGCAATCTGGCACTCTCTACCCGTTGGGCCTTCTCAACGGCCTCGCTAAAAGCATTGATTTGAGCCACTGCGATGTCCTTCTGAATCTCCACGTTTAGGCCCTGGATAAAACGCCTAATTCGCCGTTGCTCAGTCACAATCAACTCAGGCGCAAATTTGGACAGGCGGGTGAACTGGCTCTCGTATTCCGCCACCGATTGAGCTCCTTGGCGGAGTCGGATGAACTCATCTTCCTTCCTTTCCTGAACCAGAGGAGGGAAGAATTTCGCGTTAAACTCCCTCATAAAATTTACCCAAGTCCTGGGCGTTTGTTCCCTCTCCCATTTTTGCCGAATGACATTCCACCAGGAGCGGGCCACCTCTTCCAGTTGGAAAACGGCAAAAGTCACCTGCCGTTCTTCGGTATAGTGCAGGGCGGCAAAAATATCGACCATCTTTTCGAGCCACCTTTCGGCAACATCCGGATCAGGTCCCCCGATGAACTTGGGTGGGGCAAACTTTTGAAATCGTTCCAGAGCTCTGTCTTCGCTCTCAACATGATTGCCAGGGTTTCCAGGGTTTCCAGGATTAGGGTTTGGATTCTGGCCTTGTTGCTGCACCACTTGTGCCAACAGGTTTGTCATTTGCTGCATAGCGGCAGCTATCTGTACATTAGGGTCAACTCTCGGTTCAGGATGGGGTCCAGAGGAGGTTTCTCCAGTACCCCGGTCTGGCGTAGGTTGCCTATTCCCGCGCCCACGGCCCCGTCCACTACGTGTGCCGTCCATACAATCTAAGTCGATCTAGGTCACAAAATAAATATACTGTTAATGGGCAATGGGCACCTAACCCCTCCTTTTCGCAGCCCGAAACAGGAACAAGTAAACAAGAACAAATAACTACTCCACTCCCTCGTCGAGCATTTAAACACATAACACATATACAGAGAACACATAATAGTATCAACATGTATACAGAACAGTCAGTCAAGTACATATAAAGTCATCCATAGAATCGCAATTTCTAGTTCGCCCCATTCTTTCTAACCTAGACTCTCGTCTCTTTCGTATCCGGGCGCAAGAATCCCATTTAAGATAATTCACAACTCAAGCCGGCCGGTCCCAAGCGTAAATCATCCATATTATAGATTCCTACCCGACATACATATCTATCTTCCTCAAGTTGCATAATAAAGATTTTTACACTTATAACATGCCCCATTCATAACTTACGCTCAAACGAGCACTTAGACATCTCCATGAAATCAGGACCATAACACCACTTGGCCCTAGGCTCACTCCGCGCAGAGACCGCGCGAAGTGGCTCTGATACCACCTGTGACAGCCCCACCTTCCCCTAAGGCGAACCAAAGAGGTTAGCGGACTGCCTGCCCAGCTCTCGCCAGGACTAACGGTGCAGTATAGAGCGATCTTTCACGTTCCGGAACTTATAACGCGCGCAAATAAGGCAAAAGGGCAAAATAACCCAAAATAAAAGAAAATGAAATCTGGAGTCGGCCATGAATAGTAACCGACTCGTCCGAACCCAACCAAACATCGAATTACATATACCACATAACATTTAGCCTTTACAAACCAAAAATGACGTTTAAAAGTGATACAAAAGTCACTACATATATGGTTTGCCAAAACAAAAGTAAAAACGGCCCTAATGATACATTTAGGGTCCCATTTTATATACAATACAAAAGAGTCATTCATCTAGTTCATTCGGCAACCATTTATCAAAATTCATTCCAAAAGAGTCATATTCCTGTAAGGAAAACAAAAGGAACGGGGTGAGCTAATTGCCCAGTGAGAATACAACTCAAGCAACCAAGTTCATGGATACATCAAGCTTAATAGTCCAATTTACCAAAATAAATAAAGCCACACATTAATAATGAGGATAAAAGGATACGGGTGGCTCTCAAGAGCCCTTTTCCTCGTTTGAATTCTTGATCAGGTCTCATTGACTCTCCGTCAATGTCTGAAAGGTAACCAACCGTAGACTCCTCTTAACTTCCGTTCCCTTCCTCCTAACATTCCTCAACCGGGCCCGAAATCCAAACACTTACATTGTGGTATTACTCGAGTAAACCGGAATCAAGAGTCTCTCATACTACAAGATTCCCTATGATGTTGCCCCAAGGCACATTAATTGGCACGACCAAGCCCTCTCCGGCTCGATTCAATCAATAACCAATGGGGTTGAGCTCATGGATAATATTTGAAGTCATGTATTTCATTTCATATAACATTTCATATAACTTTCCAATAACATGCGAAACAATAAGTGAAAGTGATAAAGTACACTCTCACTTGGATCAATCAACATTCAACATCTCAAGTACAAAGATCAAAGCCATGTAATAGCACATAAGTGAGTAGTACACTCACCAAGCTAGCACAATGTGGTTTCAAACACTTTAGTCAAAAGAACGTTGTGCACCACCGTCACGCCCTAAAAACATGCAAACAAATACAATGAGACTCGATAACGAGTCATAAACCAAGGCCAAACATGACCCCAATAAGGTTCCATAAACATTTACAAACAATAGAGGAAACCAGAAATTAAGAAAAGGGCTTTAACTTAGGCCTTGATAAGAAAACCGGTTTTGACGTCATAATGCGGTAATGGCACAACTCTCACTATAATTATCGGATGGGGGTGTAAGACCCACCGTTTCGAATCCAAGAAACAGAGCTACAACAATGTAGAAGGTCACTCAATCCAGTTCCTAACACAACTAGGTCAAATATGCAAAATACTATACCAGAATTCCCAAAACAGGTTTGCAAATCACACAAAACTGTAATTACTATAACTCAGTCCATACAAGTCCAAATGCCGAAATTCCAAAGGCATAAGTTAGCTAAGACATCCAGCTACATTTCATTAGAAGACATCAACTCCAAAATCCAAACCAATTCCAGTCAAAATGGCCAATTACTATCGCAGTTTTCGCATTCTGATCAAAGCAGAACAGCTACAGTAATTTCGTCATATCTCACTCTACACTAATCCAAATGACCCGAAATTTTGTAGGCACCTTTAAAATGTCATTCCCTACAACTTTCATGTTTTGAGCTAAGGCCAATTCGGCCTCTATCTAGTACCTAAAAATTCGGACAGAATGTACCCTTAAGAACCCTAGATTTTCCAATTTTCTTCCAAAACAGAAATTGGTTGCAATTAATCACTTTTCCCACCTCCTTAAGTCATTATAGATCATTTCCATACATCATAGAGAGCCACACCATCATGCTTGAATTAAAACAGAAAATTCCCCAAAAATAATAAAAAGTCATCAATTCAACCACAAATCAAGAATTAATCCATAAACTTGCATCTTCTACTTCCACTAAGCATGATTTGAGCATCAATTAAAGAAGGAGGGTGGTTCTTCACAACTTACCTTTAAAACAAGAGAGAAAGAGCTATGGGTCACCTTAACCTTCCAAATAACTTCACACAACAACTCACCACCACTACTTGAAGGTGTTTTATGGAGAAAAATCAAGGTTGGATGGTTGGTTTTGATGATTGAAGCAAGATTGAAGCCAAAACTTGAAGAGGTTTTCTTTCTTCCTTTGAGAGAGAGGGCCGGCACTTGAGAGGAGAAAATGGTGCAATTTTTGGTTAATTTTGTGATTTATTTGGTCAATGGTAAGACATGGAATAGTAGTCTTAAAGGTAACCCAATCAAATGGTGACACTTGTCACCCAATTTAATGCAAGTCTATCACTTTGTTCCCTCTCACATCAATCCAAATAGCTTCCTCTAATTATCTCTTAACACCCGATAAAATAATTCCAGTATCCAAAACTTAATCTAGTTGGCCGAATTTTTCCGAACTTTTCGCACTAGTGGGTCCCACGTCCACTATTTACTCTTAATTTTCTAAAAACTCTCCAATACTAGAAAAATCATCTTAAAACTATAATTACGCATAAAATCTACCAGAAAATATTTCTAAACCCGAAAATGCAAAAATATATGCAATTAAGGGGTAATAAACCCTAGGAAAATAATTAGGGTTTTACGGGTTCTCACAGTGTACTTAACCGCCCTCACCCCTTGTGATCTCATTCATGACTGTTTACCGTTTACTGAAATACTGCAATTGATATATGAGATATTGAATTCCTTCCATGAAAACTGATTTGGTGTCGTTTGGACGAATATCCGACGGCCTTACTGTATTACTGAGCTCAACCTCGTTGGTGGTCAATTGAATCGAGCCGGCGAGGGCTTGGTCGTGAAAATTGACTTGCCACGGGGACTGTACTGGGGAACCTTGTAGTAATGAGACTCTTGGTTCCGGTATACTCGAGTATTACCAAAAGCTACTGAATTGGAGTGCGGGCCCGGTTGGGGTATGTTTGGTGGAAGGAATGGAGTGAAGTGAGGTCTACGGTCGGGTATTCTTAAACATTGACGGAGGGTCAATGAGATTGGATCAAGAATGTAAGCGTGGAAATGGGCTCTTGAGAGCCATCCGTATCCTTTTACTGACTTGTTTTAATTCTTAATTGTGTACTCAAAATGAAAGATTATGCTTATATGATCCTTGTTGCTTATGTGGTAGTAACTCACTGGGCTTAAGCTCATTCCGTTCCATTTGTTTTCCTTACAGGAAAATGACCACTTTTGGAAAGATTATACTTGTTGGTTGTCAAGTTGAGCTCATGTAAATGTATCTTTTGGATAGCTCTTCGAATGAAACCCTAATGTGTATTGGGTTCACTTTCTTTTGATTGGCAAACCGAACATGTATATTTGTAATGAATGGTTTTGATATGCCGCTTTGGCTTGAAAATGTTATATTTCAATGTGTGTATGTTTGGTTGAATTTCGGATCAACTCGTATTTCAAACGACAAAAAGAAAATTTTGGCTACTCTCGGCCTAGTATCTGGATTCTGACGTGGCCGGCGTTGATCATCATCGGCGCGTTTTCATTTTTTTTATTTTGTAATTTTGACTTGTTTACGTGCGTGGGTATGTTCCGGAACATATTAGATCGACGTGAACTAATCCGTAGTCCTGGCGAGAGCTGGGCAGGCAGTCCGCTAACCCCTTTGGTTCGCCTTAGGGGAAAGTGGGGCTGTTACATGTGTGGCCTACTTTTGGGCACTTGTACTTACTTTAGTCTTCTGTGACTAAAAGTATACTTTTGAGCACCTGTGTGCTATATTTTTGTGAATTGTACCTAACTTGCTAATTGTATGAACTTGACATGCTTATGAATGTAAATTATTGTTAATTTCAATGCTTTCTTGGTTAGTTCTAATTTTGATATATTTCTTGTTTTCTGCTTAAATTAATCTATTTCTTGCACTAGGCATATTTAGACTAATGGAAGGATTAAGGAGTGGTCGAGGCCGTGGGCGAGCGTCTAGACAGGCCCAACCTCAGGGGGATGACCAGGGATCGGCAACTGGACCGACCCAGGGGCAGGAAAACGTTGAGGGTAACCAAGTGGCTACTGCCATCAATAGGATGACTGATATCCTAGAACGTCTAGCGGAGAGACAGGGTCCTGGACCATTTAACCAACCTGGGGGCCAGGATAGAGGAGAGGATAGAGCCTTGGAAAGATTCCTAAAGTTTAACCCGCCTAAGTTTATGGGTGAACCTGACCCCGAAGTAGCGGAGAATTGGTTAGAAAGGATGACCAATATATTCGCTGCTCTAGACTACACTGAGGAGAGACGAGTGAACTTTGCTGCTTTCCAATTTGAGAGAGTAGCCCGTGCTTGGTGGGATTTGATAAAAGGAAAATGGGAAAGGGCTCGAACCCCTTGGACTTGGGAGAATTTCATAAGGGAGTTTAATGAAAAGTTTCTTCCGCCCTTGATCCAAGAGAAAAGGGAGGACGAATTTATTAAGTTGAAACAAGGAACCCTTACTGTAGCAGAGTATGAAGGGAAGTTCACTAAACTTTCCAAATACGCTCCTGAGTTAGTAGCCGATGAACGGAGGAGGATTAGAAGGTTCATACAGGGACTTAATGTGGAACTTCAGGAGGGCCTGGCTGTAGCCCAAATCTCTACTTTTACTGAGGCTTTAGAGAAAGCGCAAAGGGTTGAGAATGCAAGATCTCAAGTGAGGGATTTTCACAACAGAAAAAGGAATTTTCCTAGTCGCACTTCTGGGCAGACCAGTAAGTTTGTACACCCTTCTAAAAAGGGAAGAGGGGAAGGAGGAACGAGAACTGCTGGAGCTTCTAGGGGAGCTCTATCGAGGGGAGGTCGTAGCGGGACGACTCAGGTTAGGGGGGCACCATCTGTTGGATCGACTGTGACCCCTCAAGTTACTTGTGGGTATTGTGGTAAATCCAACCACTCTGAGAACGACTGCTGGAGAAAGCTGGGAAAATGCTTGCTGTGTGGGAGCACTGAGCATCAGATCGCAAATTGTCCGAAATCGTCGAAGACAGGGGGAAGCCTGCAGAGGCCTGAAAAATCGACGTCTAAGCAGACCAGTGCCGGAGGGAGTCGAACGAAAGTACCGGCTAGGGTCTACGCATTGGACTATCCACAAGTTCCAGAGGCGACCGAAGTGATCGAAGGTACAATTCCAATCTTTCACCGCCTAGCTAGGGTTTTAATTGATCCGGGTGCAACGCACTCTTTTGTAAACCCTGATTTCATGAGTGGAATAGACTTGAAGCCAATTAAGTTACCATATGACTTGGAGGTTAAAACACCCACTGGGGACAAAAGTCTAATTGCTAATCTGATGTATAAGAATAGTGAAATCTGCGTGAAGGAAAGAAAATTGCTGGCCGATTTGATAGGCCTGGCGATTAAAGGATATGATGTGATCCTAGGGATGGATTGGTTAGCCCGATATAATGCTCAGTTAAATTGTAGGACGAAAATTGTAGAATTGTGTATCCCAGGGGAGGCAACCTTGAAATTGGATGTGAGGGGTAAGTTAGCCTCGTCTGCACTTATTTCGGGAATTCGGGCTAGAAAATTCCTAAGTAAAGGAGCTCAAGGGTATTTGGCTTTTCTTATTAATACCCCTAGCGATAAGGTGAATCTGGAGGACACACCGGTAGTGAAAGAATTTTCTGATGTTTTTCCTGAAGAATTGGAGTTTCTACCCCCCGAACGGGAAATAGCTTTTAAAATTGATGTAGCTCCGGGAACAGCACCTATATCAAGGACACCATACAGGATGGCTCCAGCTGAGTTGAAGGAGTTGAAGTTACAATTACAGGATTTGTTGGAACGGGGTTTTATACGAGAGAGTGATTCCCCGTGGGGAGCTCCAGTTTTGTTTGTAAAGAAGAAAGATGGGAGTTTGAGGTTATGTATAGATTATTGAGGCTTAAATGATGTTACGGTTAAGAATAAATACCCACTACCCCACATTGATGAACTGTTTGACCAACTGCAAGGGGCGGTAGTGTTTTCAAAGTTGGATCTAAGGCAAGGTTACTATCAATTGAGGATTTTGGAGAAGGACGTACCTAAGACTGCTTTTAACTCGAGGTATGGGCACTTCGAGTTTGCAGTAATGCCTTTTGGGTTAACCAATGCACCTGCCGCTTTCATTGATTTAATGCATAGGGTTTTTAAGCCTTACTTGGATCAATTTGTGGTGATCTTCATTGATGACATTTTGGTGTATTCTAAGAATGTGAAAGATCATGAGAAACATTTGAGAATTGTTTTACAAATCTTGAGGGAACATCAGTTATATGCTAAGTTTAGCAAGTGTGAATTCTGGCTAAAGGAAGTGACTTTCCTAGGGCATATAATTTCTAAGGATGGGATTAAAGTGGACCCAGCTAAGGTTGAAGTTGTTTCAAAATGGAAATGACCGGAAAACCCAACGGAAGTTTGGAGTTTTATAGGATTGGCAGGGTATTACCGGAGATTCATCCAGGATTTTTCAAAAATTGCTGGACCTATGACTGAGTTGACCAAGAAAAATGGAAAATTTATTTGGAGTTCTAAGTGTGAAGGAAGTTTTCAGGAGTTGAAAAGACGGTTGACTAGAGCGCCTGTTCTAGCTCTACCAAATGGACAGGATAGTTTTGTGGTTTACACAGATGCTTCTAAGGAAGGTTTGGGATGTGTTTTGATGCAAAATGATAAAGTGATAGCTTATGCCTCTAGAAAGTTGAAGCCGCATGAGGGAAATTATCCGACCCATGATTTGGAGTTAGCGGCTGTGGTCTTTGCTTTGAAGAAATGGAGACACTATTTATACGGAGTGACATTTGAGGTTTTTACAGATCACAAAAGCCTTAAGTACTTATTTTCTCAGAAGGAGCTGAATTTGAGGCAACGTAGATGGATGGAATTTCTGGAAGATTATGACTGCACTATTAAGTACCATCCTGGGAAGGCCAATGTAGTGGCTGATGCTTTGAGCCGTCAGGTACAAATGGCTGGATTGATGGTTAAGGAATTTCAGTTGTTAGAGGAAGTTAGCTATTGGAATCCTCGACTAGAACCAAGGAAAGTAATTTTGGGGAATATTGTGATAACCTCCACTTTATTGGAACGTATTAAGGAATCTCAGGAAAAGGACCCTGAAGTGCAAAAGTTGGTGGAGAAAGTTAAGATGGGAGACCAGACCGATTTCACTTTGGGATCAGATGGAATATTGAGATTTCGAAATCGGGTGGTTATGCCAAAGGATGAAGGGCTTAGAAAAAAAATTTTGGAAGAGGCACACCGATCAAAGTTTACAGTACATCCAGGAGGGAATAAAATGTACCAAGACTTGAAAAGTCTATATTGGTGGAAAAATATGAAGAAGGAAATTGCCCAATTTGTTCAGACATGCTTGGTTTGTCAACAGGTTAAAGCCGAACATCAGAAACCATCTGGGCTTTTGCAACCTCTAGAAATACCTGAGTGGAAATGAGAAAATATTACCATGGATTTTGTATCAGGCTTACCAATGACACAGAGAGGCCATGATGCCATTTGGGTGATAGTAGATAGATTGACTAAATCGGCTCATTTTCTGCCGATTAATATGAAATATCCATTGGAGAAGTTGGCCAGGTTGTACTTGGATGAGATCATCAGACTACATGGTATACCGGTGAGTATTGTGTCGGATAGGGATCCAAGATTTGTTTCGAGGTTTTGGCAAAAGATGCAAGAAGTGTTGGGGACTAAGTTAAACTTTAGTACCACCTATCATCCCCAGACTGATGGACAATCTGAAAGAACAATTCAAACTCTTGAAGACATGTTGAGGACTTGTGTACTGGATTTTGGAGAGAATTGGAGTAAGTTTTTAACGTTAGTGGAATTTGCCTACAATAATAGTTTTCACTCTTCTATTCAGATGGCCCCGTATGAGGCGCTTTATGGTCGGAAGTGTAGATCCCCAATTTGTTGGGATGAAGTAGGTGAACGGAAAATTTTAGACCCGACTACCGTATCTTGGATTGAGGAGGCTAATGAAAAGGTAAAATTGGTACGGCAAAGAATTTAAACCGCTCAGAGTAGACAAAAAAGTTATGCCGACAATCGGAGGAAGGATTTGGAGTTCACTGTTGGAGATATGGTATTTCTCAAGATTACGCCTTTAAAAGCAAGTTTGATGTCCGGAAAAAGGAAGAAACTACAACCAAGGTTTGTAGGGCCTTATACGATTATTCAGCGAGTTGGGAATGTAGCCTATAAGCTGGAATTACCACCGAGCTTATCTCGTATTCATAACGTGTTTCATGTGTCCATGCTTAAGAAATATCATCCAGACTCCTCTCATGTTTTACAACCGGAGAATATTGAGATCGATGAAACCCTGACCTATGAGGAGAGACCGGTAAAACTTCTGGATCGAAAAGTGAAAGAATTGAGGAACAAGCAGATACCACTAGTGAAAGTTCTATGGAAGAACCATGGAGTAGAGGAGGCAACATGGGAAGTTGAAGAGACAATCAGAGAGAAGTACCCAGACTTGTTCATCAACCAAGGTAAATTTCGAGGACGAAATTTTCTTAAGGGGGAGAGGATGTGAGGACTCGTAAAAACTACTATTTTATGCCTAATTTATGGCTTAATAAATTATTTAATTGGATTTTATTTCCAAGGAATATTTTCTAGTCTTATTAGACCTAAATACATGGTAATATAATTTCGTTATATTTTTAAAATGATTCGTTTCGAAAATTAATTACCTGGAGCGCGTTTAGTAAAAATAGTGAATAGTGCTTGGAGATTTTATCCGCGTAGTAGCACAATAAGGTTGGAATATTGGAGACTTATACAATGGTCATAAAATAGGTAATCTTATGAATAAATACTCAAGTGATAGTTAGTAGTGCAATCGTTATAAGAATTTCTCGGAAGTTTCGCGTTATAACGTTAAATTTGACGGTACGCGTTTTCACACGCGCGACTTTATTTGAGGGACTTTAGACCCTTATTTCGGGACAATTAAGAGTGAATAATACTTACATGAATATTAATGCATTGGAGGTTTAGTACACTAGTGAACCAAACGCGCGAGAAAATCGAGCCGTAATCGCACCAAACGGCCCCTAATGAGAATTGACTTTTGGGTGAATTTCCACCACTTATTTCACCTTCTCTTGGAAGCTAAAGGAAATCAGATTTCTCTCCATCTTCTCTCTCCTCATTGCCGACCAGCTCTCTTCTCTCTCCTCATTGCCGACCAGCTCTCTTCTCTCTCTAACTCATTTGCTTCAAAATTTCTGCTCACAAATTTCACTCAAAACCACCCCAAATCATCTCCAAATTCAACCAAACTTGCACCACACTTAGCTTGATACTTGAGGAGCATTTTGAGCTGCAAACAAGGGCTAGAAATCACGGTTTTTCTGGGGTAATAGAGGGCCAAAAATTCTTCTGAACATCAACCCAAAGTAAGTGATGATCCACTCTTGGAAACTTGAAGTTTGGAAGCTATCTTACCTTGTTAAGTTCATGCATGCATTTGGTTAGCTTGTGTATGGTGTAAAAATGTGATTGTGGGCTCTTCGAATTCCCACACTTGGGTTGTTGTTGCTGATTTGATGATTGATGGTGGTTATATTGTTGGTTTAGTGGTTAAAATGATGCATTAGTGGTGGGTAATTAGTAGAAACTTCATTGGGTGTAAGAAGCAAAAACTTCCGATTTTGCCCCTGCCATGTTCGGCCATTTCGAGGCCAATTTTTAATGGTGTAATAGCTTGAATTGGATGTTTATAGGATGTATTAGATGTGTGAAAAATATCATTGGAAAATATTGAGGTTTGATTGAGCAAATGAATTTTCTTGAGAAACTAGCAAATCTGGAAAACTGTTCGCGTATGATTCTGACCAGTGGTAGTATTTTGGCTATAACTCTGTCCTCGGATGTTGAAATCATGTGCCGTTGGTGGCGTTTGAAACTAGACATTCCTGGCTTTAATTTAGTATATAATTCACATTCTGATTCTTTGTGAGCAAGCCGAACCAAATATTTTAAGTTCGCTGTCCTGTTGCTCTGTTCATCTGGAATGAAGTGTTCAGGCAGAAACTTGATGCCCGATTTTGAACCAGATGGGTGCCGAATTTGGAAACAATTTCTTCTGTGATATTTTAGTCCTATGTTTGTATTTTCCAACGCCATAAACCATACCTCATTCCGAGTTAAATTGACTGAGTTGTGACTGAAACAAGTGGACTGCTCTGTTTTGGAAAAACCCTAATGTTGGACTGGTTTGGAACAAGATCTTGGAGTGAACTTGTTAATTGATGTTCTTGATACTAAACACTTACCAAAGGCATTATGGATGTTTCTTAGGCCTTTATTTCACAAATGAACCATGATTGGATAGTTTGCTTGATTAAACGCTTTGAAATGGGTAATGAAAGTCTCAAGGCAGATTGCCTTATAATTTTCCTGAACTTTGGTTGACTAATTAACTATCTTACCGAAGGTATTTTTCCCTGAAATTTGATAGAGCGGTACCTTTCATATGGGAGTAAAATACTGCCAATTTTGGTACCAATCCAAGTTCGTTTCGATACCCAATTAAATTGCTAAAGTTGGAGGTTCAAATCTGGAAATTCTTCTCCGGTCTTGAATTTCCCCAACTTCGGGCTACCGTATCTCGGTACTCGAAACTCCGATCCTTGATCCGCTTGTTTTGTTATAAACCTCACTTGTAACACTAATTGATCTGCAAATTTCAGAGGCCGGTTTGCAACGTGTGAATCGTGCCGAATTTCCAAAGTTGGCCGAAATCCAACTTAATTCTGCCATGTAAACCAATCCTGCATCTTCAAGCTCATTTTTGAACACTTTTCACTTCGATTCATGGAAAAGTGTCTTCTAGGAACTTATAGTACTTTCTAAGAGGTTTCCAACGGTATAAAATTTTCCAATTCTCGACTTATACCAAGCGAGTTACGATTTTTCAAAGATTCATAATAAAACTGAAAATTTTCCAATTTCAAAGAAATAGAGTTTTTCAAGAACTCTTTATTCTTTTGATATTCTTAAACGTTTTGCTCGCGATTTTCATGATAAAAATTCAAATAATATTGTACATAATAAAAGGCAAGTTGAACCTCGATTTACGTGTAATTGAGGTTCCTTTTGCGAAATAATCCTTAGATTGTACTAGTGTACAATCTTCTTGATAAGTGGGTTGATTGTGTGATTATCCACTGTTAATTGCCAGGCGCACAAGGAGACCTTCAAGAGGATCTCACAGTGGACACTTGAACTCCCAGAAAATAATTCTTATTGAATTGCTCGGTGAGTGTCAAGTGTGTGAAATTTGATACTTGATTATTTGTGGTAATTGTTGGAAGTTTTAAGAATAAGGGCGGGTGCGTACTTTATCGCACTCGTTCTAATTTCAAATGAATGAATGAAATGTATTGAATGAATGAATGAAATGAAATGTTATGTCATGAATGCATGTGTCGTTGGAGTGAACCTCCTCGACTTTCTAATGAATGGGGGACGCCCAAACTCATAGGCCGTCCTTGGACTCGAGCCGGCAATGGGCTTGGTTGGGAACTTGGGGGAGCCATGAGATATATATAAGCTCGACCTAATGAGAGGTCCTGCTTGGCATACTCGTGGAGTATCGCCTTATAAATGACTTGTGGGCCCTTGGGGTGTACGGTGGACGGAGGGAAGTAAGTGGTGATCTACGGAGATGGAAATACCGACCTGGTTGACAGGAGGGTCAACGCGGGAAGGTATACGAATGTCATCGGCAGAGCAAGTGGAATTTAGCTCCTGAGAGCTACTATATCCTTGAATTGTTTCAGATTACTTTTCCTGTTTGAATGATTGATTATTGAAAAGACGTGATTTTATTTATTAAATTTGGGATTGATATTTGACAAAGTGCTTGCATGTGTGTTCTTGGTCTCACGAGCGTTTAGCTCACCCTATAGTTTTGTTTTCCTTAACAGGACCGAATCTTGGAGAAATATGGAGAAACCATCCGTTGTACTTTTGTTAAGACTCCTGTTATATATTTTGACTAGGCCCTGGTTTGGGTTGTACTTTTGAAAATTGTAAACTTGAAAAGTTTGGGCCCTGACGTGTACTTTGAATTTAAGTCGTTTTATGATTACCCAATGTACTAGTTATACATTAAGTGACTTGTTAAGCTTGAACGCTTCCGCATTATTGTATTCATGTTGCTCTCATCGAAGTGTTTAGTTCGGTTTTAAATTGAATGGAATTGCTTGAGTCCTGGCGAGAGCTGGGCAGGCGTCCGCGGATACCCTTTGGTCCGCCTTAGGGAGATGTGGGGCGTCACAAATTGGATGGATAGAAATTATGAGATACGAGTTAGACAGTGTAAGTTGTTGATCGATCTGATAAGCATAGCTAAAAGGGTATGATATTATCCTAGGTGTGAATTTCGAGGACAAAATTCTTTTAAGGAGGGAAGGTTGTGAGGACCCAAATTTTTCTCACTTATAATTCTATTTTTATGGCTTATTTAAATATTTATTCACCCATTTTCTTTGATTAATTTATTTCAACCATTTTAAATCCATTTATATGGAATATGTCTCAATTATATTTTTAAAACGTCTCGTTAGTAAATTTAATTTTCTAGGCCTCATTTAGTGAACAAATAGCAAGTACACATTTTTCGAGGCAATAATCGATCCGAGAGTACAATAATCTTGGAGAATTGAGGACTCATGTTTTATTTCTAAAATGGTTATTTTATAATTAATTACATTAGTAGTAGTTAATTATATAATCGTTATATGAATTTTCCATAAATTTCGCCTTCACGAATTGGAATTTCGCGTATATCGAGTTGGAATGGTTAAACTTAAGAAACTTATATTAGACTACTAAGAGTAAATAATTATAGTGTTAAAGGAATTACAATTGAGATTTAGTACACAATTGAAACAAACCCGAGAGAAAATGGAGGTACGAAACCCGCACGCGACACTTTTGAGAGTTGACTCTTGGCACAACTTAAGGTAGCTTTTCTTCATTCTTTCTCCCCAAGTTTCACTACACAACCACTCCCTCACCAACTCTCATTCTCGGCCAGCCAAGGGTAAAAGGGGGAGAGAAAAACTACATTCTTTGGCCCCAAGTTTGCTAGCTATTCATCACTCAAGCTTCCCTTACAAGCTAAACACACAAGACACAAAACACTCTCTTCCTCTCACTCCATAAGCACGCCTGACCAGCAAAGAAAGCAAAGGAAAGAATGCTCTCCATCATCTTACATCATTCTTGCTCCAAATCACCTCTAACTTTGCAACTAACCACAAAACTACTTGGAGATTCATTTGAGCTTGGAAGGAAGCTTCATCTTGGGGTTTTTAGTGGTAAAATTTCTGGTTTATTTCAATAAACTTTGAGGTAATCATCTAATCTTCTAGTTTTGGTTTTAGTAAATGGATCTTTGCTAGGAAGCTTGTAGCTTCATGGTTATTGTTGTGGTTTGAGTTTAAATGTTGGAGTGGGCTCTATGAAATCCCACAATGCATATATTGGGCTGAGGTGATGATTATAAGTGTTGTTTGTGTTAATTAAGTGGTAAACAAGATGAGATTTGTTGGTAAATTGAAAGGAAAGTTGAGGAAAAATTTCGGTTGGTTGCTGACCAATTCTGTCCTTTTTTGCTGAGACCTTAACTCGAATTTTTGGTGATCAAATGACCTTGAAACTGATGTAGATATGTCATGTAGGTTGTGTAGAAAGTTTCCACCGAAAATCACTTGATTTGGTTGAGAAAAAGTTGAGTTTTGGGCAAGAACAAAACTGGAAATCGCGTAACAAGGGTCTTCTGGCAGTGATTTTTGAACGAGCATATCTCTCTGCTCAGATGTCGAAATCAAGTGCCGTTTATGGCATTTGACACTAGACACTTCCAGTGTCTAATGGTATAAAATGTGTTTCCTGATTCAACTTGAGTGAGCTGTACTAGTTCACCCATTTTACCTATTCTATTTTACTGTTGTGCTCGAGAGTTAGTAATGAGCTGAGGCTTGTTGCTTGAATTTGAGCTAGCTATGAACTGAATTTCAAAATGACTGCTTCTGATGAATTGTAAACTCTTGAATGTAGTTTCCAATACCACCAACCATGCTCAATTATAAGTTAAATTGAGTGAGATACGGTCTAATTATCGAACTGTACCAAATCTAGAAAACCCTCATTTTGCTAGCCGAATGGCCTAGCTTGATTTGGGACTTGTTGTTTTGAAAACATTTGATGTCGAAAATCTACCAAAATGTATATTAGATGTTCCTTGGACTTTTGTTTCACAAATGATCCAGATTTGAGTTGATTTCATTGGGTAAGATTTTGGAAAAGAAAAAGGAAACAAGAAGGCAAATTTGCCTTGGAAATTCTCTGAAATTTGGTAGTTTAGTTAACTACCTTCCCGTGTGAATTTTCAAATGAAATTTGATAGAGGAGTATTCCTCATATGGAGGTTGAATTATACTAATTTTGACATCAATCTAGGATCGTTTTGATATGTAAATGATATCCCAAAGTTGTTTTCCAAATCTGGAAAATTGACCCAACAGTCCTTGTTTTTTACCAAATTTGAGCTGCTATATTTTGACGCTCAAAACACCGATTTCAGTTCTGTTTGTTGTGTTTGAGACCTTGATTGGAACTCTTATTGTGTTATGAATTCCAAAGGCTAGTTCTGTGAGAACCCGTACTTTCTTCATTTTCCTAGGTCTTAGTTTTTATTTAATCGCATGCTTTTCTACATTTTCTTTAGTAGGAAAATTTTGCAGATAATTTTTATGAGTTATTATAGTTTTTAGATGATTTTCCTAGTATCGGATAGTTTTTGAAAAAATTAAGAACGTATAACGGACATGGGACCCGCTAGTGCGGAAAGTTCGGAAAAATTCTGCCAGTTAGGTTAAGTTTTGGAAACTGGGTTTAAATTACCGGGTGTTATGAGATATTTAGAGGTACCAAGTGCATAGGTGTGAGAAAGACAAAAGAAGTTAGGCATGAATTAATGAGAGGGACAAGTGTCATCATAGGATTGATCTTATTTTTTTGACTACTATTCACACTTTTACCATTTGGTTAAAATAACTCAAAATTGATCAAAATTCACTCCAAATTTGCAAGCTAAGAGCCGGCCCTCTCCTTGAAGAAAGGAAAGAAAACTCTCCACAATCTTGTCTTCAATCTTGCCCAATCTCTCAATTAAACCGATTAATCTTCCAATTACTCCATAAAACCTGTTAGTTTGGTGGAGTTAAGCTTGGTTGTGAAGGGGTTTGGAAGCTCAAGGTGTTAAGTTGCCTCTTTCTTAACTTGGTAAGGTGAGTGGTGGAGGAACTCCTTTTCTCTTTTCAATAATGCTTAACTAGTGATTAATGTGAGCTTAAGTGATGATTTTAGTGGTTATTTTGTGATTTTTGGATGAAAGTGGTGAAGTTTTATATTTCTTTGTGAGTTTTCTGTTTTCATATGATTATGCTTATGTGGTCATGTATGATAATTGGAAATGATGTTTAAGGAAGCTGGAAGGTGGAAAAAGTGGTTAATTGCAAGAAATTTTTGTTTTGGAAGAAAATTGGAAAAGTTAAGGGTTTTCTTATTTACATTCTGCCTGGCACAGTACCTCATGGTTAGAGGCCGAATTGGCCTTGGATTAAAACATAAAAGTTGTAGGGAATGATATTTTAGAGATGCCTACAAAATTTCAGGTCAATCAGAGTAACGTAACTTGAGAAAAGTCGAAATTACCCTTGCTGTCCTGGTTTTACCCGAATTTGAGAATTGCGTCTGTAATTGGTTATTTTGGTTAGGAATGCTTCAGAATTGGTTGTTGACGTCTTCTGATGAAATGTAGCATTGTAACTTAGCTTTTGGATGGCTTTGGAATCACCTGATTTGGACTTAGGTAGCCTGACTTATGATGGTTGAACCAGAATACGGTTGGATAACCTATTTTTACGGTTCTGGTTTAGTATTCTGCATTTTTGACCTAGTTCCACTAGGAACTTGACTGAGTGACCATTGCAATATTGTAGCCCTATATCTTAGCTTCGAAACGGTGGGTCTTGCACCTCCATCCGATAACCGTAGTGCCAATGGTGTCAAAACCGCATAATGACGTCAAAAAATGTTTTTCTGGTTTAGAGCTTAATGCCATTTCCGGGAATGTTTCTAGCTTGATTTTCGTATTTACATGACGTTAAGCCTAGTGAACGGCTTTTGGAAATGAGATTATTCTGTATGACATGTTGGGACTAATTTGAGGAAAATAATGAAGCCATTAATGGCTGGAAAATAGGTAAACACAAGGGATATGCTGCCCGAAACTTTACTTGAAGGCTAGTTGGATTTACTTATGACTTGAGCGAAGGGTTTTTGGGTTGTTCATGCCTTTGATTATATGTGTATTTTGTGTACTGGATTCGTGAAAGTGGGAATCATAATTGTTTCGCCTTGGTTATTTTAGGGCTCCTTGGTGATTAAAGCTCTATTTTGGGCAAAAAACTTTTGACGTGTCTGTACTGAAACCGGTGAGTGTACCACTCCCCTCAATTGCTGTTTAACTTGATTTCTACCCTGCAATCTGTGATTTCAATGACTGCACTATCTGTTTATTTTGTTTGAGACGAGGGTGTACTTTATCACACTCGTTCTCTTGTCTGTTCATATGCCAATTTTGGTGCGAATCTGGATCTGTATCTGTATATGTTATCTGTATCTGTATCTGTATCTGTTTAGACGTCGTTTGGAAACTTGTATCCAACGACGTTTCTGTGACGTCTGAGCTCAAATCCTGTGGCGACGTTACTCGAGTCGAGCCGGCAAGGGCCTGGTCGATTAGATAACAAACCACGGTAGTCTGTTTTGGGATCTTTGGGTATTGAGACCCTTGATTCCGGGTATACTCGAGTATTACCACTTCTGTTCTGTTTGGTGTTCGGGCCCGGTAGGGGTATGTACGGTGGAAGGAATCGAAGAAAGTGGAGTCTACGATTTTGGTTGCTCCTTTAACGTTGACGGAGTGTCAACTATTATTTCGATCAAGCCTTGGTGAAGCGAATGGGAATTTGGCTCCTGAGAGCCACCTGTATCCATTCTGTCTGTGGTGTTTGTTTACTTCTTTATTTGATTCATGTAGACACCAAATTTTTGGTGTAATTTCATTTACTGTTTATTTTTAGTTTTTTATTTGTTTGTCGTGTTAGTTTTATTCGATTTTTAGTTTTAGTTTCTAGTTTTATTTTTATTTTTAAGTTTTTAGCATAGAACTTCTTAGAAAAAAAAAAGAAAAAAAGAGGAAAAAGGAAAAAACAATGAAAAATGGAAAATGAAAAAATGGAATATAGAAAAAAAAGGAAAATGGAAATTGCATTTTGTTGTTTCTAGTTATTTATTTTTATCCAATGTTAATTAAGTTGTTTTTGTTATTATTATTATTATTATCAATTTTGTTTAATTAATTAATTAGTTGAAAAGATTAAAAAAAAAAAAAAAGGTGTCGCATGCATGCTGCATTTTTTTTCAGCTTTGCAATGAAGGACTAGGCGGCTCCTTGGTTGCAAATATAGCAGGAACGGCTGGGTTTAGGTTTTGGTTGGGGCTCCCATATAAATAGCAAAAAGAAAGGCAGCCGCAAAAAAAAGAGGGAGGATACAGAGAGTGAGATAGAAGTTGACGGTTGAAAACGGAGGAAGAAAGGAGAGAGAACTAGAGAGTGGGAGTGAGCGGCTGAGTGAAAGAAAGGCTGAGGAAAAGTGAAAGTGAGGGAACCAAAGGGGGTAGGCGATTGGTGAAGAAAAAGAAAACAGAGAACAGAGAGGAGAAGGGTGGCGAGACTAAAACTCTGGAGTGAAGGTTAGGTTTTGAGAGAAAATTTGAAGAAAGCTTCGATCTTTGGGGGGAAGCTTTTGGTGATAACAGCTGAGTAAAAGACGGCTGAGAGAAGGGTTTTGAAAGAAAGCAACAAGGGAAGGGAAATTGCTGTGGAAGGAAGCTGCAGCAGCCATTGAAGTCGAGACTCCATCACCACTGCCATCACCGCAGCCCCAAAGCCATTGACACAACTTCAGTAGTCCAGCTGCTCCATTTGAGTTATTTTCCTGGGTTATCTCACGCTTCGTCCGTGAGTAAGGTGATGTTCTCAGTCCTTTCTAGCCAAATAGTGTGAGATTTGGATCAGAATATTGAAATCATTGCTACTGCATCTTCTTTCGTGGGCTGTTTGTTGAATGTTTGGTTTATAGTGAATTCATTCGCTGCTCTTTACACTAGTATATACTGATTTCATGGGTTGGGTTGTTTAGATTTTGTATGCTTTGAACTTGAATCTTGACAAAACCCAGCTAAGGAAACTCATGTCATCCGAATTTGATGCATAAAAATTTCAGGAAATGGAAAAAGATTCGGGTTTGTTTGTGCTAATGCTTCGTTAATGGCTGATTCTCTTCCTCTTGTTGTTTGTATGTTTTGGATGTGGAACTTTGTCCTTTCTTGCTTAAGATTACGGTGTGATGTTGGGTTGGGATGTTGACTGTGCTTGGATGAAAGACCCATTTGATGAAAAAATATAGAGAACCGTAGCTGGAAAATTGCAGAACTGTGTCTTTTCTCTATTGTCCGAATTTCTGGTGCTTAAATATAAAAGTTTTATGTTGAAAAATAGGAGGAATCTTTGATATTCTTGTTGCCTACTTTCATGTTTGCATTGCGCCTAAGTTTGCACATAAAAATCTGCTGCAATAAGCCTGGACTCATGATTTGTCGTTGCAGCTCTCCCTTTCTTTGGTTGCTGAATTTTCTGGAGTGGTTTGAACTCTTTTGAGTTTTGCTTTGTCCGCAATCCGTGTCTATGCTTGCTGCAATTTAAGGCAGCAATATGCGGTGTTATAGTAGGCTGCAATATGGTAGGCCCATTTGTTGCAGCCATAGAGTCATTTTGCTGCATTTTACCCCTAGCTGCTGTGATTAGTTTCTTTTAAGGATAGATGACTGTGGTTGGGTGAGGTTAACAACATGAATTGAAGTTTTTGCAGTTGTTTTCGGTTTGTTGCATTGATAGACGTTGCTTGGGCTGCCTTACACAAACATGTTTGAGTGAATAACAAAGGATTGCTGCAACTTCATACCATTAGGAAAAACCTTTTTTTTGCCGCAGCAGCCCACCAATGCTGGTTTAGTCATCTATCTTGCTAGTTTTCAGTTTTGCAGCATGAATTAGAAAGAATAAACCAAAGTTGCTGTTTTTTTTTTAGCATTTGAATGTTCTTGTTTTTCTGGATTTTTGTGTTCCGAGGAGGGGGAAGAATGTTTGATCCCCTTATAAGTTTTTCTTGTTTGTTCGGATTGCGTTAGTTTAGGTGTTTCATTGCTTGGCTGGGAATTGTGAAAATGCATCAAGTTTGTTGCAGAAACTCAAGTTTTTACATGATTTGCATGGTTTTTGCATGAAAATAACTTCTGAAAATTACACTTTAACCCCTCAAGTTTCACCTTGTGCTATTATGACCCGAAAAATTGAGAAAAGTAATCAATTGGGTCCCTGTGACTTTTGCAGCAATGCATTATGGCCCAATTACATTCCAATGTCTTGCAATTAGGTCCTAAGATGGGTGCATTTTGAGTCGTTACTTGGCTCTTTTATTATTTTTGGGACCTTTGAAGTTCTTAAATGTTTCGATTGGACTTGAATGGTTGATTAATCTTTGCGAGTTGGTCCTTGGTAGTTTTAATTTTTGCCACTTCATTGTTTGTTTGATTCCAATTAGCCACCTTGTTTTGTTTAAATTGCACTTCATTTAAGAGCTTTATGACCATGTGAGCCCGTGTTTGCATGTTTTCTTTAATTTTTACAAATAAATTGGTACCTTGACCATTTCTTTTATTTTGGAGGATAAACAAGTGATTTCACTCCATTTAGAACTCCAACTCAAGGGAGGTATAACTTCTTTTATCTTTTTTTGTCTCTCCTATGTGATCCAACGTGCTACGTGAAAATTGCATGTCTACTTGCTTCCCTTGTTTCTCTTTAATTCCTTTCATTTACTTCATTTACTTTTGCTTTTTTATTTAAGTTATTCTTTATGGGGTATGTGTACACCTCTTGGCTTGTAATAGATAGGGCTTGGAGGAGCATTCGATGAAGACCTATTGAAGATGTGTGCCTAGCTAGCAAATGTAATAGGTCCATTAGCTTGGTTGCTTGCTATATGTTATGTGTTACTTGCTTTATTAGGCTCTTGCATTTAGTCGAGCATGCTAAGTTGTTATGTGCTATGTGTTTATAAGTGATTGACATGTCTACTCGCTTTCCATAGCCATGAATGAATGTGATGGATGAATGTACGTTTCCACTAGTCCAACGCTAGTAGGAATTCATAGAATGGGCTAGTCCAACGCTAGACCCTTAGGGATTTCTCTCGTAAGTCCATACGTGCATGTTTCATTTCATTTCATGCATTTTTCTTAGTTTTCTAGCATTTAGCATGTTCCTCCGACCCTTTCCCCACCATTTTAGGTTTTTGCATATCATGTTAGTAATAGGGTACATTTGCTTGAGAGTCCCCTTTCGATAAGGGAAACGAGCGAGTGTGGCTCCAAAATAGCCTTAGCACGCTAGTTCTCCTTTCTAATCAAAGGGAAAATTAAAGTCACAAAGTTAGGAGTCCCCGTACCCGACTTGATGCATTCCTCTAGGTTCATACATTCTCATACCATTTCCTCACCTTTTTATCCACATTTTTTCACTACTTATACCTTTTTCAATTCAAATGACATGTCTCACACATTGCACTTATTTACTACTATCATACCCTATTTTCATCTATTTGCACACAAACACTCTTACTTTCTCACTTGGCACACGTACACTTTCCTTACATGTGCACACATGCACTTTTATCCCATTTGTACACTTCCACTTACACACTCTTGTTTTTATCACTTTTTTCTCACTTCACACGAACTCACATTTTCACATGGCATGCATTCCACTCATTTTTACATCATTTAGGATTATGTGTGACCTCTCCAAAGGATCATTATTGGGCTTCACAATTAATGTGATTGGCACCACTCAACCTTTGAAGAGAAATTTCCCCCATCTCCCCCTAGGTCTAGGGTTTGCATTCATGTAGCACATCCAAATGTAATAAATTCTTTGGTTAAAACAAGAAAATCTTTGATTAAATCACGCAACTAGCCTTGGCTAGGTCGAAGGGGTGCCTTAGATTTTTATCCTTGCCTTCCCCTTCGTCAAATGTAACTCCCGAACCTTTTTCACTGGTTTACGTGGACTAGGAGTCGTTTAAAAGGGGTTTCTTACTACTTTTTCCTATTTTTTTTCTTTAAAAATTCATTTTTAGGTGACTTGGTACACCTTAACTCATTACCAAGTGGCGACTCCAATTTTTATTTCAAAAACCCTTTTTAAACTATAATTTTGGGTCAAATCGTCGCATTCTCAAACCCCCATTTAGACCCACTTTTCTTTTAAATCACAATTCATTTTCCAATCACAAATTGAATCAAAAAATACATTTTTTTTAACCATTTTATTTATTTATCAAAAAAAATGGGGCGCGACAATTAACTTATGTGATTATTTGACTATGGAGTTCCATGTTTCTTACTTGCTATTATTTTGGTACCTCATTGAGCGTAAACTCACCCCTTTCCCGTTATCTTTGCTTTTCTTACAGGGAATCACTTTTGGGGCTAAGGTGTTTTGAAGCATGACTTGAGCTAGTTTTAATATTTTTTTTTTGTAAAGCTCCTCGATAGTTGGAAAACCCTAAATGTATTTTAATACAATGTTTCCTTTTGGTGTGTAAACTTTTTTATATGTATATATTAAAGAGTTTTCCCATGTTTATGTGAAATTGGTATTTGGGAATTTACATTCTCTTCTGTCACATAATGGTTGCATGTACCTGGTTGGATGATGACGTGGCAGTGGCCTGTCCAATTCGATTTGATTCTTGTAGTTTATTTCGGTTTTGAGGGAGGTACGACTGAGTCCCGACGTGAGCTGGGCAGGCGGTCCGCCGAACCCTTTGGTTCGCCTTAGGGTAAGGTAGGGCTGTCACAGGTGATATCAGAGCCACTTCGCGTGGTCTCTGCGTGGAGAGAACTTGGGCCAAGTAGTGTTATGGTCCTACTTTCGTGAATGCGTTAAAAGGTATAAGTGCTCTTTTGAACGTAAGCTATGAACCGTGCATGTTATAAGTGTAAGGATCATTATCATGGGACTTGAGGAAGCTAGGTATGTCGGGTAGGAATCTTTAATATGGATGATTTACGCTTGGGACCGGCCGACTCGAGTTGTGAATTATCTTAGATGGGATTCTTGCGCCCGGATACGAAAAAGAGGAAATGTGACGGCCCCACCTCACCCTAAGGGCGAACCCAAGGTTATCGGCGGGTCGCCTGCCCAGCTCTCGCCGGGACTCACTCACTCACTACAGTCCTCCAATGAAGTATAAAATAAATCTCAAGTATTGCATCAAACTCTCCAAGAATTACATATCACGAGTACTAGAAAGTAAAACCTAGAAAAACTGATAACTACAACCACCACGCCAACTATATACATCTTACTCGTCAACTTTTAACAAATACAAATTCAAGTATTCTATAGCTCAAAATCTAACCACCTTCCTGAGCGATCCCCGCGTCGGCCCCCTGCTAAGGAAAACAAAAGGAAAGGGGTAAGCTATATGCTTAGTAAGTAAACAGGGGCAAAAGCGTAAATTTCACGTAACAACAGTTACACAGTAAGAGTAAAGCAAAAGCAGAAAAGTAACATCACATAATAAGGATACAGGTGGCTCCAAAGCCAGATCGTTTGCCATGCGTGACCTCCTGCCGACACTCCGTCGACCACAAATAATGGTCCGTAGAACTTCACTTGTACTTCCACCGTGCACCTTATCACCCTCTCTGGCCAGACACCTCACAAACTTGCTCGAGCGAACGAAATTGAGCTTGGTTCACAAGCTCGGGTCACAAACTTGGTCCACATAATCGGTGAACCGGATTCACAAACTTGGTGACCTCAAACCAGGTTGGACTGACTTTGACCAAGCCCTAACTGGCTCGAATAGTCCATCTAGGTCATGAGATCGGGCCCCAAACTCACAAACTTCACAAAATTTACTCAAAAGTCACCCCGAGCCACAAGCTCAAGGGGTTTAGTTCCAAAATGATTCATATACATATGTCATGTACAAATATGTGCGTAAATTAGGGTTTAGGTCGTGTGCGATAAAGTACACCCTCGCCTAGGTACTCTTTTCATATATATCGAAACACATAAGCAACTAACACATAAGAGCGGCCTGAATACTTACTCAAAATACAAAAGTAGCACAAGAGCAAAAATCACTTCGTGCGTGTCAGCTAGTAGTGGGCCCCACCGGCTCCGCCTAGCTCACCACTGTCTGAAATAGAAGATTGCATCACATAATATCACAAACGGCCACTAACATGCTCAAAACAAGCAAAACGGCAAAATCGGCACATGCAAGTGCGGAAACGGCAAAATGGACACATGCGCGCGCGCGGAAATGGCAAACGGAAACAGCCATATCTGCCATCTCAACCGTTTTGATCAAACGTTAGGCTAGGAATGTTGGATCAAGGTGGGTGAGACACCATTTCGAAGATACGAGGAAGGGCTACAATTTTCATGAAGACACCTTAATCTAGATCTGAATGGAAGCAGGTCGAAATTATGGAAAACAGTACCAGAAATTTGCGTCTTAGGGTAACGAACAGGGTTTGTTTGTTGGACCATAACTCACAGCTCACAAATCCAAATCAAGAAATTCCAAAAGCGTTGGAAATCTAGGACATAAGGCTATAATTTTCATGTTCAGACCAAAAGCTGAATCAATATAGAGCATGGAGGAAAATGGGTCCAAACATTCCTGTCAGAACTGTCCAATTCAAAGGCAGTTCTGACAACCGATCTTGTTTTGGCCATAACTGAAGCTACGGGACTCGGATTTGGATGAACTTTATACCATTTTGAAACAAAGACAAAGATCTACATTTCTTATGAATAGGTCAACACCCAGTTCGTACGTTATCAAAACAGATAAAACATGGTCAGAAGCAAAATTCAAAAACGTACACAATCCTAGGTACAAAACAGGTGCAAGTGTTTTGGCTATAACTTGGGCTACACTGATCTGTTTAAGGTGTTCTTGGTGGCATTAAAAGGCTAAGATAGAGTACTAAAACTTTCATGTTTTGGTAAATGACTAAATCAGCACGGATCATAGTGAATAAACACAATCAATTGGATGAACTGTCCAAAACGGATCACTGGAAATATCCTAGGGTAGTGAGGGTATTTTGGTCTTTTCACCGGTTACGTTGCTCCAAATAAGCTGAAAATTTTCAGGCAACTGTAAAACATCATTTTCTACAATTTTCATGTTTTATTCCAAGCCTAATTCAGCCTCTAACATGATGCAATAAAATCGGACAGAACAGGGTAGCTTGGTTTCCAAATTCTGAAATTTGCACCTTTGCTCTATAAATTCATATCTAACAAGTGCTCTATCATCAAACCCACCAATTACTAGCCCAATAACATCAATTAAGAGGTAGATAACCATAATCAAGGCTGAAAATATAAACCCTAGTTAAACATCCCAACATACCATTGAACCCATGAAATTGAACCCATAAATCCATCAAAACTATAACTTTAAGCTTCTAGTTCACACATATAAGAAGTAGAGGGAAGTTTCTTACTAAATTCACCTTAATCCCTATATCAAGAAGCTGCCAAGACCTTCCTCTTCCCAAATCACTCCACCAAAACCCTTAAGCTTCCTTGGAGATCAACTTTTGTGGAGGAATTTGCAAGATTATCGGTTGAAACTCAAGATTGAGGCTTGAAATTGAGGTGCAAGGTGAAGTTTTTTCCTCTCAAGAATTTCGACCAAGACTAAGAAAATGGAAAGAAATGAGGACATTTTGGTCAAATTTCTGTTTTATGAAGGTTAAGACAAGTTGGTCAAAGTCCAATTTCCATGGATGCCTTGACACTTGTTTTCTTTCTAGCATTTTCTCTCATTTCTCTTGGTCAAATATTGTGGCTGATGTATGAGATATTTTGAGGGTCAATTATCTAAAATAAAATGAGAAGATTAAGGTAATAAAGTATGGGTCAAATGGTGTGTTTACCCGGTAACAAACGGTACCCGTTGGTTCGAGCCGATTTTCTTTAAATCACCTGTACTAGGGTTTTTTCTTCCTATTCACTAACTTTTTATTATTGCATCTAATCACATATTATTTCTCACCTGAAAGTTACTTTTAATCACCAAATTTGATCCTTGCTCCGTACCGAAAAATCATCCGGCGAAAAATCGCGAAAACCCTATTTGCTCCAATCTTCAAAACGAAGAGTGAAACCCTACTTTCTAGGTTCATTTGCACTTATTGTGGAGTACTTGAGTAGTAGGATCATATTAAATGAATAATTTCCAAATAAAAGGAATTTTAAGAAAAGTGTGATGAATTTTACAATTCCATAGAATAAAATTAGGGTTTTGAGTCAAATATGAGGGATTTAAACATAACCTGCTAGTCACAAGTAAACTAGGGTTTTAAAGTACAAGTAAGGTTTTTAATCTTTTTTTAAAATAAAACAATGTTTTAAGACAAAATAAAATAAAGAAACCGTAATCCTTTCTTTGAGATTAAACAAAAATAGTATCCTAATCACAGGAAAGCCTAGGTTAGAAAGGACTTAGGCAAACTAGAAATGTGATACTATAGAATTTCGTGTGGTTTGTTCGGGTGTTAGTAAGCATGATTAACTTGGATTAAGATATAAATTAGGGCATTCTCGTGGATTCGGGATTAGGGATGGAGCCCTAGGGGGGAAAGGTTTTTCGTTAGTTATTGTTGTACTTGTAACCTAGTTTGTCTATAGTACTCTGGATGACCCCGCTACCTTCATGGCTTTTCCATATTTGTGTGACTTGTTTGGTACAACTATGTTATACATGTATGCTTTTGATTTGTGCATACCTCTTGCTACTTGCTTTTGCCTGCCTATGTTTAATATTATATTCCCGCTTCGACCCTAGATTGAGTAGACCAATGGAGGGCACTCGTAGTGGACGGGGCCGTGGGCGTGGAATTAGGCAACCTTCATCTGAGAGGGGCACTGGGAAAACCGCATATGGACCAAACTCTGAACCTAGGGTTGACCCCAACGTCCAAATAGCCGCTGCTATGCGGCAAATGACTGATTTGCTAGTCCAAGTGGTGCACCAACAGGGTCAAAACCCTAACCCCAACCCTGGGAACCCTGGTAATCACATAGAGGGCGAGGATAGAGCTCTTGAGAGATTTCAGAAGTTCTCCCCACCTAAATTTCTTGGAGGCCCTGATCCCGACGTAGCTGAGAAGTGGCTGGAGAAGATGATTGATATTTTTGCTGCTTTACACTATACCGAGGAGAGACAGGTGACATTTGCTGTCTTTCAACTAGAAGGAGCCGCCCGTTCCTGGTGGAATGTCATTCAAATGAAATGGGAAAGAGAACAAACCCCGAGAACGTGGGCGAACTTTATGAGAGAATTTAACGCCATGTTTTTCCCTCCTCTCATTCAAGAAAAGAAGGAAGATGAATTCATTCAGCTTCGCCCGGGAACTCAAACCGTAGCCGAGTATGAGAGTCAATTCACTCGGTTGTCTAAGTTTGCGTCTGAACTGATCATAACCGAACAAAGACGGATAAGGCATTTTATTCAGGGGCTAAATGTTGGGATTCAAAAGGATTTGGCTGTAGCTCAACTTAGTACCTTTAGTGACGCTGTGGAGAAAGCTCAGCGGGTTGAAGATGCGAGGCTACAAGTTAGAAACTTCCAAACCAAGAAAAGGGGCTTTCCTGGGAGCTGTGACAGCCCCACTTTCCCCTAAGGCGAACCAAAGGGGTTAGCGGACTGCCTGCCCAGCTCTCGCCAGGACTACGGATCAGATTAGAGCTATCCGCTTCAATCCGGAACTTACAAACTCGCGTAAACAAATCAAAATAGTAAAACAACCCAAGATAAAATGAAATGAAATCCGGAGCCGGCCATGAATAGTAACCGACCCATCAGAACCCAACCGAAATAGCTAACAAACATTTACATCTGAACTTTAGCGTTTACAAATCAAAATGACATACAAAAGCTTTCAAAAGATAATACATATACACGGTTTGCCAAATCAAAAGAGAAACGCCCCAAAAGTACACTTAGGGTTTTAATACATGAGCTATACAAAAGATATGTTCAACTAGCTCAAGTCGGCAACCGATTATCAAATCCAGTCCAAAAGTATTTATTTTCCGGTAAGGAAAACAAAAGGAACAGAACGGGGTGAGCTTGCGCTCAATGAGGTACCCAACAGATAGCAGAAAAATCATGGCATTTCACATTTTTCAAATCAGATACACTTGCCAGATGTAAAGCAAAGGAACCAATGGTTCAAATCAAAAGGATACGGGTGGCTCTCAGGAGCCAAATTTCCAGCGCAGTACTTGATCCAAATTGGTTGACTCTCCGTCAACGTATATAGAACCAAAACGTCCGTAGACCCCTCTTTACACAGAATTCCGTCCACCAAACACCCCTTTACCGGGCCCGCTCACCGTAACCGAACAGAAATGGTAATACTCGAGTATACCGGAATCAAGGGTCTCAATACCCAAAAATCCCCGAACAGACTACCGTGGTTCGTTATCTAATCGTCCAGGCCCTTGCCGGCCCGACTCGAATAACTCAGCCACAGGATTGAGCTCATAGGTCATAGAAATCCGAACAGATGCAGACACAGATAACAGATTCAAATTTTACATAGTAAATTGGCATATGAACAGACTAGAGAACGAGTGTGATAAAGTACACCCTCGTCTCGAACAAATAAACAGATTGCAGAGCAGAAATCAAGTTAAACAGCAATGGAGGGGAGTGGTACACTCACCGGCTCAACTTCAAAAGTTTTCACTTCAGATTGGCCTTAATCGCCAAGAAACCCTAAAATAATCAAAATAAACCAATTGAAGGTTTTACTTCCAGAATCGAGTAAACAGAATGCACATGTGAGGCTCGACTACACGTCGTACGCCTTGCCAAATAAATACTAGTGCAAGGGTGCAAAACATGATTTTCTTGGAAACGAAAAGGTAGCATGAAGACCTAGGCGCAAACAACCCAAAAGCCTTTCATTCTACCAAAAGGTAAACCCAACTTAAAGGAACCAAACGGCCTAGAAAATCGGGCAGCACTTCCCCTAAATTTCTTACTTTTCCAGCCATTAAGGCTTCATTCTATCCTCAAATCAGTCCCAACATCTCACACAAAATTCATCTCATTTCCCAAAAGCCGTTCACTAGGCTCAAAGTGGTACAAGTACAAAAGTTAACTAGGAAACAACCGAAATGAAAGCAAGCCCTAAAAGAGACTCGACGAGGAGTCATAAAACAATGCTGAACACAACCCCAATAGGGTCTCATATGCATAAATAAGCATGATAGCAAACCAGAAATTAGAAATAGCATTAGTCTTGGCCCCGAATAGAAAAACTGTTTTGCCCTTATTATGCGGTAATGGTGTAAAATTCTCTACGGTTATCGGATGGGGGTGTAAGACCCACCGTTTCGAAGCTATGAAACAGGGCTACAACAATGTAGAAGGCCACGCAATCCAGTTCCTAACACAACTAGGTCAAATATGCCAAATACTAACCCAGAATTCCCAAAACAGGTTTGCAAAACACAGAAAACTGTAATCGGTATATCTCAGTCCATACAAGTCCAAATGCCAAAATTCCAAAGGCATATGTTAGCTAAGACATTCCGATACATTTCATCAGAAGACACCAACTTTAAAATCCAAACCAATTCCAGTCAAAAGGGCCAATTACTATCGCAGTTTTCGCATTCTGATCAAAACAGAACAGCTACAGTAAAAACGGCATAACTCACTCTACACTCATCGAAATGACCTGAAATTTTGCAGGCACTTCAAACTCATCAATACCTACAACTTTCATGTTTTGAGCAAAGTCCAATTCGGCCTCTATCTATGACCTAAAATTTCGGACAGAATGTTCAACCAAGAACCCTAATTTTCCAGAAATTCTTCCAAATTCAAAATTGATTGCAATATCCTATCATATGCACCTACTAGAGCCAAAGCCCCTTATTACCAACCATCAAAAACAACCACACCATCAAGATCATATGAAACCAGAAAATTCCTCAAAAAATAAAAAACTCAACCAAATCACTTCAAACCAAGAAATAATCCACAATTTCTAGCACAATAGCCACCATTAGGCATAAAATAAGCATCATTAGATATGGGAGGGTGTTCATATACCACTTACCAAGTAAACAAGAGAGAGGAAGATGTTGGACACCTTAAGTCTTCAAACAAACTTCACTAAACTACTCACTAGCACCCAAGGGAGGAATTTTATGGAGTGGAATCAAGATCAAATGGTTGGATGATCACATTCAAGCAAAATGGAAGCAAGAATCTTGAAGAATTTTCCTTTCTTCTTAGCTCAAGAAAGTCGGCCACAAGAAGGTAAGAAATGGTAAGTTTTTTTCAATTTTTGTGAGATATTTATTCAAATAGTCAAAAGGTCAAAAATTGGAATAGTAAGTCATAAGCCTTGCCCAATGAAATGGTGACACTTGTCACCTCAATTAATGCATTCCTATCCTTTCTTTTCTCTCTCACATCAATCATTTCACACACTTTACTTATCTCTTAACACCCGATAAATTTTACACAGTATCCGGAATTTAACCTAATTGGCCGAATTTTTCCGAACTTTTCGCACTAGTGGGTCCCACGTCCACTATTTACTCTTAATTTTCCAATAACTCTCCAAGGCTAGAAAAATCATCTAAAAACTATAACTGCTCATAAAATCCACCAAGAAAATATTTCTAAGCCAGAAAATGCAGAAAACGTGCAATTAAGGGGGAAAACCCTAGGAAAAAAATATTAGGGAAATACGGGTTCTCACACTCTCTCCCCCTTAAAAGAATTTCGTCCTCGAAATTCCTTATCATTGATTACTCCGGAATTAAATTGAGCACTATACTTAGCTAACAGATCGGTACCCCTTCACTGGCTAGGTTCAGTAAATTATTACCTTCCACGTCCTCTAAGGGGTCAAAAACTTGATGTTGTTCTAAGGAGTACACCCGAACAAACCACACGAAACTCCATAGAATCGCCTTTCTAGTTCACCAAATCCTTTCTAACCTAGGCCCTCATATCTTTCGTATCCGGGCGCAAGAATCTCGTCTAAGATAATTCACATCTCGAGCCGGCCGGTCCCAAGAGTAAACCATCCTTATTAAAGATTCCTACCCGACATACATACCTAGCTTCCTCGAGTCCCATGATAATGATTCGTACACTTATCACATGCCCGGTTCATATCTTACGCTCAAACGAGCACTTAGACATATTCATGAAATTAGGACCACAACACCACTTGGCCCAGTCTCACTCCGCGCAGAGACCACGCGAAGTGGCTCTGATACCACTTGTGACAGCCCCACTTTCCCCTAAGGCGAACCAAAGGGGTTAGCGGACTGCCTGCCCAGCTCTCGCCAGGACTACGGATCAGATTAGAGCTATCCGCTTCAATCCGGAACTTACAAACTCGCGTAAACAAATCAAAATAGTAAAACAACCCAAGATAAAATGAAATGAAATCCGGAGCCGGCCATGAATAGTAACCGACCCATCAGAACCCAACCGAAATAGCTAACAAACATTTACATCTGAACTTTAGCGTTTACAAATCAAAATGACATACAAAAGCTTTCAAAAGATAATACATATACACGGTTTGCCAAATCAAAAGAGAAACGCCCCAAAAGTACACTTAGGGTTTTAATACATGAGCTATACAAAAGATATGTTCAACTAGCTCAAGTCGGCAACCGATTATCAAATCCAGTCCAAAAGTATTTATTTTCCTGTAAGGAAAACAAAAGGAACAGAACGGGGTGAGCTTGCGCTCAATGAGGTACCCAACAGATAGCAGAAAAATCATGGCATTTCACATTTTCAAATCAGATACACTTGCCAGATGTAAAGCAAAGGAACCAATGGTTCAAATCAAAAGGATACGGGTGGCTCTCAGGAGCCAAATTTCCAGCGCAGTACTTGATCCAAATTGGTTGACTCTCCGTCAACGTATATAGAACCAAAACGTCCGTAGACCCCTCTTTACACAGAATTCCGTCCACCAAACACCCCTTTACCGGGCCCGCTCACCGTAACCGAACAGAAATGGTAATACTCGAGTATACCGGAATCAAGGGTCTCAATACCCAAAAATCCCGAACAGACTACCGTGGTTCGTTATCTAATCGTCCAGGCCCTTGCCGGCCCGACTCGAATAACTCAGCCACAGGATTGAGCTCATAGGTCATAGAAATCCGAACAGATGCAGACACAGATAACAGATTCAAATTTTACATAGTAAATTGGCATATGAACAGACTAGAGAACGAGTGTGATAAAGTACACCCTCGTCTCGAACAAATAAACAGATTGCAGAGCAGAAATCAAGTTAAACAGCAATGGAGGGGAGTGGTACACTCACCGGCTCAACTTCAAAAGTTTTCACTTCAGATTGGCCTTAATCGCCAAGAAACCCTAAAATAATCAAAATAAACCAATTGAAGGTTTTACTTCCAGAATCGAGTAAACAGAATGCACATGTGAGGCTCGACTACACGTCGTACGCCTTGCCAAATAAATACTAGTGCAAGGGTGCAAAACATGATTTTCTTGGAAACGAAAAGGTAGCATGAAGACCTAGGCGCAAACAACCCAAAAGCCTTTCATTCTACCAAAAGGTAAACCCAACTTAAAGGAACCAAACGGCCTAGAAAATCGGGCAGCACTTCCCCTAAATTTCTTACTTTTCCAGCCATTAAGGCTTCATTCTATCCTCAAATCAGTCCCAACATCTCACACAAAATTCATCTCATTTCCCAAAAGCCGTTCACTAGGCTCAAAGTGGTACAAGTACAAAAGTTAACTAGGAAACAACCGAAATGAAAGCAAGCCCTAAAAGAGACTCGACGAGGAGTCATAAAACAATGCTGAACACAACCCCAATAGGGTCTCATATGCATAAATAAGCATGATAGCAAACCAGAAATTAGAAATAGCATTAGTCTTGGCCCCGAATAGAAAAACTGTTTTGCCCTTATTATGCGGTAATGGTGTAAAATTCTCTACGGTTATCGGATGGGGGTGTAAGACCCACCGTTTCGAAGCTATGAAACAGGGCTACAACAATGTAGAAGGCCACGCAATCCAGTTCCTAACACAACTAGGTCAAATATGCCAAATACTAACCCAGAATTCCCAAAACAGGTTTGCAAAACACAGAAAACTGTAATCGGTATATCTCAGTCCATACAAGTCCAAATGCCAAAATTCCAAAGGCATATGTTAGCTAAGACATTCCGATACATTTCATCAGAAGACACCAACTTTAAAATCCAAACCAATTCCAGTCAAAAGGGCCAATTACTATCGCAGTTTTCGCATTCTGATCAAAACAGAACAGCTACAGTAAAAACGGCATAACTCACTCTACACTCATCGAAATGACCTGAAATTTTGCAGGCACTTCAAACTCATCAATACCTACAACTTTCATGTTTTGAGCAAAGTCCAATTCGGCCTCTATCTATGACCTAAAATTTCGGACAGAATGTTCAACCAAGAACCCTAATTTTCCAGAAATTCTTCCAAATTCAAAATTGATTGCAATATCCTATCATATGCACCTACTAGAGCCAAAGCCCCTTATTACCAACCATCAAAAACAACCACACCATCAAGATCATATGAAACCAGAAAATTCCTCAAAAAATAAAAAACTCAACCAAATCACTTCAAACCAAGAAATAATCCACAATTTCTAGCACAATAGCCACCATTAGGCATAAAATAAGCATCATTAGATATGGGAGGGTGTTCATATACCACTTACCAAGTAAACAAGAGAGAGGAAGATGTTGGACACCTTAAGTCTTCAAACAAACTTCACTAAACTACTCACTAGCACCCAAGGGAGGAATTTTATGGAGTGGAATCAAGATCAAATGGTTGGATGATCACATTCAAGCAAAATGGAAGCAAGAATCTTGAAGAATTTTCCTTTCTTCTTAGCTCAAGAAAGTCGGCCACAAGAAGGTAAGAAATGGTAAGTTTTTTTCAATTTTTGTGAGATATTTATTCAAATAGTCAAAAGGTCAAAAATTGGAATAGTAAGTCATAAGCCTTGCCCAATGAAATGGTGACACTTGTCACCTCAATTAATGCATTCCTATCCTTTCTTTTCTCTCTCACATCAATCATTTCACACACTTTACTTATCTCTTAACACCCGATAAATTTTACACAGTATCCGGAATTTAACCTAATTGGCCGAATTTTTCCGAACTTTTCGCACTAGTGGGTCCCACGTCCACTATTTACTCTTAATTTTCCAATAACTCTCCAAGGCTAGAAAAATCATCTAAAAACTATAACTGCTCATAAAATCCACCAAGAAAATATTTCTAAGCCAGAAAATGCAGAAAACGTGCAATTAAGGGGGAAAACCCTAGGAAAAAAATATTAGGGAAATACGGGTTCTCACACTCTCTCCCCCTTAAAAGAATTTCGTCCTCGAAATTCCTTATCATTGATTACTCCGGAATTAAATTGAGCACTATACTTAGCTAACAGATCGGTACCCCTTCACTGGCTAGGTTCAGTAAATTATTACCTTCCACGTCCTCTAAGGGGTCAAAAACTTGATGTTGTTCTAAGGAGTACACCCGAACAAACCACACGAAACTCCATAGAATCGCCTTTCTAGTTCACCAAATCCTTTCTAACCTAGGCCCTCATATCTTTCGTATCCGGGCGCAAGAATCTCGTCTAAGATAATTCACATCTCGAGCCGGCCGGTCCCAAGAGTAAACCATCCTTATTAAAGATTCCTACCCGACATACATACCTAGCTTCCTCGAGTCCCATGATAATGATTCGTACACTTATCACATGCCCGGTTCATATCTTACGCTCAAACGAGCACTTAGACATATTCATGAAATTAGGACCACAACACCACTTGGCCCAGTCTCACTCCGCGCAGAGACCACGCGAAGTGGCTCTGATACCACTTGTGACAGCCCCACTTTCCCCTAAGGCGAACCAAAGGGGTTAGCGGACTGCCTGCCCAGCTCTCGCCAGGACTACGGATCAGATTAGAGCTATCCGCTTCAATCCGGAACTTACAAACTCGCGTAAACAAATCAAAATAGTAAAACAACCCAAGATAAAATGAAATGAAATCCGGAGCCGGCCATGAATAGTAACCGACCCATCAGAACCCAACCGAAATAGCTAACAAACATTTACATCTGAACTTTAGCGTTTACAAATCAAAATGACATACAAAAGCTTTCAAAAGATAATACATATACACGGTTTGCCAAATCAAAAGAGAAACGCCCCAAAAGTACACTTAGGGTTTTAATACATGAGCTATACAAAAGATATGTTCAACTAGCTCAAGTCGGCAACCGATTATCAAATCCAGTCCAAAAGTATTTATTTTCCTGTAAGGAAAACAAAAGGAACAGAACGGGGTGAGCTTGCGCTCAATGAGGTACCCAACAGATAGCAGAAAAATCATGGCATTTCACATTTTTCAAATCAGATACACTTGCCAGATGTAAAGCAAAGGAACCAATGGTTCAAATCAAAAGGATACGGGTGGCTCTCAGGAGCCAAATTTCCAGCGCAGTACTTGATCCAAATTGGTTGACTCTCCGTCAACGTATATAGAACCAAAACGTCCGTAGACCCCTCTTTACACAGAATTCCGTCCACCAAACACCCCTTTACCGGGCCCGCTCACCGTAACCGAACAGAAATGGTAATACTCGAGTATACCGGAATCAAGGGTCTCAATACCCAAAAATCCCCGAACAGACTACCGTGGTTCGTTATCTAATCGTCCAGGCCCTTGCCGGCCCGACTCGAATAACTTAGCCACAGGATTGAGCTCATAGGTCATAGAAATCCGAACAGATGCAGACACAGATAACAGATTCAAATTTTACATAGTAAATTGGCATATGAACAGACTAGAGAACGAGTGTGATAAAGTACACCCTCGTCTCGAACAAATAAACAGATTGCAGAGCAGAAATCAAGTTAAACAGCAATGGAGGGGAGTGGTACACTCACCGGCTCAACTTCAAAAGTTTTCACTTCAGATTGGCCTTAATCGCCAAGAAACCCTAAAATAATCAAAATAAACCAATTGAAGGTTTTACTTCCAGAATCGAGTAAACAGAATGCACATGTGAGGCTCGACTACACGTCGTACGCCTTGCCAAATAAATACTAGTGCAAGGGTGCAAAACATGATTTTCTTGGAAACGAAAAGGTAGCATGAAGACCTAGGCGCAAACAACCCAAAAGCCTTTCATTCTACCAAAAGGTAAACCCAACTTAAAGGAACCAAACGGCCTAGAAAATCGGGCAGCACTTCCCCTAAATTTCTTACTTTTCCAGCCATTAAGGCTTCATTCTATCCTCAAATCAGTCCCAACATCTCACACAAAATTCATCTCATTTCCCAAAAGCCGTTCACTAGGCTCAAAGTGGTACAAGTACAAAAGTTAACTAGGAAACAACCGAAATGAAAGCAAGCCCTAAAAGAGACTCGACGAGGAGTCATAAAACAATGCTGAACACAACCCCAATAGGGTCTCATATGCATAAATAAGCATGATAGCAAACCAGAAATTAGAAATAGCATTAGTCTTGGCCCCGAATAGAAAAACTGTTTTGCCCTTATTATGCGGTAATGGTGTAAAATTCTCTACGGTTATCGGATGGGGGTGTAAGACCCACCGTTTCGAAGCTATGAAACAGGGCTACAACAATGTAGAAGGCCACGCAATCCAGTTCCTAACACAACTAGGTCAAATATGCCAAATACTAACCCAGAATTCCCAAAACAGGTTTGCAAAACACAGAAAACTGTAATCGGTATATCTCAGTCCATACAAGTCCAAATGCCAAAATTCCAAAGGCATATGTTAGCTAAGACATTCCGATACATTTCATCAGAAGACACCAACTTTAAAATCCAAACCAATTCCAGTCAAAAGGGCCAATTACTATCGCAGTTTTCGCATTCTGATCAAAACAGAACAGCTACAGTAAAAACGGCATAACTCACTCTACACTCATCGAAATGACCTGAAATTTTGCAGGCACTTCAAACTCATCAATACCTACAACTTTCATGTTTTGAGCAAAGTCCAATTCGGCCTCTATCTATGACCTAAAATTTCGGACAGAATGTTCAACCAAGAACCCTAATTTTCCAGAAATTCTTCCAAATTCAAAATTGATTGCAATATCCTATCATATGCACCTACTAGAGCCAAAGCCCCTTATTACCAACCATCAAAAACAACCACACCATCAAGATCATATGAAACCAGAAAATTCCTCAAAAAATAAAAAACTCAACCAAATCACTTCAAACCAAGAAATAATCCACAATTTCTAGCACAATAGCCACCATTAGGCATAAAATAAGCATCATTAGATATGGGAGGGTGTTCATATACCACTTACCAAGTAAACAAGAGAGAGGAAGATGTTGGACACCTTAAGTCTTCAAACAAACTTCACTAAACTACTCACTAGCACCCAAGGGAGGAATTTTATGGAGTGGAATCAAGATCAAATGGTTGGATGATCACATTCAAGCAAAATGGAAGCAAGAATCTTGAAGAATTTTCCTTTCTTCTTAGCTCAAGAAAGTCGGCCACAAGAAGGTAAGAAATGGTAAGTTTTTTTCAATTTTTGTGAGATATTTATTCAAATAGTCAAAAGGTCAAAAATTGGAATAGTAAGTCATAAGCCTTGCCCAATGAAATGGTGACACTTGTCACCTCAATTAATGCATTCCTATCCTTTCTTTTCTCTCTCACATCAATCATTTCACACACTTTACTTATCTCTTAACACCCGATAAATTTTACACAGTATCCGGAATTTAACCTAATTGGCCGAATTTTTCCGAACTTTTCGCACTAGTGGGTCCCACGTCCACTATTTACTCTTAATTTTCCAATAACTCTCCAAGGCTAGAAAAATCATCTAAAAACTATAACTGCTCATAAAATCCACCAAGAAAATATTTCTAAGCCAGAAAATGCAGAAAACGTGCAATTAAGGGGGAAAACCCTAGGAAAAAAATATTAGGGAAATACGGGTTCTCACAGGAGCAGCTCAGAACAAGCGAATAAGAGTACAAACCCTAAAGTTGGAAAGGGAAATGGGGGAGTACGGCTACCGGGGATGTCAGGTGGTGTCCCACAGGGGGGATCAGTTTCTGCTACTCGTGGTCCCTGTGGATATTGTGGAGGGCCAAATCATACGGAAACAAATTGCTGGAAGAAAGAAGGAAAATGCCTGCGCTGTGGAAGCGCCGAACACCGGATTGCTAACTGTCCAGCTCGCCTGCGCGAGCGGAAAGGGACTCTGCCACCGACCGCGACCAACCCTGACCAGTCGAAGGGGGACAAGAATGGATCGAAAGTGTCGTCTCGGGTGTACTCCTTAGAACAACATCAAGTCTCTGACCCAGTCGAAGACGTGGAAGGTAAGATTCTGGTATTCCACCGTTTGCCCATTAGAATGGCGTATCAGAATTTCAATTTGGAAGGGAGGAGGAAAGAAGGCGTAGGAATTTCGAGGGCAAAATTCTTTTAAGGGGGAGAGAGTGTGAGAACCCGTACTTTCTTCATTTTTCTAGGTTTTATTTTTTATTTAATCGCATGCTTTTCTGCATTTTCTTTAGTAGGAAAATTTTGCAGATAATTTTTATGAGTTATTATAGTTTTTAGATGATTTTCCTAGTATCGGATAGTTTTTGAAAAAATTAAGAACGTATAACGGACGTGGGACCCGCTAGTACTGAAAGTTCGGAAAAATTCGACCAGTTAGGTTAAGTTTTGGAAACTGGGTTTAAATTACCGGGTGTTATGAGATATTTAGAGGTACCAAGTGCATAGGTGTGAGAAAGACAAAAAAAGTTAGGCATGAATTAATGAGAGGGACAAGTGTCGTGACAAGTGTCATCATAGGATTGATTTTATTTTTTTGACTACTATTCACACTTTTACCATTTGGTTAAAATAACTCAAAATTGATCAAAATTCACTCCAAATTTGCAAGCTAAGAGCCGGCCCTCTCCTTGAAGAAAGGAAAGAAAACTCTCCACAATCTTGTCTTAAATCTTGCCCAATCTCTCAATTAAACCGATTAATCTTCCAATTACTCCATAAAACCTGTTAGTTTGGTGGAGTTAAGCTTGGTTGTGAAGTGGTTTGGAAGCTCAAGGTGTTAAGTTGCCTCTTTCTTGACTTGGTAAGGTGAGTGGTGGAGGAACTCCTTTTCTCTTTTCAATAATGCTTAACTAGTGATTAATGTGAGCTTAAGTGATGATTTTAGTGGTTATTTTGTGATTTTTGGATGAAAGTGGTGAAGTTTTATATTTCTTTGTGAGTTTTTTGTTTTCATATGATTATGCTTATGTGGTCATGTATGATAATTGGAAATGATGTTTAAGGAAGCTAGAAGGTGGAAAAAGTGGTTAATTGCAAGAAATTTTTGTTTTGGAAGAAAATTGGAAAAGTTAGGGTTTTCTTATTTACATTCTGCCCGGCACAGTACCTCATAGTTAGAGGCCGAATTGGCCTTGGGTTAAAACATGAAAGTTTTAGGGAATGATATTTTAGAGATGCCTGCAGAATTTCAAGTCAATCGGAGTAGCGTAGCTTGAGAAAGGTCGAAATTACCCTTGCTGTCCTGGTTTTACCCGAATTTGAGAATTGCGTCTGTAATTGGTTATTTTGGTTAGGAATGCTTCAGAATTGGTTGTTGATGTCTTCTGATTAAATGTATCATTGTATCTTAGCTTTCGGATGGCTTTGGAATCACCTGATTTGGACTTAGGTAGCCTGACTTATGATGGTTGAACCAGAATACGGTTGGATAACCTGTTTTGCGGTTCTGGTTTAGTATTCTGCATTTTTGACCTAGTTACACTAGGAACTGGACTGAGTGACCTTCTGTAATATTGTAGTCCTAAATCTTATCTTCAAAACGGTGGGTCTTGTACCTCCATCCGATAGCCGTAGTGCCAATGGTGTCAAAACCGCATAATGACGTCAAAAACTGTTTTTCTGGTTTAGAGCTTAATGCCATTTCCGGGAATGTTTCTAGCTTGATTTTCGTATTTAAATGACGTTAAGCCTGGTGAACGGCTTTTGGAAATGGGATTATTCTGTATGACATGTTGGGACTGATTTGAGGAAAATAATGAAGCCATTAATGGCTGGAAAATAGGTAAACACAAGGGATATGCTGCCCGAAACTTTACTTGAAGGCTAGTTGGATTTACTTATGACTTGAGCGAAGGGTTTTTGGGTTGTTCATGCCTTTGATTATATGTGTATTTTGTGTACTGGATTCGTGAAAGTGGGAATCATAATTGTTTCGCCTTGGTTATTTTAGGGCTCCTTGGTGATTAAAGCTCTATTTCGGGCAAAAAAACTTTTGACGTGTCTGTACTGAAACCGGTGAGTGTACCATTCCCCTCAATTGCTGTTTAACTTGATTTCTGCCCTGCAATCTGTGATTTCAATGACTGCACTATCTGTTTATTTTGTTTGAGACGAGGGTGTACTTTATCACTCTCGTTCTCTTGTCTGTTCATATGCCAATTTTGGTGCGAATCTGGATCTGTATCTGTATCTGTTATCTGTATCTGTTCGGACGTCGTTTGGAAACTTGTATCCAACGACCTTTCTGTGACCTCTGAGCTCAAATCCTGTGGCGACGTTACTCGAGTCGAGCCGGCAAGGGCCTGGTCGATTAGATAACAAACCACGGTAGTCTGTTTTGGGATCTTTGGGTATTGAGACCCTTGATTCCGGGTATACTCGAGTATTACCACTTCTGTTCTGTTTGATGTTTGGGCCCGGTAGGGTTGTATACGGTGGAAGGAATCGAAGAAAGTGGAGTCTACGATTTTGGTTACTCCTTTAACGTTGACGGAGTGTCAACTATTATTTCGATCAAGCCTTGGTGAAGCGAATGGGAATTTGGCTTTTGAGAGCCACCTGTATCCATTCTGTCTGTGGTGTTTGTTCACTTCTTTATTTGATTCACTTATGTGATTATTTGACTATGGAGTTCCATGTTTCTTACTTGCTATTATTTTGGTACCTCATTGAGCGTAAGCTCACCCCTTTCCCGTTATCTTTGCTTTTCTTACAGAGAATCACTTTTGGGGCTAAGGTGTTTTGAAGCACGACTTGAGCTAGTTTTAATATTTTTTTTTTGTAAAGCTCCTCGATAGTTGGAAAACCCTAAATGTATTTTAATACAATGTTTCCTTTTGGTGTGTAAACTTATTTATATGTATATATTAAAGAGTTTTCCCATGTTTATGTGAAATTGGTATTTGGGAATTTACATTCTCTTCTGTCACATAATGGTTGCATGTACCTGGTTGGATGATGATGTGGCAGTGGCCCGTCCAATTCGATTTGATTCTTGTAGTTTATTCCGGTTTTGAGGGAGGTACAACTGAGTCCCGGCGTGAGTTGGGCAGGCGGTCCGCCGAACCCTTTGGATCGCATTAGGGTAAGGTGGGGCTGTCACAAGTTCACTTTCTGTGAATTATGCCGAATTTTCAAGGATTGTCGAAAAACAAGACTGATTCTACCTTGCTTGTTCAAAACTGAAACTTTAAGCTGGAAAATGAATACTTTCCATTTAGAAACTTGGAAAAGTGTCTTCTAGGAACTTTTATTACCTTGGATTTTTTTTCCAACGACACCAAGTTTTCCATTTTTGGACCTGCTGAGTGTAAGATATGATTTTTCTAAATTTGATGCACAAAGCTAAAATTTGCCGATTTCTTAGAAAATGAAATTTTGGAAGCTTGACTTCTTATCTTGATATTAATCTATCATTTTGAACCCGATTACATGGAGGATATGAGTTTCCTCAGTAACTTTAAAATCCACAATTTTGAAACTTAACTTTCGATAAAATGAAGCTCTTATAAAGACATCGACTTGAATTCTAAAGCCAATGTGCATTCTTTCTTGCTTGATAAGGAATTTGTGAAATTGTGAGGGTGATTATTGGTCACTTTTCTTCAAGCGATCAAGAATGTCTCGAAGAGAATCCCGAAATGGATCATTAACGACTTTCTTTACTCACTTATTTTCAATTGGTGAGTGTTCCATATAGGAGTACGTGACTTGAATAGTTTTACGACATGTTTATTCCATGGTCATTATGTGTGTAACTGTTAAGTGCTACCGATAATTGCTCCTATGAAGTTTTCCACTGTTTTAAGGCGAGTGTGTATTTTATCTCATTCGGTCTACTAAAATGATAAATGTCTACCGATTAACCGTGAACTACTACCGTTTATCATGATTACTTACCGTTTACCGATTTACTTGATTACCTGCTTACTTGATTACTTGACTACTTGATAACTTGATTATCATAAATTACATGTTCACATGAAATTACCGCATATTGCTTACGTGTTTAAGTGTCAAGTGTTACTAATAATTGCTCATATGAAATTGCCTACCATTTTAAGGCGAGTGTGTACTTTATCTCATTCGACCTACTAAAATGACAAATTTTTACCGTTAACCGAGAACTATTATCCTTTACCATTTAATGTTTACCGATTTACTTGATTATGTGACGCCCCCACATCTCCTTAAGGCGAACCAAAGGGTATCCGCGGGACGCCTGCCCAGCTCTCGCCAGGACTCGAGAAATTCCATTCAACTTAAAACCAAACCGAACATTTCGAAGAGAGCAACATGAATACAAATAATGCGGAAGCGTTCAAACTTAACAAGTCACTTAACATGTAACCAGTACAACGGTAATCATAATACGACTTAAATTCTAAATACACGTCAGGGCCCAAATTTTTACATTTCGATTCCAAAAGTACAACCCAAACCAGGGCATAGCCAAAATATAGTATAAATTCTAAACAAAAGAACAACGAAGGGTTTCGCCATACTTCTCCGAGATTCGGTCCTGTTAAGGAAAACAAATCTATAGGGTGAGCTAAACGCTCGTGAGGCCAACAACACACATGCAAGCACATTGTTCAAATAGCAATCCCAAATTTATTAAATAAAACCGTGATATTTCAATAATCAACCATTCGAGCAGGAAAAGAAATCAGAAACAATTCAAGGATATAGTAGCTCTCAGGAGCTAAGTTCCACTCGCTCTGCCGATGTCATTCGTATACCTTCCCGCGATGACCCTCCGTCAACCGAGTCGGTATTTCCATTTCCGTAGATCACCACTTACTTCCCTCCGTCCACCGTACACCTCCAGGGCCCACAAGTCATTTATAAGGCGATACTCCATGAGTATGCCAAGCAAAACCTCTCATTAGGTCGAGCTTATATATCTCATGTGATACGGATACGGGTGTGCAATAAATAACTTCAGCCTTGGGTCAAGGATCCTTTAATCAACATTGGTGGTCCGATGACAAGATCAAGATCCAAGAAGGTGAAGGAAGCTTTACGAGCCTTGATCATTCACCATACAAGCAAGGAGTAAGCTAAGTTTGAAGATTTGATGGACCATGAAGTTACCTTGTTCACTTGTACGTTTGAAGTGAAAGAATGATCTCATACTTGTTAGCTTAGTTGGTAGTTGCTTTAAGACTGCCTAGTTTAGTAGTTGTTAGTCGTTGAGTATTTTATTACTTATTGGGCCTTATCGGGAAGCCTTAAAGAGCTGGCTCTTTATGCGGACCGAAATTCTATTCCAGATTTATTTGAGCCGGAATTTGCCCTAGTTTTAGCCTATAAAAGGCACCTATTGTAAGAGTGAGAGACAGAATATTTTACAACCAGAAATCGTGAGAAATTTTCCTTCAAGTTCTTAATCGAACTTACTCTTGAATTCTTGAGTTCATGGCTTAGGATTCAAATCTGACTTTATCGATTAGCTTGTTCCCTAATCGTGGTGTCTCTTCATCCATCATTATTTGCTTAAGGTTGCTGATTGCCTTTGTGTGTCAGAGGTCTTGAGTTCATGAGAACAATCGAGTTCAATTTCCGTTGGGAGAAAAGGTCCAACTCTGATAATTACAAGGTTGGGAGGTTCTAGGAGGGTCTTCCCCTAGGGTTGCCTTATCAGTTGGTAATCAGAGCATCAGGTTAATTCTCTTTCAATTGAAGTTGTTCATATCTTATTAGTTTGTGTCTTTTGTCAAAAAAAAAAAATTGTAGCGATTACTGTTCATCGTTACTGTAGCGTACTGTTCACGTTACTGTTCATCCGAGAAAAAAAAAACTGCTTGGGTATTGTCTTTTTGTGTTTTCTGTCCAACTTTTGTTCTTGAGTCTGTTATACTTTTGTTTGGGTTGTTAGGGTTTAAAGACAAAAAAAAAAAAAAAAGAGTCACATGCCTTATATTGTTTTTTAGTGTCCAAGTTGCTAGAGTATTGCTGGAATTTTTCTTTTGAGTATTGCTGAAATTCTGTTTTGCCTATTCCTTGAGTATTGGTTGTTGTTCTTGCAAACCCTAAACACCACAACGTAATTTGGGGAAGTTCTTGAGCTTCTTAAACAAATTCTTGAAGTTCTTGGACCACCAAGTCTTGTTTTGAAAATTCTTGAACAATAAATCAAGAACCAGGGTCTTCTTGAAATTTGCATAACCTTTCATCCGTTTTTCTTAAACTTGTTGGTGTGATCTGAATTTGTGTTCCTTGAAGAGCCGGAAAAAAAAGAAAGAGAAAAAAAAAGGAAGAAGAGAAGGCATTGGCTCTCATACAAAGGAAACCAAGTTTCCAAAAAAAAAAAAAATCGTGAGTTTCCAATTCTTGGTGGGTTCCCAAATCTTGATTAGTCTCCAAATCTTGGTTAATTTTCCAAAATTTGAGTTTCCTAATCTTGATTGGTTTTCTAACTCTTGAGTTCCAATCTTGATTGAATTCCAAAGATCCCAAACGACCTAACTAGCCACAAACACACCCAATTCCGTTTTCAAAACCAAACCAAATACCTTAGCCCAAACCGCCTTGGGAGTTCTTGAGTTTCTAAAATCGGTTGAGCTAGTTTTGTGATCCGATTTGACTGAAATTTGAGGATTGGTTCGTACAATATTTGAACACCCCAAAAGCACCGTTTACCTTCCTAAGTACTGACCAGAAACTCAGCAAGACAACAGCTCAAAAAAATAAAAAAAAAGAGTTCCAGCTTCAGGTAGAGTTTTTTTGTTTTCTAAGATTTGCAAAATTCTGCTTTGTGTCTTGTTACTTGCTTATAGGGTAATTAATTCTGGAATTTTTGAGAGATGAGTTGTTTTAAGAACTTTGAAAAGGAAAATTGAGAGTGAGTGTGATTCCTTGAGTGATACACGAGTGCTTGCAAGGTAGACTAGGATACACTTGTTTTGCAGGTTGGACAATATGTCTCAAGAGGGGAACATGCCCGAGCCGTCTGAGACCGACGTGTCACTCAAACTGGTGCTCCAAACTCTTCAAAAACAAACGGAGAGACATGAATTGGTGATGACACAATTATCCGACCGGTTGGCTGCCATTGCGATGCGAGGTACCGGAGATACATACAATAGGGTTTCGAGTGTTCAGAGTGCTGATCATGATGCGGATGATGAGGGTTATCATTCTAACATCTCCTTTCGATCAAGGAAAAGCCAGAGGAAAGCGAGGGAAGGTCGAGGCCGACCTAGGAGAACCGATGACAATTTTGGTTCCATCAAGACCAAGATGCCTACCTTTCATGGGAAAAATGATCCTGAAGCTAACTTGGATTGGGTTAGACGAGTTGAGCAAGTGTTTGAAGTCCACAACTACTCTGAAGAGAAAAAGGTGAAACTTGCAGCTATTGAATTTCAAGATTATGCATCTATTTGGTGGGGGCAAGTATGTGCCACAAGGAGGAGAAATAGGGAACAACCGATTGACACTTGGACTGAAATGAAGCAAGTGATGAGAAAACGCTTTGTACCCTCCCATTATACTACGGACTTGTACGATCGGCTCCAACGAGAGAACGAATCTCTCAAGAGGATGGGTTCCATGCAATCTACCTCTTTAAAGCCGGTTTATACAAGAGATGACAAGAAGGTTCATTCAACATTTTCTAGGACTATACCTAGAGTTGAACCACCTCATGCGGAGTCACTTTGGGAGACATATCAACGTCTTCTACACCAAAAACAAATGGAGTCAAATGGATGCTATCAAAGTGAGTTTCCTAAGAAAGAGGTAGCTGACCCTATTCCCAACAAAGGAGTATCTCATCCTATTGAACCATTTGTTGAGGAGGTTGATAATTAGAAAACAATTGAGAGCGTTAAGCTAGATAAAGAGATGGAAAAATCTGATGAGATGAGTGGTAAAAAGGAAGAAAAAAGAGAAAGTGAGCTGATTTTGAGCAAAAATGTGAGGGCTTATTGTTTTTCTAACGAACTTACCTTTGTTTTATTTAGTGTTTCTTCATTTGTGCAGATTAAGCAAAGTCAAGTGAAGTTAGTCATGCCATGCTCCATTCCAAAGTCACTTGTACAATTCACTAGTTTCCATGGAGTTTGTCTTTTAGGAATTAAATCTATTTGGGATCACCTCATGGAACAATTTCAATTCAAATTTGTCCATACCAAAGGGGAATCAATTCAAACCAACCATGAAGGGAGAATTCCAAACTTTGACTCTTATTTACTACCTATGGTTCATTCATCATCTTTACCTTCTTTTGAGTATAATTTCCATCCTAACACTTGTATTTCTGATGCAGATTTTGAAGGAAAGTGTAAAAGGCTAGCAATGCCTTCTCAAGTTGAATCAATTGGTGGAAGGAATAATGAAGTGGCAAAGGGAGTATTCATACTTAAACCTTGTTCTCTACCTTCTTACCATTTAGTTGATGATGTATCATTACTTCTTTGTCCAATTTCTAATTTATTTCAGGTTGAAGGTTATTTTGTTTTTGTAGGTTGTAAAGCTGTCCAAAATTTTTCAGTTTTGATTAAAGACTTACAACCTGATTTTGTGCTTATTCCAACTAAAGGTGGTGATCTTTCATGCTTATTCACACAGCCAAAAGCTAGTGGCCAAGTGTTCAATTTGTCAACTTCAACTTGTGCTAGTTCGAGTAATCCTCATGAAGTGGACTTCAATTGTTTGCTACCTTATATGTTGGAGGATGAGAAATTGTGTGTCACGCAAGATCCCAAAGCTGTCCTTCACGAGTTGTTTAGTGCCTCATCTGTGCAACAAGTTGCTTTCAATTTATCCATGCAAGATGATTCAAATCAATATCAACTAGTGCTGGATTTTACACCTTTGCACAATCAATGTGTCAATGTGAAGATTCATGACCAAAGGCTAATTAGAGAGTTTTGGATTGCCACTTGGGATTTTCACACGCCTTACACAAGCTCTTTCCTATCTTGGCGCATGTCCTTGTTTGAGAGCTTCCCGAAGCTGACCAAACGACATGCAACATGGCTCGTAGTCATTCATCTATTTCCAACATTGCTGTCCTTTAAGCGCACCATCGATTTGTGGACAAATCACTTTCAAGAGGAGACTTTGAAGATTCGAGGACGAATCTTTTCGAGGAAAAAGGGAATGATACGGATACGGGTGTGCAATAAATAACTTCAGCCTTGGGTCAAGGATCCTTTAATCAACATTGGTGGTCCGATGACAAGATCAAGATCCAAGAAGGTGAAGGAAGCTTTACGAGCCTTGATCATTCACCATACAAGCAAGGAGTAAGCTAAGTTTGAAGATTTGATGGACCATGAAGTTACCTTGTTCACTTGTACGTTTGAAGTGAAAGAATGATCTCATACTTGTTAGCTTAGTTGGTAGTTGCTTTAAGACTGTCTAGTTTAGTAGTTGTTAGTCGTTGAGTATTTTATTACTTATTGGGCCTTATCGGGAAGCCTTAAAGAGCTGGCTCTTTATGCGGACTGAAATTCTATTCCAGGTTTATTTGGGCCGGAATTTGCCCTAGTTTTAGCCTATAAAAGGCACCTATTGTATGAGTGAGAGACAGAATATTTTACAACCAGAAATCGTGAGGAATTTTCCTTCAAATTCTTAATCGAACTTACTCTTGAATTCTTGAGTTCATGGCTTAGGATTCAAATCTGACTTTATCGATTAGCTTGTTCCCTAATCGTGGTGTCTCTTCATCCATCATTATTTGCTTAAGGTTGCTGATTGCCTTTGTGTGTCAGAGGTCTTGAGTTCATGAGAAAAATCGAGTTCAATTTCCATTGGGAGAAAAGGTCCAACTCTGATAATTACAAGGTTGGGAGGTTCTAGGAGGGTCTTCCCCTAGGGTTGCCTTATCATCATGGCTCGCCCAGGTTCCCGACCAAGCCCATTGCCGGCTCGAGTCCAAGGTCGGCCTATGAGTTTGGGCGTCCCCCATTCATTTGAAAGTCGAGGAGATTCACTCCAACGACGTAGGTAGTCATAACATACCATTGCATTTCATTCATTCATTCAATACATTTCATTCATTTGAAATTAGAACGAGTGTGATAAAGTACACACCAGTCCTTATTTTTTTAAAATCTCCAACAATTACCACAATCAAGCAGGTATCAAGGATCCACACACTTGACACTCACCGAGCAATTCAATAAGAATTATTTTCTGGAGGTTCAAGTGTCCACTGTAAGATCCTCTTGAAGGTCTCCTTGTGCGCCTGGCAATTAATAGTGGATAATCACTCAAATATCCCAATTATCAAGGAAGATTGTACACTAGTACAATCTAAAGAATATTTCACGAAAATGAACCTCAATTACTCGTAAATCGAGGTTCAACTTGCATTTTATTAAGTACAATATTAATTGAGTTTTTATCATGGAAATCGAGGGCAAAACGTTTGAATAATCTAAGAGAATTAAGAGTTTTTGGAAAAACTCCTTTGCCTTGAAAATTGAAAATTTTCAGTTTTATTATAAATCTTTGAAAATTCGTATCTCTCTCGATATAAGCCCAAAATTGGAAAACTTTACACCGTTGGAAACCTTTTGGAAAGTGTTAAAAGTTCTTAGAAGACACTTTTCTATGAATATAAGTGAAAAGTACTCAAAAATGAGCTTGAAATCACTGTTCCAGAATGTTCAGGATTGAGCTAAGGTTGGTTTTTTCGTTAACTTTGGAAATTTGGCAGAATTCACTCGTTGCAAACTAGCCCTTGAAATTTATAACTCAATTAGAGGTATAAGTAAGGTTTAGGTCAGAACAAGCGGATTGAGAATTGGAGTTTCGAGCACAGAAATACGGTAGCTCGAAGTTAGGAAAATTCAAGTCTAGTGAACAATTTCCAGATTTGAGTTTCCAAAATTGGAACCTTAGCTAAGTATCAAAACGAACTTGGATTGGTATAAAATTTTGCAGTATGTTACTCCTTTATGAAAGGTACCGCTCTGTCAAAATTCAGGGAAAAAATACTTTCGGGAAGGTAGTTAATTAATCATCCAAAGTTCAGGAGAATTTCTAAGGCAACCTGTCTTTTGACTTCATTTCCCAATTCAAATCGTTTAATCAAGAAAGCTATCCAACCATGGTTCATTTGTGAAATAAAGGTCTAAGATACATCCATGATACCTTTGGTAAGTGTTTAGCATCAAGAACTTCAATTAATAAGATCACTCCCAAGTTTTGTCCCAAACCAGTCCAAGTATTACGGTTTTTCCAAAACAGGGCAGTCTTGTTGTTTTGGTCACAACTCAGTCAATTTAACTCAGAATGGAGCATGGTTTATGTCGTTGAAAAATAAATTCATAGGGCTATAATATCACAGAAAAAATCATTTCAAAATTTGGCACCCAACTAGTTCAAAATCGGGCATCAATTTGCTGCCTTATCACTTCATTCCAGTTGAACAGAGCAACAGGACAGTGATCTTAAAACATTTGGTTCGGCTCACTCACAGAGAATCAGTACGTACACTTTATCTCAAATTAAAGCCTGAAATGTCTAGTTTCCAACGCCACCAACGGAACATGATTTCGACATCCGAGGACGGAGTTATGACCGAAACACCACCGCTGGTCAGAGCCATAGGGGAACAGTTTCCAGATTTGCTAGTTTCACAAAAAAAATTCATTTGCCCAACCAAACCTCATTATTTTTCAATGAAATTTTTCACACATCTAATACGTCATATAAACATCAGATTCAAGCCATTAGATCATTTAAAATTGGTCTTAAAATGGCCGAACACGGCAGGGGCAAAATCGAAAACTTTTGCCTCTTGCACCCAATGGAGTTTCTATCAATTACACACCATTAATCCATCATTTCAACCACTAAACCAACAATATATCCACCATCAATCATCAAATCAGCAACAACCCAAGAGTGGGAGTTCATAGAGCCCACTTTCACATTTTTCCAACAATATCAAGTCATCTACTTACATGCAAGTACTTAGAGATGCATATCTACTACTATAAATCAAGTTTAAGGTGATGGATCATGTTATACCTTCTTAATGTACTAGATCAGAATTTTTGGCCCTCAAAATGCTCCAAGAAACCGTGATTTCCAGCACCCTTTTGAAGCTCAAAATGATCTCCTAGTGTTAAGCTAAGTATGGTGCAAGTTTGGTTGAATTTGGAGATGATTTGGTAGTGGTTTGAGTGAGATTTGTGAGGTAAAATTTTGAAACAATGGAGTTAGAGAGGGAGGGAGGGCTGGTCGGCAGTCTTGGGAAGAAGAGAGAGAGGGTGATCAGATTTCTAAGCTTCCAAGAGAAGACACTAACTTGTGGCCTCAAATCACCCATTAGTCAACTCACATTAGGGTGCGTTTGGCGCGATTAGGGCTCGATTTTCTCGCGCGTTTGGTTCACTAGTGCACTCAACCTCTAATGCACTTATATTCATGTAAATATTATTCACTCTTAATTGTCCCGAAATAAGGGTCTAAAGTCCCTCAAATAAAGTCGCGTGTGTGAAAACGCGTACCGTCAATTTTAACGCTATAACGCGAAACCTCCGAGAATTTCTTATAACGATTGTACTACTAACTATCACTTGAGTATTTATTCATAAGATTACCTATTTTAGGACCATAGTACAAGTCTCCAATATTCCAAGCTTATTGTGCTCCTACGCGGATAAAATCTCCAAGCACTATTCACTATTTTTACTAAACGCGCTCCAGGAAATTAATTTTTGAAACGAGTCACTTTAAAAATATAACGAAGTTATATTCCCATGTATTTAGGTCTAATAAGACTAGAAAATATTCCTCGTGGCAAAAATCCAATTAAATAATTTATTAAGCCATAAATTAGGCTTAAAAATAATAGTTTTTACGAGTCCTCACAGATTACTTGTGCATGTTGTAAGCTCTAAGTTGAACTGGGCCCTGCCCTTGGTTACTAACCTGCTCAAGCTAGGACTGGGTTCGGTCGAGTAGGTTGGAACCCTGGGACACCGTTTCGGTATACTCAAGTATTACCACTGGAGGGATAAGGTGATGGCCAGACAAACTGAGGGAATATAAAGTTATAAGGTGAAGTTGACCGAAATAGTTCCACTGGAGCACCGTATCCTTCAATATGTGTTTATTTCTATATAATGATAACTGTTTCATGTTAATGTGCCAATGTTCAACCTTGAATCATACATGTGTTATGCTCAAATTACTTGATTTATTAGAACTGCTAGAGTGTCTTCGAACCTCACTGGGTTATGTAGCTCATTCCATATTTTTGTTTTTCTTAATAGGGTTCAAGACCGAGAGTGCCCGTGAATAGTGTTAAGTTGTTTCTTTTTGGAAACTTTAAGTTGTATTATAGTAGATGGCTGTAGTACATATTCTTTTGGGTTGTATTAAGCTTGAAAGCTAACTAATTGTAAGTATGATGTGTTTTGGAGTACTTTAAATATATATATTGAAGTTATTTGAAGTATTCCTAGTTTTGAATTATGAATTGTAGTGAGTGCCGATACCCTTGGGTTCGCCCTTGGGAAAAGTAGGGGTATCACAGTTGATGTGATGCCCCGAAAGGATGAGTGTGAGAACCCGAAAATTTTTATATATTTTCTAGACATTATTTTGTTTCCTTGTCTACAAATTTATGCCTTTCTTCAATATATTCATTTCTTATATATTTTTATAAGGGAATATAGTTTTCAAATCATTTTCTTGATACAAGTTAGTCCACGTTGAGTTTGAAGTGTATTATCAACGCAGGACCCGCTAGTGCGGTAAATGCGATATATTTTTGACAACTTGTTGGAGTTTCGTATTAAGTGATGTTATTTTACAAGGTGCTAAGAGATAATTAGAGGTTACTTAGATGGTTAATCTTGGAGAGACAAAGGGATAAGAATAAACTTAAGAAGGGCCAAGTGTCGCGATCCGATTGGAAGTTGACTTGCCTAACTTTTATTTAACTTTCCTAAACTTCGATTTTGACCAACATTTTCTCATTTCTTTACCCTTCTTGGCTGAGACATATAGAGAGAAAAGAGAGGAAAAACCTTCATCTTGTTACTTCAATTCTTGTCCAAATCTTGAGTTCCAACCGATTAAATTGCAAACCACTCCATAAAACTTGCTAGCTTGGGAAGGTTAAAGGTGTTGGTGGAGTTGTTTTGGAGAAGGAAAGATTAAACTCCTACCTTTCTTGTGGTTTTAAGGTATTTTGCCAAGAACATCCTCTTTACTTCAATTCATTGCTTATTAGTGGTTTTTAGTTGTTTTAGATGTGGTTTTGTGGAAGATTAGCACTTGAATGCATGAATTCCAGTTTAGGGTTTCATTTTTACCCTGTTCTAACGGGATTTATTCGAGCATGTTAGAGGCCGAATCAGGCTTAGGTTAAAACATGAAAGTTGTAGAAAATGGTGTTAACTAATTGCCTATAAAATTTCAACTCGATCTGAGCACTATACATGAACCCTGTGAAATGACCGAAATACCCTTGACTATCCATGAACCCTGTTTCGCGCCCAGATTTCTGTTTTTGTGGAGTTTTCCATTTTTGACCATGAAATTGCATGATTTGGCTTTGGAGGTCTTCATAAGAAATGTAGGTTTATGTTTTGGCTTCGAAATGCCATAAGATTTGTTTCAATCCGATAAGGGTAACTTCAGTTATGGATATTGTTCCGAAAGGTGTTAAACGGAACTTTTATACGTTAACTGCGATCATTGCGGAAAATTTACGCTTGAGGGAATGAATTCCGGTTTCTAGGGTTTAATTGGGGGTTTTTCTAATGGTGGCTCTTAAGCTTCTAATTAGCTTTGATTGAAGGATATTGTGGCCTAATTGGATATATTTTATTGCTTATTAACCGTATGTGTGATTGGTAATATATTGTAGGTTGGACATGAAGTATTTATAGGGAAATGCTGTCCGAACTTTGAGAATGTATGATTGCTTTGAATTTGTGATTTAGGGCTTGGACTCGGGCAAGGTAATGATATATGATGGATGGTTTCTGAGCCGTGGAGGTGAGTGACTCTAAACTGTTTCCAAAGTTACTTACGAAGTGTTTCTTGCATTATTTACTTGTTTGCATATCATGTGTGCCGACATGTGAGTCCATGAAATGATTTGGCTTAAATGAGTTCTTGGGGAGTGTTGTGCTGAACACCAACGTCTCCTCTACTATTTTACCTGGAGCCAACGTCTCCACCACTTTCGTGAGTTCGTGACATGATCTGGAGCACCAACGTTTGTCCCTCTTACTGTTCAACATTAACGTTAAAAGATCTTTTTGAGCATTGGGTGTTTAAGTGCAATGATTTCACTGGCTCACGAGAGCAATAAACGTACATTTGATCTTTGACTCATGACATCATCGAAGTGCATTATCTTGAAATATATTTGATTACTGATTTTACTAGTTACTCACTGAGCTTTTAGCTCACCCCAAAACTATTTTATTCCCCTCCACAGGGCTCGAGGCGAAGAAAGGGCTTGTAGTACTTATTCATGTGATCGCATGGATGTATGAAGCGGAAACTAATTCTAAGCGTGGATGCTTCGTTTATGACATGTAATTATTGGGGAATTTGATGTATATATGAGATTTATCTTGTAATTTATTTGAGGAATGTAGTGATTGACTGAGTCCCGGCAAGAGCTAGGCAGGTGACCCGCCGAACCCTCTGACTCGCCTTAGGGGGAGGTGGGGCTGTCACAGTTGATGTATTACATTTTGAACTCCAATGGTACTAAGTGACTTGAATCCCTGTATATGAACATTAGAGGACTGATTTGGGTGAATTTGAACCAAAACAAATGACGATAACACCAAGAACTAATGTCGTTTTGCTTGAGGATAGGGCTGATCCAGAGTTGGAAAATCAGCCAACTTGACCGAGCTACTGGTACTGATAGGAGATGAACTAGAGTGTGAATTTGGTACCATTGGAAAGTGTGACAGCCCACCTCACCCTAAGGCGAACCAAAGGGTTCAGCGGACCGCCTGCCTAGCTCTCGCCAGGACTACGGAGTCGAATTACACAAATCCGATATTACGCGAGATAGGACCCAAAAAAAAATTGAACGATTGAAGACCGCCAAGCTTACAAGTAACTTACCAAAATCACATGGGGAAAACATTTTCATATATACATGTCGCTAGGTTTACAATACAAGTGGAACCAGTGAAATGAAATACATTTGGAGTTTGCTCACTCTCGAGGAGCTATACAAAAGAACAAAAGATTATCTACCTAGCTCAACTCGCTTCTCAAAATCATGATTTCCAAAAGAGGTTCCTGTAAGGAAAACAAAGATAACGAGGAGGGGGTGAGCTTACGCCCAATGAGGTACCAAACATGTAGCAGAAAAATCATGGCATTTCACATTATACAAATCAGATACACATGCTCGCTATAAAGTAAGACAGGTAAACACAAGAACTCAAATAGGGAGGATACAGGTGGCTCTCAGGAGCCAGCTTTCCAGCGCAGTACTTGATCCAAGCCGGTTGACTCTCCATCAACGTATATAGAACCAACACGTCCGTAGACCCCACTTTACACCAAATTATGTCCACCAAACACCCCTTTATCGGGCCCGCTCACCTCAACAGAAACCGAAATGGTAATACTCGAGTATACCCGGAATCAAGGGTCTCAATACCCAAAGATCCCAAAACAGACTACCGTGGTTCGTTATCTAATCGTCCAGGCCCTTGCCGGCCCGACTCGAATAACTTAGCCACAGGATTTGAGCTCATAGGTCATAGAAAGGTCGTTGGTTACAAGTTTCCAAACGACGTCCGAATAGATACAGATACAGATACAGATACAGATATCAGATACAGATACAGATTCAGATTGACACCAAAATTGGCATATGAACAGACAAGAGAACGAGTGTGATAAAGTACACCCTCGTCTCAAACAAATTAAACAGATTGCAGAGCAGAAATCAAGTTAAACATCAATGGAGGGGAGTGGTACACTCACCGGTTCAAATATAGACACTTCAAAAGTTTTCACTTCAGATTGACTTTAATCGCCAAGAAACCCTAAAATCATCAAAGTAAACCAATTGAAGGTTTCACATCCAAAATCGAGTAAACAAAATGCACATGTGAGGCTCGACTACTAGTCATATGCCTCGCCAAATAATTACTAATGCAAGGGTACAAAACATGATTTTTGGGAACAAAAAGGTAACATGAAGACCTAGGTTCAACAACCCAAAAGCCCTTCATTTCCATCACAAGCCAATTCAAACTTAAAGGAACCAATCGGCCTAGAAAATTGGACAGCACTTCCCCTAAATTTCTTACTTTTCCAGCCATCACGGCTTCATTATTTTCCTCAATCAACTCCCAAAGTCATACTCAATATACATTCATCACCACAGCCGTTCAATAGGCTCAAGGTTATCCAAGTACAAAAGTTAGCTAGGAAAATGACCGGAAATAAAAGTCAAGCCCTAGAATATTCCAATAAGCACAAGAAGACTCGATTACAAGTCATAAACCAATGCCAACACGATCACAATAGGGTTCCATAAGCATATATAAGCATTAGAGGAAACCAGAAAAATCCGGAAATGGAATTAGCTTTAGCCCTGAAAAACAGTTTTTGACCTCATTTTGCGGTAATGGCACCAAAGGCACTACGATTATCGGATGAGGGTACAAGACCCACCATTTCGAAGCTAAAAGACAGGGGTACAATATCACAGAAGGTCACTCAACCCAGTTTTGAGTGCAACCAGGTCAAAAATGCAAGATACTACATCAAAAACGTAAAACAGATTCACCAAAACGCATTCTAGCGGAAACATCATAACTCAGGCTCTCCAAGTCCAAATCCAGAAATTCCAAAACCATATGAAAGCTAAGAAACAGGGGTAAATTTCATCAGAAGGCCTCAACAACCAATTCGGAAGCAATTCCAGCCAAAACAACCAATTACAGGCGCAATTCTTACATTCGGATAAAACCAGGACAGCAAGGGTAATTTCTACTTTTCTCATTCTACACTACTCCGATTGACCTGAAATTTTGTAGGCCGCTCTAAAATGTTATTACCTACAACTTTCATGTTTTAAGCTAAGGCCAATTCGGCCTCTAACTAGGAGCTAAAAATTCGGGCAGAATGCTCCCACAAGAACCCTAATTTTCTGAAATTTCTTCCAAACCAGAAATTGGTTGCAATTAATCACTTTTTCCACCTCCTAGAGTCATTATATACCATTTCCAATTATCATAGATAGCCACACCATAACACTCATACTAAAACAGAAATATCATGTTTAAATAGAAAAATCTTATCAATCTCAACCAAAATCATGAAATCACACCAAAAATCGCCACTTTATCTCACATAGGGTATTAATTAAGCATTATTGTAAAGACAAGAGTAGTTCCTTAGTCACTCACCTTATGAGACAAGAAAGGAAGCAATTCAACACCTTAGCCTTTCAAACAACTTCACAAATCACCTCACAAACACTAAGTGAAGAGGTTTTATGGAAGGAATTCAAGATTAAACGGTTAGTTTGTGAGATTGGGCAAGATTGGAGCAAGAAACTTGGAAGCTTTTTCTCTCTTTTATTGGAGCAAGAGGTTCGGCCATATGAAGCTTGAAGATGAAGAGTTTTTGGTCAAATTTTGGGTTTATTTAGTAAAATGGTAAAAAGATGAATAGTAAGTCAAATGTAAGAATTAATCTCTAAGTGACACATGTCAAGACACTTGTCCCTCTCATTAATGTCATGCCTAACCTTTTTGTCTTTCTCACACCTATGCACTTGGCACCTCTAAATATCTAATAACACCCGGTAAATTAAACCCAGTATCCAAAACTTAACCGAACTAGCCGAATTTTTCCGAACTTTCCGCACTAGCGGGTCCCACGTCCGTTATACGTTCTTAGTTTTTCAAAAACTATCCGATACTAGGAAAATCATCTAAAAAACTATATTTACTCATAAAATTTATCAGGAAAAATTTTCTAATAAAGAAATTGCAGAAATCATGCCATTTACGCGAAAAACCCTAGAAAAATTATGAAGAAATTACGGGTTCTCACAGAAAGCCCCTCGATTCTAGTTTCCAACGCCGTTCTGACCTTCTTATAGTGAGATATAGTCATTTTCCCAAAACTACACGAGCGCGACTGTTTTACCCGTGAAGAACATTTTGAGCTTGAATGAAACTTTTCTTTTGCCCAACTTTCATGCACTTGTTAAACTTGTTTTCTCATGAACTTTTACTGCATTTTGGGCCAAGTTTGCATGATGAATTGAATGGCTTTAACCACTCACTTGGTCTCTTTATGAGCCTACAATTGAGTGGGAAATGAACTTAATTTGTTAACGATTTCACTCGTTGCCCTAGGATTGGGAAACGAAGGTGGTCGTAACCGAGATACTTGATGTTTGACTACTACATTGTTTGACAAGTGAGTGTTCCACTACCTGCTACCTGCTTATGTGAAATATCTAAATACTTGATTTACGACTGTTTGAGCCAAACCTTGTTTTGATAAAAATGGAGGCGAGCGTGTACTTTATCGCACTCGACCTCCCTCATTTTCCACTGAGGCTCTGTATACTGCTATTATGAGATGTGATTTCTCTACATGTGACTGTACTTGAGTTGTTTGCGTGGTATCCCATCAACTACTACTACTGTTTGGGTACCCGACATCATAGGTAAGTCAATTGTATTGAGCCAGCAAGGGCTGGTCGAGACGGCCGATAAACCTTAGGGACTGTTTACTGAACACTGGAAACCGGTATACTCAAGTATTACCTAACTACTTTTATGAAGTGCGGGCCTGATAGAGGGTTGACTGGTGGACAGAGATTGGAGGAAGTGGTGTTCTACAGACTTTACATTCTTCAAATGTAAACGTTGACGGAGAGTCAACAGACCCCGGTGTGATCCAGCTCAAGGGGATTTTGGCTTTTGGAAGCCACCCGTATCCTTAAATTGAACTGTGATTATATTGTTATTGTACTATGTGGCATTTACTTGTTTATCTTATGCCCTTATTTGACTATGTGCCTACTTGTTTTACTTGGAACCTCATTGAGGTTTAGCTCACCCCACTCCCTTTATTTTCCTTAATAGATCGGGGATGGACTAATGGTCGAGAGCTTTCTTAGCTTTATTTTGCTTTGAACTTGTAACATTTTGTTTAAGATGACTTTACTTTTGACTCCTGTAAGGTTGAATTCATAAGTTCGACTTATATTATGAAATAGTAGTATGGAGTGGTAAGTATGATACTTAGCTTGACATTTTAAGTTTGGAAAGTTGGATTGACGTTTATATGCCATTAGGGTTTGTACGCTTTGATTTGAAGTTATTTCACCGGTTATTTTGAGTTGCTAGTTCTTTGATCGACCGATCCCCGACGAGAGCTAAGCAGGCAGTCCGCTGACACCCTAGGGTTCGCCCTAGGGAGAGATGGGGCGGTCACACTAAGCACCTATTCTCTAGGATTTCACACTTAGGCAATCAAAACAAGCTATATCAGATATACATCACTCAATCTACCCAGACCAATTCAAACCTAGGCTATGATACCACCTGTGATGACCCCACCTCCCGAGAAGACGTATCCCAGGGTTTAGCAGACTGCCTACCTAGCTCTCGCCAGGACTCTCTCTGTGACAGCCCCACCTTCACCTAAGGCGTACCAAAGGGGTTAGCGGACTGCCTGCCCAGCTCTCGCCAGGACTATCGAGCAGTTAAATGAAATCTAAAACGTTCAGGAAGGAAATAGCGCGCTCAAACGATTCAAAGTCGCCAAACGGCAAAATGAAAATCAAAACCACAATGAATAGTGGTTGCCACGTCACCATCCAACTAGGAGCCAAACAAATACAGATATGGCCATATAACTCGTGAAAACATTCCCAATCCAAATAGGACACATGAACAGGGTAAATAGTTGTATACACATACGTTTGTAATTTACGAAACAAAAAGAAGATAATTAGATCAAAATACATTTAGGGTTTTCTAGCTATCGAGGAGCTTTACAAAATATATTAAAACTAGCTCGACTCGTGCTTCAAAACATCTTAACCTCAAAAGTGGTTCCCTGTAAGGAAAACAAAGATAACAGGAAGGAGGTGAGCTTACGCTCAATGAGGTACCAAAATAATAGCAAGTAAGAAAAGTGGAACTTCATATTCAATTAGTCACATATGCGAATCAAATAAAGAAACGAACAAACACCGTAGACAGAAAGGATACGGGTGGCTCTCAGGAGCCAAATTCCCATTTGCTTCACCGAAACTTGATCGAAATAATAGTTGACACTCCGTCAACGTTAAAGAAGTAACCAATACCGTAGACTCCACTTTCTCCGATTCCTTCCACCACAAATACCCCTACCGGGCCCAAACTCCAATCAGTTCAGAAATGGTAATACTCGAGTATACCGGAATCAAGGGTCTCAATACCCAAAGATCCCAAAACAAACTACCGTGGTTTGTTATCTAATCGACCAGGCCCTTGCCGGTTCGACTCGAGTAACTAGCCACAGGTGTTGGGCTCAGAGGTCACAGAAAGGTCGTTGGATACAAGCTTTCAAACGACGTCCGAACAGATACAGATACAGATTCAGATACAGATACAGATACAAATACAGATAACAGATACAAGATAACAGATACAGATAACAGATTCAGACTCGCACCAAAAATTGGCATATGAACAGACAAGAGAACGAGTGTGATAAAGTACACCCTCGTCTCAAACAAAATAAACAGATAGTGCCGTCATTTAAATCGCAGATTGCAGAGCCAGAAGCCAGGTTAAATAGCAAATGAGGGGAGTGGTACACTCACCGGTTCACATAAAGATACTTCCAAAAGTTTTCACGCCAGTGTGGCTTTAGTCGCCAAGAAACCCTAAAATAATCGAAATAAAACAATTGAAGATTCCATATCCAAAATCGAGTAAACGAAATGTACAAGTGAGCCCCGACTACTGGTCGTATGCCTCGCCAAATACTTACTAATGCAAGAGTGCAAAACATGATTTTTTGGGAACGAAAAGGTAACAAAAGGACCTAGGGCTTGAGCGACCCAAAAGAGCTTCAATTCTACCAAAAGGCAATTCAAACTTAAAGGAACCAAACGGTCTAGAAAATTGGACATCACCTCCCCTAAATTTGCTTACTTTTCCAGCCATCAAGGCTTCCTTTTTTTTTTCCTCAATCACTCCCAAAGTCACACACAAAATAATTTCATTCAATAGCCATTCAATAGGCTCCAAGTAGTACAAGTACAATTCAAACTAGGGAAAAGTCCGGAAATGAAGTTAAACTTTAAATCCTAAAAACAGTTTTTTGACATCATTTTGCGGTTTTGACACCATTGGCACTACGATTATCGGATGGAGGTTCATGATACACCATTTCGAAGCTAACAGATAGGGTTACAATGTTACAGAAGATCACTCAGACCAGTTCATAGTGCAACTAGGTCAAAAATTCAGTATACTAAACCAGAACCACAAAAACATGTGAACAAACTGCATTCTGGTTAATGAACTGTAATTCAGTCTACCTAACTCCAAATCAAGTGATTCCAAAGCCATCCGAAAGCTAAGACATCAGGCTACATTTCATCACAAGACCTCAACAACCAAATCTGTGACGCCCCGAAAAAAAAAAGAGTTTGAGAACCCGGAAAATTTCTAAATTTCTAGGGTTTATTTTATTTAATCGCCCGCCCTTTCTACATTTTCTTTATTGGAAAAAATTCCCCAGATAAAGCTTATGAGCAAAGATAGTTTTAAAATGATTTTTCTAATATCGGTTAGTTTTTGAGAAATTAAGAGCGTATTTTGAACGTGGGACCCGCAAGTGCGGTGAATGCATTATATTTTTGACAACTTGTTGTAATTTTGTATTAAGTGATATTATTTTACAAAGTGTTAAGATATTTGTATTGGAGAGACAAAAGAATAGAGTTGCATTAAAAAGGGTGACAAGTGTCACCTTCCTATTCAACCTTGACTTTGACCATTATTTCTTATGTGACGGCCCCACCTCCCCCTAGGGCGTACCCCAGGGTTCGGCGGACCGCCTGCCCAACTCTCGCCGGAACTCAGTCTGTGACGGCCCCACCTCCTCCTAGGGCGTACCCGAGGGTTCGGCGGGCCGCCTGCCCGACTCTCGCCGGGACTCAGTCGTTCACTACAATCCTCAAATGAATTACAATATAAATCTCAAAAATTACATCAAATTGTCCACAAATACACATCCGTCTCCAATAATTACATGTCACAAATACAGCGGAAACTAATCCCAAATATACATAAAATAATTCCAAATCCAAAATTGTACAAAGTTTAGGCCATCCATACACGTGCACAAGTACTACAAGTCCTTCCTTCGCCACGAGCCCTGTGGAGGGGAATAAAATAGTTCTTGGGGTGAGCTAAAAGCTCAGCGAGTAACCAGAAAATCATTAATCAAATCGGTTTCACAATAGTTCATTTCAATGATGTCATATAGCAATGATGTCATAAATTAAATGATAAATCCGGAAACAACTACATCATTTGCAAAACAGTAAATATGGATTATCAATAATTCAAGAAACATTTACAATGGAAAGCGATAGTAACATTCATGAAAGGATACATTCATTCTCCTGACATTTCCTCGCTCATTTGGTCATTCATTTCATTTCATTCACCCCGTCCCTGGCTTTTGGCCAGGCTCTACCAACCTACATAGGTAATACTCGAGTATACCAAACGTTCACCCAAGTTCCTAATCGCCTGACCGAGTCCGCTTCTGGCTCAAGACGACCGGTAACAAGGGGCAATGGCCAGTTCAGCCCAAGAGGCTTACATTCATGCGCAAGTAACATTTCAATTGAAAATTTCACATTTATCGAGGTCGAGTGCGATAAAGTACACACTCGCCTCGAAAACTCGTTTTGGAAATCATTATAAGCGCTTAACACGTTATCAACCAAAATACAAGTCATGAAGTCAAGGAATATAGCAAACAAGGCACACTCAAATGCCAGCACACATGATATGCAAGAAAACATTTCAAAAGTAACTTTGGAAACAGTTCAAAAGTAAATAATGTAAGAAACGGTTCATAAATAACTTTAGAAGTAGTTTGAGGTCACTCACCTCCATGGCTCAGAAACCATCCATCATATATCATTGCCTTGCTCAAATCCAAGTCTTAGATCACAAACTCAATGCAATCAAACCCTTTAAAACTTCGGACAGCACTTCCCCTAAATTTGCTTACTTTCCCAGCCATCATGGCTTCATTATATCTTCAGCCAGTCCCAAAGGTACACATACAACAACAAGTTCATCCAATAGCCATTCAGCAAGCTCCAAGTAATACGAGTACAATTCAAGCTAGGGAGAAGTTCGGAAATGAAAGTTAAGCTCAAAATCAGAAAAACAGTTTTGGACGTCATTTTACGGTAATGGTACCAAAGACGCTACGATTGTCGGATGAAGGTATAAGACCCACCGTTTTGAAGCTAAGAGACAGGGCTACAATATTACAGAAGGTCACTCAACCTAGTTTCGAGTGTAACCAGGTCAAAAATGCAAGAAACTACACCAGAATCACAAAAACAGATTCATAGAATGCATTCTAGTGGAAACATCATAACTCAGGCTCTCCAAGTCCAAATCCAGAAATTCTAAAACCAGCTGATAGCTAAGAAACAGGACTAAATTTCATCAGAAGGCCTCAACAACTAATTCGGAAGCAATCCTGACCAAAACAACCAATTACTGGCGCAATTCTTACATTCGGGTAAAACCAGAACAGCAATAGTAATTCCGTCTTTTCTCAAGCTATGCTACTCCGATTGACCTGAACTTTTGCAAGCACCTCTAAAATATCATTACCTATAACTTTTATGAAGACCACTTAGTCCAGTTCTCACCCTAACTAGGTCATAGTTTCCAAAACAACTCCAGATTTTCCAGTTCGAAATTCACTGCGGAAATCAACTAGCAGTCTTGCTTTATTCACTCATATCTCAGCACACACAACTCCAATTCAGATAATTCCAAAGCCATTTGAACGCTAAGATACAGGGCTAGAATTCTTAAGAAGACATAAACAACTAAATCAGTAGTATTCCCAGTCAAACTAACCAATTACCAAAGCTGATTATCAGTTTCGGACAGAAACAGGGTAGCAGGGGTATTTCGGTATTTTCACAGGCTACCGAGCTCAGATTGAGCTGACAATTTACAGGTAACTAGAAAACATCATTATCTACAACTTTCATGTTTTGTACTAAGGCCAATTAGGCCTCTAACCTGGTCAAATAGAAACGGGCAGAACTGAACCATAAGAAATCTCAATTCTGGAATTTTCTCAACAACCATAGAAATCACCAAATCTTCCACACAAACCCACAAAAGTGATATATAAACCATCATTAACCCTTATTAGAATCTTACAACATCAAAAACAACATTTCTACCCAATTGCTATAAGCTTTTACAAGAGTTCAAGGCTGCTTTACCTTCCAAAGGTGGGTTTACAAGGCTGCACTTCAAGAACCAAGTTCATTAGCTTTCTTTTGCTCTAACTCCCAAGCTTGTTGGATGGGTTGCACAAAACCAGAATTTTTTCTTGTTCTTTCTCTTATTTTCTCTTGGTTTTTCTCCCCTCTTTTCTCCCTAGAGCTGGCTGAAATTCTCCTTGTTGTTTTGGCCTTTGGTCTTGCTAAGAAGATATTAACTAAGTCCCTTGGTCAAAGTCCACTACCTTTTTGATTAGCCAATGAAAATTAAGCTTAGGAATATCATGGAACCTTTAGGAAGTCTAGCAACTTGTAATCAACCAAAGTCACACTATGGCCCAAACTTCTTTTAATCTTTACAATTAACTCCAATGAGTTGTCAAAAATATACCACATTTACCGCACTAGCGGGTCCCACGTCCATAATACACTTCAAACTTAACGTGGACTAACTTGTATCAAGGAAATGATTTGAAAACTATATTTCCTTATAAAAATGTATAAGAAATGAATATATTGAAGAAAGGTACAAAATTATAGACAAGGAAACAAAATAACGTCTAGAAAATATATTAAAAAAAAATTTTCGGATTCTCATACTCATACTTTTCGGGGCGTCACACAGTCGTTCACTACAGTTCTCAAATAAATACAAGATAAATCTCAAATATAACTCAAATGTTCCAACATTTTCATATCAAAAGTGAAGCGTCCACGCTTCCACTACGCCACTCTGATCCATGATCCCAATTCTTATACAAGAGGAATTCCACAACAATAAAATCACAACAAGCCTTCCTTCGCCACGAGCCCTGTGGAGGGGAATAAAATATTTTTGGGGTGAGCTAGAAGCTCAGCGAGTAACCAGAAAAATTAGAAATCAAATATATTTCACCATATTGCATTTCGATCCTTTCGATGATGTGGTACGCCCTAGGGGGAGGTGAGGCCGTCACATCTTACGTTTACTAATACTCAATTTTGACCCAAAAAGCACCTAAATTTCTGCAAGCTTGGCTGAACCTCTTGGAGCAAAAATACAAGAAGAAAGCCTTCAACTCCAACTCCATTTCTTGCTCAATCTTGTGAATCAACCGTTAAACTTTCAAATTCCTCCAAAAAGTCACTTGTTTAGGAAGATTGAAGGTAGTGGTGGAGTGATTAGAGAAGGCAAAGGACTAAGCCATCAACTTTCTTGATATTTCAAGGTTCATGTCTAGCAATCCTTTCCTTGTTCTTGATTATGCTAAATTAGTAACTTGTGATGGCTAAAGAGATGGTTTGATGGATTATATCTTGAGTTGTGGTTGACTTGATGAAGTTTTATAATTTTTGGGGATTTTTCTGTTTTAATATGAACATGGTTGTGTGGTTATATATGATGATTGGAAATGATGTTTAAGGACTCTATGAGGTGGAAAAAGTGGTCAATTGCAATCAATTTCTGTTTTGGAAGAAATTTCAGAAAATTAGGTTTTGTGAAGGAACATTCTGCCCGAATTTTAGCTCCTAGTTAGAGGCCGAATTGGCCTTGGCTTAAAACATGAAAGTTGTAGGGAATGACATTTTAGAGGTTTCTACAAAATTTCAGGTCAATCGGAGTAGTGTAGAATGAGATAAGTCAAAATTACTATTGCTGTTCTGGTTTTACCCGAATGTAAGAATTGCGCCTGTAATTGGTTGTTTTGGCTGGAATTGCTTCCGAATTGGTTGTTGAGGCCTTCTGATGAAATTTAGCCCTGTTTCTTAGCTTTCATCTGGTTTTAGAATTTCTAGATTTGGACTTGGATAGCATGATTTATGATGTTTCCGCTAGAATGCGATCTGTGAATCTGTTTTTCCGGTTCTGGTGTAGTTTCTTGTATTTTTGACCTGGTTACACTCGAAATTGAGTTAAGTGACCTTCAGCAATATTGTAACCCTATCTCTTAGCTTCAAAACGGTGGGTCTTGAACCTTCATCCGACAATCGTAGCGCCTTTGGTACCATTACCGGAAAATGACATCAAAACTGTTTTCTGGTTTTGAGCTTAACTTTCATTTCCGGACTTTTCCCTAGCTTGACTTGTACAAGTACTACTTGGAGCTTGCTGAATGACTATTGGATGAACTTGTTGTTGTGTGTGTGCCTTTGGGACTGGCTGAGGAAATAATGAAGCCATGATGGCTGGAAAAGTTAGCAAATTCAGGGGAAGTGCTGTCCGAACTTTGAAGGGACTTGTTTGCATTGAGTTTGTTATCTAAGACTTGGATTTGAGCAAGGCAATGTTATATGATGGATGATTTCTGAGCCATGGAGGTGAGTGACCCTAAACTATTTCCAAAGTACTTGTGAAATGTTTCTTGCATTATTTATTCGATTGCATATCATGCGTGCTTGCATGTGGATTCATGACATGATTTGGCTTCAATGAGTTCTGGGAAAGTCTAGTGCTGGACACCAACGTCTCCACCTTGTTTATGGTTCATGTTCATGTTATTTGGAGCTCAAAAAGGGGCTCCCTCTCAATGTTAATGTTAAATGATCTATTTGAGCGTTGGGTGTTCAAGTGCAATGATTTCACCGGCTCATGAGAGCAATAAACGTACATTTGATCTCTGAATCATGACATCATCGAAATGATCGAAATGCATTGTTGTGAGATATATTTGATTTCTGATTTTACTGGTTACTCGCTGAGCTTCTCGCTCACCCCAAAAATATTTTATTCCCTCCACAGGGCTCGTGGCGAAGGAAGGCTTGTTGTGATTTTATTGTTGTGGAATTCCTCTTGTATAAGAATTGGGATCATGGATCAGAGTGGCGTAGTGGAAGTGTGGACGCTTCGCTTTTGATATGTAAATGTTGGAACATTTGATGTAATATTTGAGATTTATATTGTAATCTGTTTGAGGAATGTAGTGAACGACTGAGTCCCGGCGAGAGCTGGGCAGGCGGTCCGCCGAACCCTCGGGTACGCCCTAGGGGGAGGCGGGGCCGTGACTGTTGGTATCAGAGCTTAGGCTTCAGATCTCTGCAGTGTATCCTAGGCTTGAAGTTTAGGATGCCGGACTGTGGGTTTGGTTTGCGATATTAGTGATTCTTCCGGGATATCTCGACTTGATTGGTACCAGATGGAATGTCGAGGACAACATTCTTTTAAGGAGGGAAATTTGTGACGCCCCGAAAAAAAAAATGAGTTTGAGAACCCGGAAATTTTCTAAATTTCTAGGGTTTATTTTATTTAATCGCCCGCCTTTTCTACATTTTCTTTATTGGAAAAAATTCCCCTGATAAAGGTTATGAGCAAAGATAGTTTTAAAATGATTTTTCTAGTATCGGTTAGTTTTTGAGAAATTAAGAGCGTATTTTGAACGTGGGACCCGCAAGTGCGGTAAATGCAATATATTTTTGACAACTTGTTGGAATTTTGTATTAAGTGATATTATTTTACAAAGTGTTAAGATATTTGTATTGGAGAGACAAAAGGATAGAGTTGCATTAAAAAGGGTGATAAGTGTCACCTTCCTATTCAACCTTGACTTTGACCATTATTTCTTACCTTTACTAATACTCAATTTTGACCCAAAAAGCACCTAAATTTCTGCAAGCTTGGCCGAACCTCTTGGAGCAAAAATACAAGAAGAAAGCCTTCAACTCCAACTCCATTTCTTGCTCAATCTTGTGAATCAACCGTTAAACTTACAAATTCCTCCACAAAAGTCACTTGTTTAGGAAGATTGAAGGTAGTGGTGGAGTGATTAGAGAAGGCAAAGGACTAAGCCATCAACTTTCTTGATATTTCAAGGTTCATGTCTAGCAATCCTTTCTTTGTTCTTGATTATGCTAAATTAGTAACTTGTGATGGCTAAATAGATGGTTTGATGGATTATATCTTGAGTTGTGGTTGACTTGATGAAGTTTTATAATTTTTGGGGATTTTTCTGTTTTAATATGAACATGGTTGTGTGGTTATATATGATGATTGGAAATGATGTTTAAGGACTCTATGAGGTGGAAAAAGTGGTCAATTGCAATCAATTTCTGTTTTGGAAGAAATTTCAGAAAATTAGGTTTTGTGAAGGAACATTCTGCCCGAATTTTAACTCCTAGTTAGAGGCCGAATTAGCCTTGGCTTAAAACATGAAAGTTGTAGGGAATGACATTTTACAGGTGCCTACAAAATTTCAAGTCAATCGGAGTTGTGTAGAATGAGATAAGTCAAAATTACTATTGCTGTTCTGGTTTTACCCGAATGTAAGAATTGCATCTGTAATTGGTTGTTTTGGATGGAATTGCTTCCGAAATGGTTATTGAGGCCTTCTGATGAAATTTAGCCATGTTTCTTAGCTTTCAGCTGGTTTTAGAATTTCTGGATTTGGACTTGGATAGCATGATTTATGATGTTTCCGCTAGAATGCGATCTGTGAATCTGTTTTTCCGGTTCTGGTGTAGTTTCTTGTATTTTTGACCTAGTTACACTCGAAACTGAGTTAAGTGACCTCCTGTAATATTATAACCCTATCTCTTAGCTTCGAAACAGTGGGTCTTGAACCTTCATCCGACAATCGTAGCGCCTTTGGTACCATTACCGGAAAATGACGTCAAAACTGTTTTCTGGTTTTGAGCTTAACTTTCATTTCCAGACTTTTCCCTAGCTTGACTTGTACTAGTACTACTTGGAGCTTGCTGAATGACTATTGGATGAACTTGTTGTTGTGTGTGTGCCTTTGGGACTGGCTGAGGAAATAATGAAGCCATGATGGCTGGAAAAGTTAGCAAATTCAAGGGAAGTGCTGTCCGAACTTTGAAGGGACTTGTTTGCATTGAGTTTGTGATCTAAGACTTGGATTTGAGCAAGGCAATGTTATATGATGGATGATTTCTGAGCCATGGAGGTGAGTGACCCTAAACTATTTCCAAAGTACTTGTGAAATGCTTCTTGCATTATTTATTCGATTGCATATCATGCGTGCTTGCATGTGGATTCATGACATGATTTGGCTTCAATGAGTTCTGGGAAAGTCTAGTGCTGGACACCAACGTCTCCACCTTGTTTATGGTTCATGTTCATGTTATCTGGTGCTCAAAAAAGGGCTCCCTCTCAATGTTAATGTTAAATGATCTATTTGAGCGTTGCGTGTTCAAGTGCAATGATTTCACCGGCTCATGAGAGCAATAAACGTACATTTGATCTCTGAATCATGACATCATCGAAATGATCGAAATGCATTATTGTGAAATATATTTGATTTCTGATTTTACTGGTTACTCGCTGAGTTTCTAGCTCACCCCAAAAATATTTTATTCCCATCCACAGGGCTCGTGGCGAAGGAAGGCTTGTTGTGATTTTATTGTTGTGGAATTCCTCTTGTATAAGAATTGGGATCATGGATCAGAGTGGCGTAGTGGAAGCGTGGACGCTTCGCTTTTGATATGTAAATGTTGGAACATTTGATGTAATATTTGAGATTTATATTGTAATCTGTTTGAGGAATGTAGTGAACGACTGAGTCCCGGCGAGAGTTGGGCAGGCGGTCCGCCGAACCCTCGGGTACGCCCTAGGGGGAGGTGGGGCCGTCACAAAATCAGTCATATTCCCAATCAAATTAGCGAATTACAGAAGCAATTCTCAAGTTCGGGTAGAAACAGGGCAGCAAGGGTATTTCGGTCTTTTCACAAGTTACGCTACTCCGATTGGCCTAAAATTTTTACAGGCATCTCTAAAATGTCATTCCCTACAATGTTTATGTTTTAGCCCATGGCTAATTCGGCCTCTAACTATGATGAATAGTGCTGGGCAGAAATAAGAGGAATGAAACCCTAACTTTCAAATTTGCTTTCCAAAACAGAAATTTTCTGCAATTAGCTACCATTCACACATCAAGGCTTCATTCTAGATCATTTCCAATCATCATACATGGCCACACCACATGAATCATATAAAACAGAAAAATTATGCATAAAATCAAAAATCCATCAAACACCACCAAAAGTCATGAAATACTCCACAAAATTTCATCTTCAACTACCACACCTACTAATTTCACCTCATAACCAACATGGAAACAATTTCTTAACCACTTACCTTACAAACACTAGATACAAGGTAGATGAGAGTCTTTCCCTCCAAACAAAAACCACCAAGCACTTCAATCACTCCTAGCAAGTAAGTTTTATGGAGGAATTTGAGAAATAAACGGTTGGATTTCGAAATTTGGGCAAGAAAAGGAAGCAAAAGTTGAAGAGTTTTCTCTTGTTTCTCTCCAAGAGTGGCCGGCCAAAAGGATGAAAATGGAAGCTAATTTTTGGTCAAATTTGGTTTAGTAAAGGTAAAGAAAGACTAGTCAAATGCCAAGCTCCAATCACAATGCAACATGTGTCCATCTCAAGCTTATCTCATTTCTTTTGTCTTGCAAGAATTAATGAACTAGCCAAACCCCTAATTATCTCATAACACCATGTAATATAATCCATGTATACAAAGCTGCTCCAAATGAACAACGTTTACCGCACTTAACGCATTAGTGGGTCCCACGTCCGGTATACGCTCTTAATTTTTCAAAAACTAACCAATACTAGAAAAATCATTTAAAAACTAACTTTACTCATAAAAATTATTTTTAAAATTTTCTGAATAAAGAAAATATGGAAAACGTGCAATTAAAAGAAAATAAAACCCTAGAAATTAAGAAAATTACGGGTCCTCACACCCTCACTTACTTCGAATAAAATAAGGTACAACCTCAAGATAAATGAAATAACAGTTCCCAAGCTCGAAACTTATAATTACATTCATTTCTATCTCAAACATTCATACAATTCCAAATATAACAAAAGATTTGAGTTCCAGACAACCCTAATCGAGCACTAGTACGAGTACATTCGCCAAAAATTCAAAAACTAGACTATGCTAGCCTGTACTAGCCTCACGCCCTTGCTCGATTCCCCTGTAAGCAAAACAAAACTAATAGAGTGAGCTAAAGTTTAGTGAGGTTCCAAATAGTTAGTTCACCCTTATTTTAAAGTGAAAGTATCAAAGTAGCAAAGTAGCGAGCATAAGAAGCCAAGAAAATGAGCAATAACATTTCGTATAGCCAAAACATTTAGTATTCAACATTTCTAGTGAAAGGATTGATATGCTCCTCGGTCAACACGTTCCGAGACTCATAGCACGATTGCCCAAGGATCTAGCGAGATTGTCCAATGCTTGGATTGCGGGACCTAAAACCAAAACGGATGACACAAATTGATTGAAGGCGGTAGAACGACGACTCCAATCAAGGTGAATACTCAAGTGGATAGGTCGGATGAACAATCAAGGACAAGCACGAGATTGCTCAAGAACCCTTGCCAAAAGCAAGTAGAGGATCGAGTTTCTCACACTAGAGAGAATCGAAACAATGAATTTTATTGATAAAATGTCTAACCTTCAACCATACAAAGGAAGCCTTTTTATAGGCTAGAAACCTAGGAGCCTAATGCGGCCCATCTACTTATACTAGAAAAGAGAATCGGTCCACTCTTGAACATGGGTAGGCCGATTATTTGACTCGAATGACTAATAAACTATCAATTAAAACACGACTAACAAACCAACCAACACCTAAGCACTCAATAACAATCAAACCAACTAACAAACTAACAACTAACAATCGGTCAACTCATTACGGACACGTGTGGCCATCATTCGATGCCTGTTTGGCTTGGATCAACGTGTAGGCAAGTCGGCTTGAATCAAAATGTAGACAACTTGATTAACATCCTTCAAGCCTTCAATGTCTCTATGAAAGCCTTGAGTCAAGGCCGCCATCCATGCACACATCAGTCCCCTCCACTTGAGAAGGATTTGTCCTTAAATTTGGATGGAAATGGATGATACTACAAGAGTTGGTAGTATGAACCCCAAATCTAATGCCACCACATATTGGCCCTCTTAGACTGAATGATACTTGCATACGTCAGGATTACTATGATTCGGTGCTCATGTCTATGGGTCAGTTTGAAAATGCTCACAACCAGCCAAGAAAAACTCATGGCTTTACTCCAATGACTTCTTGAAGACAACGCATATAGCTTTGGTTCCATGATGCAATGTAGAATGTATGGTTCATTGGCAGCAAGGTTACAGCTTATTGCATTCTCCAAAATGCAACTGAGAGAATAAAGATGTGAGACCCCGTAATTTTCTCATTTTCTGGGTTTTATTCTATTTAACGGCATATTTTTCTGCATTTCTTTATTAGGAAAATTTCTAGATAAGTTTTATGAGTAAATATTCTTTTTTAGATGATTTTCTAGTATCGGTTAGTTTTCGAGAAAATAAGAGCGTATATCGGACGTGGGACCCGCTAGTGCGAAAAGTTCGAAAAAATTCGGCCAGTTAGGTTAAGTTTTGGATACTGGGTTTAATTTACCGGGTGTTATGAGATATTTAGAGGTTGCCAAGTGGATAGGTGTGAGAGAGACAAAAAGTTAGGCAAGCAATTAATGAAAGTGACATGTGTCACTTGGAGATTTATTCCTACATTTGACTTACTATTCATCTTTTTACCATTTTACTAAATAAACCCAAAAATTGACCAAAAAACTCTCCAAAATTCAAAGCTTCTTGGCCGAACCTCTTCCTCCAAGAAAAGAGAGAAAAGCTTCCAAGTTTCTTGCTCCAATCTTGCCCAGTTTCACAAACTAACCGTTTAATCTTGAATTCCTTCCATAAAACCTCTTAGTTTAGTGCTTGTAAGGTGATTGGTGAAGTTGTTTGAAAGGCTAAGGTGTTGAATTGCTTCCTTTCTTGTCTTATAAGGTGAGTGACTAAGGGACTACTCTTGTCTTTCCAATAATGCTTAATTAGTGACCTATGTGAGTTAAGGAGATAATTTTTGGTGTTATTTTGTGATTTTGGTTGAAATTGGTGAAGTTTTATATTTATTTGAGATTTTTCTGTTTTGATATGATTCATATGTTGTGGCCATGTATGATGATTGGAAATGACCTAAAATGAAGCTTTAGAGTGTGAATGGTGGTTAATTGCAGAAAATTTCTATTCCCCAATTCTGCCTGGCACTGTTCCTCATAGTTAGAGGCTGAATTGGCCTTGGGTTAAAACATGAAAATTGTAGGGAATGATATTTTAGAGATGCTTACAAAATTTCAGATCAATCGGAGCATCGTACCTTGAGAAAAGACTGAAATACCCCTGCTGCTCTGGTTTTACCCGAACTTGAGAATTGCTTCTGTAATTGGTTATTTTGGCTGGGAATACTTCTGATTTGGTTGTTGATGTCTTCTGATGAATTGTATCCTTGTATCGTAGCTTTCGGATGGCTTTCAAATCACCCGATTTGGACTTAGGTAACCTGACTTATGATGTTTGAACCAGAATGAGGTTTGTGAACCTGTTTTTGCGGTTCTGGTGTAGTATATTGCATATTTGACCTGGTTACACTCGAAACTGGACTAAGTGACCTTCTGTAACATGGTACCCCTATCTGTTAGCTTCGAAATGGTGTGTCTTACACCTTTATCCGATAATCGTAGCGCCAATGGTGCAAAAACCGTAAAATGATGTCAAAAACTGTTTTTATCCGGAAATGTTTCTAGCTTGATTTTTGTATTTATTTTTGTATTTATATGACTTTAAGCCTAGTGAACGGCTTTTGGACATGAGATTATTCCATATGAGATGTTGGGACTGATTTGAGGAAAATAATGAAGCCATTAATGGCTGGAAAATAGGTAAATACAAAAGGGCGTGCTGCCCAAATTTTCGCTCAATGACTAAGTTTCTATTTGAACTTGTATATTTTCGTTTGTCAAATGCTATGACCGTTTTCCATCTTAGAACATGCTACCTTTTCCATTTGAACCTTCAAATGTTTATTTACTACTTCATACCACACCTTTATATGTCTTACTCATAACTAGTTGAGTTCCTTGTTTCCACTTACTTGTTTTGTTAGGTGAATTGTAATATGCTTTCTTGTCGCATCTTAGGTTTTCACGGTGACCGGGGGTAATATCCGGTAGGATTTTGGACGTTGTTTTGCATATAAATAGGTGTGTGTTCCTTGTTTGTTATGTTTCATGATTATATGGCTTGTATGAATGATTGATAACATGTTAAATGCTTTCAATGATTGCCAAAACGAGTTTTCGAGGTGAGTGTGTACTTTATCGCACTCAGCCTAAATGGTTGTGAAATTCTAATGATTGAACGATTGAAATGTTAGTTGTGCATGAATGTAAGCCTTTTTCGCTGAACTGGCCACTGCCCCTTGTTACCGATCGTCTCGAGGCAGAAGCGGACTCGGTCGGGGAATTAGGGACCTGGGTGAACGTTTTGGTATACTCGAGTATTACCTTGTAGGTTGGTGGAGGTTGGTGGAGCCTGGACAATGTCCAGGATGGGGTGAATGAATGAATGAACGCATGAATGAACGAGGGGTTTTACTTATACAAAATGCATTTTCAAATGATCGAAGGTATAAGGGAACGAAAGGAGAATGAATGAACGAACGAATGAACGAATGGCTCCTTATGAGCCAGCCCGTATCCTTTTAATGAAGGTGTTTATCGCTTTATCTTATATTTGTATCTTGAATTATTGGCTACATGTAATGAATGCAATGCACTTCTTGTTTGCCTACGTGTTCGGAACCTCACTGAGCTTTTAGCTCATTCCTTTAGTTGTGTTTCCTTAACAGGGGAAGGCGAGTAAGGATGAGAGCCTGTATAGACTAGCTGGGTCTAGCTCTTGGTTTGCTTTTGTAATGGTTCTCGCTCTAGTACTTGGCACGGGCTGGTTGTATGGTGAATTGAGAACCTCTGTATATTTGACGGTTGTACTTCCTTCTGAGATATCTATGTATATAAGTTTTGTTTTAAGTTTTGGATCCTCGTTTTGTTTTTCTTGTGGTTCTATTTCTGATTTGTGTGGGTGAACGACTGACTCGCGGCGAGAGCTGGGCAGGCGGTCCGCCGAACCCTTTGGTTCGCCTTAGGGGGAGGTGGGGCTGTCACAGGTGGTATCAGAGCCTGCTTCGCGTGGTCTCTGCGCGGAGTGAGCCTGGACTGAGTGGTGAATAGATATGAAGGAATAAGTGCTCGTTCGAGCATAAGCTCTGAATTGGGAATGTTATAGGCCTTAAATCTTCTTTGAGGTATCTGAGGATTGTAGATAGGTACGTCGGGTAGGAATTTCGCTTATAGATGGTTTACTCTTGGGACTGGGCAGCTCGAGAGATGAATTATCTTATTTCGGATTCACGTGCCCGAGTACTCTAGAGTTGAAGTGGTGTTAAGCATGTGAGACAGGCTTTGTTCGACTGGAATGAGTACAAGAGGTTAATGGACATCTGGTTTAAATAGTAAGTGATGCGAGGGACCGGACGGGGTTACCTTAGCTAAGACTGGACCGACACATAACCTTTTCTTTCGATTTGCTCGTACACTCTTACTACATGACGTCAATTTGTATATGTGTGTATATGCATTTGTGCCTGACTTGATCCGTACTTGCATAATTGATCAGCTATTTCCTTGCTACGTGGAGTGTTATGTGTATATATGTTTACTTGTGTATTTGGTGCCCTCAATTTTGGTTACTTTTGAGTCACCTTATTGCATTTATTCATGAAGTTATTTTTGGAAAAAAAAAGAGAGAAGAGAAAACAATATATATGGACGGAAGATGTAGTCAGGGACGTGGTCGAGGCTGTGGAACTAAACGGACCCCAGAACCAAGAGCGGAAAGGGAAACGTCAGCCGAGCAAGAACAAGGACCGAGAGTTGCAACCGGAGACCAAATGGCGACGGCAATGCAACAAATGACGGATATCTTGGCAAGATTAGTGGATCAACAAGGCCAAATACCTGTAAACCAAAATCGGAACCCTGAGATGAGCGAGGATAAGGCTCTTGAAAGGTTCCAGAAGTTTGCTCCGCCAAAATTCCTCGAAGGGCCCGATCCGGACGTGGCTGAATAATGGATAGAAACCATGGTTAATATTTTCACAGCCCTAAACTACACTGAGCAAAGGCAAGTAAACTTTGCAGTATTTCAATTTGAGGGACCGGCCCGATCATGGTGGAACGTAATTAGAGCAAAGTGGGAAAGAGAACAGACTATCTGGACATGGGCGAACTTCATAAGAGAATTTAACGAGAAGTACCTCCCACCTTTAGTCCAAGAAAGGAGGGAGGAGGAGTTTATTGGGTTACGCCAGGGAATGTTAAGTGTGGTCGAATATGAAACAAAATTTACAAGATTATCCAAGTTTGCTTCTGAATTGGTAGCCACTGAACGGCGAAGAGTAAGACGGTATATACAGGGACTGAATTTGGACATCCAAGAGGCGTTAGCCGCGGCGCAAGTGAATACTTTTACGGAGGCCCTTGAGAAGGCTCAACGAATCAAGAATGCAAAGGCACAAGTAAAAGCCTCCCAAACTCGGAAAAGAGGTGCAGTCGGTAGTGTGATTGAAGAACCTCCTAGTGAATCAATAGCACCTTCTAAAATGCAGAAAGTGAACTTTTTGTGCTACCCGCCATGGACAGAAACCGGATATGGGGAGACTTCTCCAGAAAGCCAAAAGATGGCTTCCTACTTGACTTGTGGCTATTGCTGAAAGGCCAATCATACCGAGAACGATTGTTGGCGGAAAGGGCGGAAGTGCTTGATTTGTGGGTGTGACGCCCCGAAAAATATGAGTATGAGAAACCGAAAATTTTTATATATTTTCTCGACATTATTTTGTTTTCTTGTCTCTAAGTTTGTTTTCTTCAATATATTAATTTTTTATACATTTCTATAAGGAAATATAGTTTCCAAATCATTTTCTTGATCCAAGTTAGTCCACGTTAATTTTGAAGTGCGTTTTGGACGTAGGACCCGCAAGTGCGGTAAATGCATTATATTTTTGACAACTTGTAGGAATTTTGTATTGAGTGATATTATTTTACAAGGTGTTAAGATATTTATCTTGGAGAGACAAGAAGATAATCTCAAGCTTAAAGGGTGACAAGTGTCACCTTGTTATTGAAGGTTGGACTTTGACATTTGACCATCTTACTACCTTTACCAAATAAGTACCAAATTGATCCAAAATTACCTTCATTCTTCATCATCTTGGCTGAGCTTCACAAGGAGAAAAGAAAGGAAAGCTTTCATTTTACTTCTTCATTTCTTGCTCCAATCAAACAATTTAACCGATTAAACTTGGATTTTCTCCATAAAACCTCTTAGTTTAGTGGTATTAAGGTTGGTTGTGAGGTGGTTTGGAAGACCAAGGTGCTAAGTTGCTTCCTTTCTTGAGTTGGTAAGGTGAGTAGCTAAGGAACCTCTCTTTTCCTCTCAATCATGTTTAATTAGTGGCTTATGTGAGTTAAAGAGATGGTTTTATGGATTATATTGTGATTTTTGGTTGAATTGGTGAAGTTTTATAATTATTGGGGATTTTTCTGTTTTAATATGAACATGGTTGTGTGGTTATATATGATGATTGGAAATGATGTTTAAAGACTCTATGAGGTGGAAAAAGTGGTCAATTGCAATCAATTTCTGTTTGGGAAGAAATTTCAGAAAATTAGGTTTTGTGAAGCTACATTCTGTCCGGTTTTATAGCTCCTAGTTAGAGGCCGAATTGGCCTTGGCTTAAAACATGAAAGTTGTAGGGAATGAAATTTTAGAGGTGCCTACAAACTTTCAGGTCAATCGGAGTAGTGTGGAATGAGAAAAGTCGAAATTACTATTGCTGTTCTGGTTTACCCGAAATTGGGATTTGCTTCTGTAATTGGTTGTTTTGGTCAGGAATGCTTCTGAATTGGTTGTTGAGGTTTTCTAATGAAATTTAGCCCTGTTTCTTAGCTTTCAGTTGGTTTTGGAATTTCTAGATTTGGACTTGGAGAGCCTGAGTTATGATGTTTCCGCTAGAATGCGTTCTGTGAAGCTGTTTTTGTGATTCTGGTGTAGTATCTTCCATTTTTTACCTGGTTACACTCGAAACTGGGTTGAGTGACCTTCTTCAATATTGTAGCCCTATCTCTTAGCTTCGAAATGGTGTATCTTGTACCTTCATCCGACAATTGTAGTGCCTTTGGTACCATTACCGCAAAATGACGTCAAAACCTGTTTTTCTGGTTTTGAGCTTAACTTTCATTTCCGGACTTTTTCCTAGCTTGACTTGTCTTTGTACTACTTGGGGCTTGCTGAATGGCTATTGGATGAACTTGTTGTTGTTGTGTGTACCTTTGGGACTGGCTGAGGAAATAATGAAGCCATGATGGCTGGAAAAGTAAGCAAATTTAGGGGAAGTGCTGTCCGAACTTTTAAAGGATTTGTTTGCATTGAGTTTGTGATCTAAGACTTGGGTTTGAGCAAGGCAATGATACATGATGGATGATTTCTGAGCCATTGAGGTGAGTGACCTCAAACTATTTCTAAAGTTATTTATGAACCGTTTTTTTTGCTTTATTTACCTTTAAACTATTTCCAATGTTACTTTTGAACTGTTTTCTTGCATATCATGCATGCTTGCATATGAGTGTTCCTTGTTTGCTATATCACTTGATTTATTGGCTTGTTATTATTGATTGATAATATGTTAAGTGCTTTCAATGATTGTTAAAACGAGTTTTCTAGGCGAGTGTGTACTTCATCGCACTCGACCTAAATAACTGTGCAATTTTCAAGGATTTAATGATTAAATGCTAGTTGCGCATGAATGTAAGCCGTTTGGCTGAATTGGGCCCTGCCCTTCGTTACCGATCGACTCGAGCTAGAAGCGGACTCGGTCGGGCGATATGGTGACCCTGGGTGAATTTGGTATACTCGAGTATTACCTTGTAGTCCGGCTACGTCCGGATAGGTGGAGTCCGGCTACGTCCGGATGGGTGGAGACCGGCCAACGTCCGGGAAAAAAAAAAAGATGAACGAATAAAAAGATGAACGAGGGATTATTTATAAAAAAAATGAACGTATCCTTTTCATGAATGTTACTATCGCTTTCCATTGTACATGTTTCTTGAATTATTGATACTCCATATTTAATGTTTTGTAAATGCTGTAATCGTTTCTGGACTTATCATTTGATTTATGACATCATTGAAATGAACTATTGTGAAACCGATTTGATTACTGATTTTAATGGTTATTCGCTGAGCTTCTAGCTCACCCCAAAAATATTTTATTCCCCTCCACAGGGCTCGTGGCGAAGGAAGGACTTGTAGTACTTGTTCACGTGACTGGATGGCCTATATCTTGTACAGTTTTGGATTTGGAATCATTTGATGTATAGTTGGGAATTAGTTTCCGCTGCATTTGTGACATGTAATTATTGGAGACTTGGATGTATATTTGTGGACCATGTGATGTATATTTGAGGTTTATTCTTGTAATTCATTTGAGGACTTTAGTGAACGACTGAGTCCCGGCGAGAGCCGGGCAGGCGGCCCGCCGAACCCTCTGGTTCGCCTTAGGGGGAGGTGGGGCCGTCACAGTGGGAGTGGTGAGCACCAAGTTAGCAACTGTCCGAGGAGACAGTCACGCGGAGGTAGTATTCCGCAACTGGAGCGAGCTAAAACAAAACAAGCAAATGAAAAAGGGAACCGAACTAGTGGGCCAGCAAAAACTTATGCGTTAGGCACCCAAACAGTTCTGGACTCGTCTGAGGCAAATGAAGGAAAAATTTCGAGGGCGAAATTTTTTTTTAAGGGGGAGAGGGTATGAGACCCCGTAATTTTCTCATTTTCTGGGTTTTATTCTATTTAATGGCATATTTTTCTGCATTTCTTTATTAAGAAAATTTCTAGATAAGTTTTATGAGTAAATATTCTTTTTTAGATGATTTTCTAGTATCGGTTAGTTTTCGAGAAAATAAGAGCGTATATCGGACGTGGGACCCGCAAGTGCGAAAAGTTCGGAAAAATTCGGCCAGTTAGGTTAAGTTTTGGATACTGGGTTTAATTTACCGGGTGTTATGAGATATTTAGAGGTTGCCAAGTGGATAGGTGTGAGAGAGACAAAAAGTTAGGCAAGCAATTAATGAAAGTGACATGTGTCACTTGGAGATTTATTCCTACATTTGACTTACTATTCATCTTTTTACCATTTTACTAAATAAACCCAAAAATTGACCAAAAAACTCTCCAAATTTCAAAGCTTCTTGGCCGAACCTCTTCCTCCAAGAAAAGAAGGAAAAGCTTCCAAGTTTCTTGCTCCAATCTTGCCCAATTTCACAAACTAACCGTTTAATCTTGAATTCCTTCCATAAAACCTCTTAGTTTAGTGCTTGTAAGGTGATTGGTGAAGTTGTTTGGAAGGCAAAGGTGTTGAATTGCTTCCTTTCTTGTCTTATAAGGTGAGTGACTAAGGGACTACTCTTGTCTTTCCAATAATGCTTAATTAGTGACCTATGTGAGTTAAGGAGATAATTTTTGGTGTTATTTTGTGATTTTGGTTGAAATTGGTGAAGTTTTATATTTATTTGGGATTTTTCGGTTTTCATATGATTCATATGTTGTGGCCATGTATGATGATTGGAAATGACCTAAAATGAAGCTTTAGAGTGTGAATGGTGGTTAATTGCAGAAAATTTCTGTTCCCCAATTCTGCCTGGCACTGTACCTCATAGTTAGATACTAAATTGGCCTTGGGTTAAAACATGAAAATTGTAGGTAATGATATTTTAGAGATGCCTACAAAATTTCAGGTCAATCGGAGCATCGTACCTTGAGAAAAGACCGAAATACCCCTGCTGCCCTGGTTTTACCCGAACTTGAGAATTGCTTCTGTAATTGGTTATTTTGGCTGGGAATACTTCTGATTTGGTTGTTGATGTCTTCTGATGAATTGTAGCCTTGTATCGTAGCTTTCGGATGGCTTTGGAATCACCCGATTTGGACTTAGGTAACCTGACTTATGATGTTTGAACCAGAATGCGGTTTGTGAACCTATTTTTGCGGTTCTGGTGTAGTATATTGCATATTTGACCTGGTTACACTCAAAGCTGGACTCAGTGACCTTCTGTAACATGGTAGCCCTATCTGTTAGCTTTGAAATGGTGTATCTTACACCTTTATCCGATAATCGTAGCGCCAATGGTGCAAAAACCGGAAAATGATATCAAAAACTGTTTTTATCAGGAAATGTTTCTAGCTTGATTTTTGTATTTATTTTTGTATTTATACGACTTTAAGCCTAGTGAACGGCTTTTGGACATGAGATTATTCTATATGAGATGTTGGGACTGATTTGAGGAAAATAATGAAGCCATTAATGGCTGGAAAATAGGTAAATACAAAAGGGCGTGCTGCCCAAATTTTCGCTCAATGACTAAGTTTCTATTTGAACTTGTATATTTTCGTTTGGCAAATGCTATGACCGTTTTCCATCTTAGAACATGCTACCTTTTCCATTTGAACCTTCAAATGTTTATTTACTACTTCATACCACACATTTATATGTCTTACTCGTAACTAGTCGAGTTCCTTGTTTCCACTTGTTTTGTTAGGTGAATTGTAATATGCTTTCTTGTCGCATCTTAGGTTTTCACGGTGACCGGGGGTAATATCCAGTAGGATTTTGGACATTGTTTTGCATATAAATAGGTGAGTGTTCCTTGTTTGTTATGTTTCATGATTATATGGTTTGTATGAATGATTGATAACATGTTATATGCTTTCAATGATTGTCAAAACGAGTTTTCGAGGTGAGTGTGTACTTTATCGCACTCAGCCTAAATGGTTGTGACATTCTAATGATTGAACGATTGAAATGTTAGTTGTGCATGAATGTAAGCCTTTTTGGCTGAACTGGCCACTGCCCCTTGTTACCGGTCGTCTCGAGGCAGAAGCGGACTCGGTCGGGCGATTAGGGACCTGGGTGAACGTTTTGGTATACTCGAGTATTACCTTGTAGGTTGGTGGAGGTTGGTGGAGCCTGGACAATGTCCGGGATGGGGTGAATGAATGAATGAATGCATGAATGAACGAGGTGTTTTACTTATACAAAATGCATTTTCAAATGATCGAAGGTATAAGGGAACGAAAGGAGAATGAACGAACGAACCTTTTGATGAAGGTGTTTATCGCTTTATCTTATATTTATATCTTGAATTATTGGCTACATGTAATGAATGCAATGCACTTCTTGTTTGCCTACGTGTTCAGAACCTCACTGAGCTTTTAGCTCATTCCTTTAGTTGTGTTTCCTTAACAGGGGAAGGCGAGTAAGGATGAGAGCCTGTATAGACTAGCTGGGTCTAGCTCTTGGTTTTCTTTTGTAATGGTTCTCGCTCTAGTGCTTGGCACGGGCTGGTTGTATGGTGAATTGAGAACCTATGTATATTTGACGGTTGTACTTCCTTCTGAGATATGTATGTATATAAGTTTTGTTTTAAGTTTTGGATCCTCGTTTTGTTTTTCTTGTGGTTCTATTTCTGATTTGTGTGGGTGAACGACTGACTCGCGGCGAGAGCTGGGCAGGCGGTCCGCCGAATCCTTTGGTTCGCCTTAGTGGGAGGTGGGGCTGTCACAAAAGAACACTTAAAACACGTTCAACATCATCAGACTGATCATCACTTGAAACATTTGTTGCAAAATGGTAAGAAGGCATAGGACCAGATTCCAGTGCAAGAACTCTCTTTGAAACAATGGATTTCGGGATGGAACATGCTATGATCAACTGAATCTCTCCTTGCTTAACCTGCGACAAAGCAACTACACTCAAAGGCAATGCCTTATTGAGTTCATCAGCATTCAAGGGCACATGTTCAAGAGCACATGTTTACAGAGCACAAGTAACAAAGGCTAATTAGCTTGCACAACTTTCCTAATGTCCTTAGCCTTTATTATCATGTTTTGTTTCCTAGTGTTTGACTTAACTAATGCTTGTTCATTTGTAACACTAGTGACAACACTCTTCCCTTGGGCCGATTGTTCAAACGTAGAGGTCGAACAATTTCCAGATTCGGCCCATTTTTGTTTTCTCTTTTGTCGATCTAAGTCACATTCTCTTTGCAATTTAAGTTGGTCCTCATACACTTATGAAGGTGTGTGAGAGGTGTTAGGACCATTCTTTTACAATTGTGCAGAAGAGTATGGTTTTTAAACCTACCATCAAAAGTAACATGCTTATCAAATTGCCATGGCCTGCCTAGTATCACACGAGTAGCATGCATAGGTACAATATCGCATATGACTTCATCATAATACTGACCAATCGAGAAAGGGAGGCATACCTGCTTGTAGACACGGACTTCGCCATCTTCACTTAACCCTTGATGTCAATTGTCGATAGGGATGCAGATGTTTGGTTGTAGGCAGCCTTAAGCTCTCCACCATGATCAAACTTGCAACATTAGTGCAACTTCCGCCATCGATGATGAGACTGCACACCTTGTCATTTATTTTACACCTAGTGTAGAACAAATTTTCACGCTGTAATTGCTCATCTTCCATAACACAGGTGGTTAGCACTCTCCTCGCGACCAGGCAACCAATTTCACCCTGGATCAACAAACATTCTTCCTCGGCTGAGTCATATTTGCCCTCCTCCTTGGTCAATCCAGGCATCTCCTCACAATCGTCATCATCAGATACGACTTCTCCATTGTGAGTGATGAGCATGACCCTTTGTTTCGGACATTGAGATTGGATATGTCCGAATCCTTGGCATTTGAAGCACTTAATATCCCTACTCTTAGGTTTAGGACTCTCTTGAGCAAGCTTTGAAGTGGACCTAGATGCATCAAAAAATTGGTTAGGGGTAGAATTGGAATTCGGTTAGGGAAATTACCCGGTGTTCGGTTGGAAGGGCTTGATGTCGCCGTATTCCCAGCTTCATGTGCAGCTTCCCTTAGTGGATTCCCATTCCACGTACTTGGATGGGCGGTTTGGAAGGTTCGACCTCCCCTTCTCAATTTCTTCCCCCTCTCGGCCTTGATGGTTAGTTCAAGAAGATCATGTATGTCCAAGTAATGTTGAAACTCCAAGGCTTCTTAAAGGTCAGGATTTAGACCTCTAAGGAACCTTGCCATAGTAGCGTCACTATCTTCTTGAATATTTACCCTCATCATGGCCATCTCGATCTCCCTGTAGTAGTCCTCCACACTCATGTTGCCTTGAGTGAGAGTTTGTAGCTTAGAGTGGAGATCGCGATTGTAGTAGCTAGGAACAAATCTTTTGCACATTAATGCCTTGAGTTCTCGCCAAGTTCAGACTCGTGGTTCACCATTTCTCCTCCTGTTAGTCCTTACTTGATCCCACCAAACTAGTGCATAGCCGGTGAACTCAACAGTGGCGACCTTCACTTTTTGTTCCTCGCTATACTCGTAGCAATCAAAGACCATTTCAATGTGGCCTTCCCATTCCAAGTAAGCCTCAGGGTCACTTTTGCCTTGGAACATAGGAACTTGGATTTTAAATCCCTTAAGCTCGCTCTTAGAAGTGTCCCTTTTAGGCCTCTCGGCTTTTTCCTTATCTTCACTAGCCGAGTACTCCTCATAGCTTGCCCCTTTGGTGCCATGGTGACTTTGGTTGCGAGATCTAGACCGAGAGCCTCTCATGAAGCTCTTTGAGAGCTCGTCAAAGCAGTTGTGCATCTCTTCCATTTGTTGCTCGCTAATCCGCTTAAGCTCATTTTTCATGGCGGTGAACATCAATGAGTAATCGGTGGTTGGATGAGTTTGCTCCATGTCCCTTGACTTATCCTGTAAAACGTTAGTGAACAAAGAATTAGAACAAATATAACCTTACTTCACTCCCTTAGTGTTTCTCTCACCCTCGTATTTTCACTCAAACACTTTAATGATCTTACCAAATTCCTTTACCTATCGGATTGGGTAGTTGAGAAATACCGCACAAGGTTCAATAATTGTCACCAAACTTTTCCACTAGAGTAACCAAGAAGGTAAGACTCGAATGGAATGCAAAATGGAGCAAGTAGACACAATTTTGGAGGCTTTCTAGTGGCGGACAGAAAAGGAAGCTAGCGCTAGTGTGAAAAGGAAACCAAGAAACCCTCGTTCCTAAAATGTAGGAGTGTGTCCAAGTGGAGATAAAAGAGTTACCCAAGCTGTCCACTTAGATTCCTACTTAATTTTGGAAACAAGTTAGTTTTTGGAAACCTCTAGAAATTTTTTCTTGAACAACTTTTAGTAACTTCCAAATTCGTTTCCAAGAAGGATTGCAAATCAGATTTGCTTCTACTTCCTCTCACGCAAACTCAGATTTTTGTTCAAGCACACACACAAGTCGGTTGGAGAGGGGCTTATTTAACCTCCACCACGCACTCTCTTCTTGCAAAACACAATACCAAATCAGAATTTTTGGTCAAGAAAAAAATCAGTTTCGGTTCTTTGTCAAAACAATGGAGAATCAACAAGATGATGCAAACAACCTCACTCGAGCTCCCCCCGGTGGGTTATTCAAGATGCTCCCAAGAATTTCACTCCAAAACCAAGAAAACCCTTCACCACCGCAAGAGAGTACAAGAAGATGTATTCTAGGAGGATGAAACAAGTCCCCAAGAAGCAAGATATTCAAGAATTTCAAGAAGTGGTGGATCAAAACTTTTGAACACTTTCCTTGGATTTAATTTTCTGTTTTGGATTGGAAACAAGATGTAAGCAAACTGATTTGGCAATAATAAAAGGATTTGACTTTTCTTTCTTGTTGTTCTTGCCAACTGAGTTCTCTCCTTTCTTTTCTTTTTCCGTTTTTGTTTTTTTTTTAACTCAAACAACAAGAACCCTTGGCCTAATGGACTTAAATTTCCAGATTTGGTTTCGGCTAAACACACACAAGCAACGATCAAGATCCCTCAAGAACTTCCAAGATAATTATCAAGAACTTCAAGACAGCAATGAAGAAATTCAAGAAACCCTAGATTCTTGTAGGTTCTATTCAAGATTCACAAATACCAACTAGTTTGTCCACAAATCAAATTTGGAAAACAAGCAAACAACTTGGATGACTCAAAAATTAACTTGGACAGATTACAACTCGCGAAACCCTACCAAGACAAGAGAAACCCTAGCCGTCGCCACTTTATTTTCCTTGTTGAGACTCAGATAGACTTGAGGAACACTGTTTGGCCGGAATGAAGGCACTACAAGTGCATGCAAAACGGACAGAATTGACCCCTAGGAAACTAACTTCAGACAACAACTTGTCAAGGAAATTTCGGATAGATTGCAAAACACAACAAATAAACACTACGGCAGAATTCTAAAGACGCAACAATGGACACAATGTGTGGACAGATTTGCAAGCAACTAGCAACTCAACACAACAAACAAGTTGCGGACGGATTTGACTCGATAACTTTGAGCAACACACGACGAGACAATGGACAAGAAACTACACGGACAGAATTTTTTTTCTTTTTTGAAACAAGGCAGCGGAAAAACAACTTTCTAGACGACAAACAAGACAAAACAACAGATATAACGGATGAAACCTCAACCTATGCTCTGAAGCCAATTGATACGCTCCTCGGTCAACACGTTCCGAGACTCGTAGCACGATTGCCCAAGGATCTAGCGAGGTTGTCCAACGTTTGGATTGCGGGACCTAAAATCAAAACAGACGACATGAATTGATTGAAGGTGGTAGAATGACAACTCCAATCTAGGTGAATACTCAAGTGGATAGGTCGGATAAACAATCAAGGACGAGCATGAGATTGCTCAAGAACCCTTGCCAAAAGCAAGTAGAGGATCGAGTTTCTCACACTAGAGAGAATCAAAACAATGAATTTTATTGATAAAACGTCTAACCTTCAACCATATAAAGGGAGCCTTTTTATAGGCTAGAAACCTAGGAGCCTAATGCGGCCCATCTACTTAAACTAGAAAAGAGATTCGGTCCACTCTTGAACATGGGTGGGCTGATTATTTGACTTGAATGACTAATAAACTATTAATTAAAACACGACTAACAAACTAACTAGCACCTAAGGACTCAACAACAATCAAACCAACTAACAAACTAACAACTAACAATCGGTCAACTCATTACGGACACGTGTGGCCATCATTCGATGCCTGCTTGGCTTGGATCAACATGTAGGCAAGTCAGCTTGAATCAAAATGTAGACAACTTGATTAACATCCTTCAAGCCTTCAATGTCTCTATGAAAGCCTTGAGTCAAGGCTGCCATCCGTGCACAAATCATTGATACAGTCGCTCCACCATAGCTTGATCAAGTAGCAATTGACACTCTGTTAACTTTCAAATAAAATAACCAGTCCAGTAGTACACCACTTAACTCCAATCTCTATCTACCAGTCAAACTTTTTATCGGGCCCAAACTCCAAGATAAATACTAGTGATAATACTCGAGTATATCGATTAGTCGAGGAAATAACACTCCACTTGACAAAACTAGAGACCCAGGGTTCATTATCTAATCGACCAGGCCATTGCCGGCTCAACTAAATCAATTGGGCACAGGGTTTCTAGAATTCTAGACAGTATTCAAGTGATACACAAGTATATCAAGTCAATTGCAATCAATGTATAGTAATAAGTCACATTAGGGCAAGTGTGATAAAGTACAACCTTGCCCGTCCAAACAAATCAAATATTGTCCAATCACATTGGTAAAACATTTCAAAGCAAGTATCAAATACAATCATGCACTTGGAAGCACTCACCAAAGACTTAGTGCTCTTCAAGATCATGCTCAGGTGCAACTTCTTGGTTGGAGTCCAAATCTACGATAAAATATCATTTAAAAGATTGAAATCAACTAGGGTTCGAAACATAGGAGTTTCACTTAAAGAAAATCAAGTAAATGAAACTCATTCAAGTAGTATTCATGTTATTTATCAAACTCTAGAAAATTCATACTCGCTCTTTTCATTTTGATAAAGAAGCGATGAACTTTTGAATTCGCACTTGGTATGAAAATTGAGAAAATCGTAGTTATAAGGGTCGCTATTTTCACCTTTTAAAGGGTACGAGTTTTGGTAAAATTTCAACTTATATACCTCTACTAACAGAAACATCAATACCATAGACAATCCAATTTCACTTCAACCTCAAATCGTTGCTCAAGTTCCAAATTCGCTTGCTTATCCTACCGAAGAAAATTTGGGCAGTATTTCCCCTGTTTTTACTCATTTTTCCAGCCATGAAAGGCTTCACTTTTTCCTCAAATCAACCCAATTCAAACACCACAAACAAGCATATCAATATAGCTCTTCATCTATGCTTAAAACCATCAAATGATAACTCATTTCCAACAAGTAACCATTCAACATCAAAGCTGAAAATTGCTTGACAAAGCTGAAATTTCATCTTTTAAAACTAAGAATCACAATCAAGCCACTAATCATCTCACAAATTCTATATCCAAACTCAATAACAACATTTGCTAGTTAAACATCAATAATCAAAGCTGAAAATTTAAGCCCTAGCTGAAATTTTCACTACACCACCAAAAACTAGAGAATCATCCATCATATGCCAAGATTAAAAGCTTCTATAACATATATAGCTAGATTAAGAAAGAGAAAGGGGGGTGGATCATTTTACACCTTCCAATACTTGTTGCTAAGTGAAGAACCAAGCACCTTCTCCCAAGATTTTCACCATTCCTAGCTTCCTAAGCACCTAGATGTAAGTTTAACCGGTTTGGTTTGTGTGATTTCAACTCAACAAGGAAGAATCAAGGTTGAAGTTGCAAGCTTTCTGTAACAGCCCCACTTTCCCCTAAGGCGAACCAAAGGGGTTAGCGGACTGCCTGCCCAGCTCTCGCCAGGACTACGGATCAGTTCACGTCGATCTAATACGTTCTGGAACTTACCAATGCGCGCAACCAAGTCAAAATCACAAAATAAAAGAAAAACGAAGAAAAATCGAAACCGATGATGAACAGTACCGGCCACGTCCGACTCCGGATACTAGGCCGAGAGTAGCCAAATTTTTTTCTTTTGCCGTTTGAAATACGAGTTAATCCGAAATCCAACCAAATGTCTAACAAACATATATACATTGAAATGTAACATTTACAAGCCAAAGCGGCATATCAAAACGATTCATCATGGATATACATGTTCGGTTTGCCAATCAAAAGAAATTGAACCCAATACACATCAGGGTTTCATTCAAAGAGCTATCCAAAAGATACATTTACATGAGCTCAACTTGACAACCAACTAACACAACCTTTTTCAAAAGTGGTCATTTCCTGTAAGGAAAACAAATGGAACGGAATGAGCTTAAGCCCAGTGAGTTACTACCACATAAGCAACAAAGATCATATAAGCATAATCTTTCATTTCAAGTACACAATTAAGAAGTAAAACAAGTCGGTAAAAGGATACGGACGGCTCTCAAGAGCCCATTTCCACGCTTACATTCTTGATCCAATCTCATTGACTCTCCGTCAACGTTTAAGAGTACCAACCGTAGAACCCACTTCACTCCCATCCCTTCCACCAAACATACCCCAACCGGGCCCGCACTCCAATCAGTAGCTTTTCGTAATACTCGAGTATACCGGAATCAAGAGTCTCATTACTACAAGATTCCCCAGTACAGTCCCCGTGGCATGTCAATTTTCACGACCAAGCCCTCGCCGGCTCGATTCAATTGGCTACCAACGGGGTTGAGCTCAGTAATATAGTAAGGCCGTTGGATACTTGTCCAAATGACACCAAATCAGTTTTTCCATGAATGGAATTCAATATCTCATATGTCAAGTTCAGTATTTCAGTGAAACAGTAAACAGTCATTAACGGTATCAAAGGAGGTGAGGGAGGTCAAGTACACCCTCACCTTAACCAATTCCATTAGCCAAATAAGCCTTCAAGGCATCACAATCACATATAGCAAAGCCACATTGTAACATTCAAGTGAGTAGTATACTCACTTATCAATTAAGTGTTGTTTCATGCACTTCCGTCAAGAGAATGTCGTGAACCACCGTCACGCCCTAGAACACGTAAACAAGTACAATGAGACTCGATAACGAGTCATAAAGCAATGCCAATCACAACCCCAATAGGGTTTTGTGAGGCCCCAGTTCGTTCTACGTTGATATATTCATTAATTGGGCGGTAACGTTTGGTTTTGGGAGTATTTCGAAAACCCTAAGTAGGGATTAAGATTTAAACCCTAAGTTCCGGTTAAGATTGAAAACCCGTTTTTCTACATTTTCTTTATTAGAAAATTCCCCAGATAATTTTTATTGAGTAAATAGAGTTTTTAGATGATTTTTCTAGTATTAGTTGGTTTTTGAGAAATTAAGAACGTATATCGGACGTGGGACCCACTAGTGCGAAAAGTTCGGAAAATTTCGGCCAACTAGGTTAAGTTCTGAATACTGGATTTAATTTACCGGGTGTTATGAGATAATTGAAGGTTGATATATGGATGAGAGTGGAGAGAGACAAAGTGATAAACTTGCATTAAATAGGGTGACATGTGTCACCATATGATTAATTCTTGTTTTGACTTTTTGTTCAACCTTTTTCCAAATTCTAAATAAAACCAAAAATTGACCAAATATCCCTCAAAAACATAGAAGCTTGGCCGGCTCTCTCCCTTGAAGAAACAAGAAAAACCTCTCTAAATTTCATACTCCAATCTTGCCCAATCTCACAAACTAACCGGTTAATCTTGAATTCCTTCCATAAAACCTCTTAGTTTAGTGCTTGTAAGGTGTTGTGTGGAGTTGGTTGGAAAGCTAGAGGACCTAGTACTCTCTCTCTCTCTTGTTCTAAGGTAAGTTGTGAAGGACCACTTTCCTTCTTCTAATAATGTTTAATTCATGCTTGGTGATGAAATGAGATGCAAGTTTATGGATTACATCTTGATTTTGGTTGGATTGGTGAAGTTTTCTATTTATTGGTAATTTTTCTGTTTTAAAATGAACATGATTGTGTGGCTATCTATGATGATTGGAAATGGTATATAATGATTCTAGAGGGTGGAAAAGGTGGAAGATTGCAAGGAATTTCTGTTTTGGAAGAAATCTGGAAAATTAGGGTTCTTGGTTCTTCATTCTGTCCGAAACTTTTGGTCATATATAGAGGCCGAATTGGCCTTGGCTTAAAACATGAAAGTTGTAGGGAATGACATTTTAGAGGTGCCTAAAAAATTTCAGGTCAATCGGAGTAGTGTAGAGTGAGAAACGTCGAATTTACCCTTGCTGTTCTGGTTTTGGCCGAATGTAAGAACTGCGATTGTAATTGGTTGTTTTGGTTGGGATTGCTTCTGAATTGGTTGTTATGGTCTTCTGATGAAATGTATTCTTAAATCTTAGCTTTCATATGGCTTTGGAATTTCGGAATTTGGACTTAGGTAGCCTGTTTTATGATGTTTGTGCTAGAATACGTTTTGTGAATCTGTTTTTGCGATGCTGGTGTAGTATCTTGCATTTTTGACCTAGTTATACTCGAAACTGGATTGAGTGGCCTTCTTAAACATTGTAGCCTCTTAGGTCCTGAATCTACTTGTAAAATTTCAGGTTAAACGGATTAGTGTATCCTGAGTTATGGACAAAACCATCAGGCCTGTTTTAGACGTTCGTTTGTGTACGTTTTGAATTTCAGTTTCTGACAGTGGGTTTTTCCGTATTGCTCCCATTCGATCTGGGTGTCAACTCCTTCATAAGAAATTTAGATCTTGGTCTCAGCTTCGAAACGGTATAAAGTGCGTCGAAATCTGAGTTCCGTAGCTCCTGTTATGATTAAAACAATATCGATCGTCAGAACTGCCTTGTATTTGGACAGTTCTGACGGGTATTTTGGCACTCGATTTTTGTTCTATTCTGAGTGGATTCAGATCTTGGCCAAAACATCAAAGTTTTAGCCTTATGTCTCAGCTTTCTAATGCCTTTGGAATTTCCTGATTTGGACTTGTGAGCTAGAAGTTATGGTCTAGTAAACAGACCCTGTCTGTCATTCAAAGTGCAAACTTCTGGAACAGTTTTCCATGATTTCAACTTGTTTTGATTCGGATCCAGTTTAAGGTGTCTTCATGAGAATTGTAGGCCTTCCTCATAGCTTCGAAACAGTGTCTCGTTCACCTTGATCCGATATTCCTAGCCTAACATTTGACCAAAACGGTTTGAGATGGCAGATTTGGCCGTCCCGTTTGCCGTTCCGCGCGTGCGCGTGTGCCCCTTTTTGCCGTTTCCGCACTTGCGCATGCCAATTTTGCCGTTTTACTTGTTTTGGGCATGTTAGTGGCCGTTTGTGATAATAATGTGATAAAATCTTCTATTTCAGACAGCGGTGAGCTAGGCGGAGCCGGTGGGGCCCACTACTAGCGAACGCGCGAAGCGATTTTGCTTTAGTACTACTTTCGGTATTTTGGGTAAGTATTCAGGCCAGTTTGGTGTGTTTTCTTTACTATGTGTTTGAGATATGTGAAAAGGGTACTTAGGCGAGGGTGTACTTTATCGCACTCGACCTAAACCCTAATTTGAAAGTATAATTGTACTTGGCATATGTATATGAACCTTTTGGAACCAAAACCCTTGAGCTTGTGGCTCGGGGCGACTTTCGAGTAAAGTTTGTGAATTTTGTGAAGTTTGTGAGTTCGTGGGCCCGATCTAAGACCTGTATGGACTATTCGAGCCGGTTAGGGCTTGGTCGAAGTCAGTCCAACTTAGTCTGAGGTCACCAAGTTTGTAGGTTCATGTTATGAACCAATTTTGTGAATCCGGTTCACCGAGAAGGTGACCAAGTTTGTGACCCGAGCTTGTGACTCAAGCTCAAGTTTGTGATTTCGTTCGCCCGAGCAAGTTTGTGAGGTGACTGGCCAGTGAGGGTGATAAGGTATCGGTGGGTGTACAAGTGAAGTTCTACGGATCATTGAGTGTGGTCGACGGAGTGTCGGCAGGAGATCACGCATGGCATATGAATTGGCTTTGGAGCCACCTGTATCCTTATTATGTCATGTTACTTTTCTGCTTTTGCTTTACGCTTACTGTGTAACTGTTACGTGAAATTTACGCTTTTGTGTAACATCCCGAATATTAGGAGGTTGTTTGTGAAGAAAATATTAAAGTGTATTTCTTTGGGGTTTGATTTAAAACCTTATTTTGTTTTAAAAGACTAGAAACCCTAAAATTTTAGTCAAAAACCCTAGTTTACTTGCGACTAACCGGTTTTATTAAATGTCTCACATTTTAATAGAAACCCTAATTTTAATTTCTGAAATTGTAAAACCCTCACGGTTTCTTAAAAATGCTCTTTTATTTGGAAATTATTATTTATTAAAGCTCTACTATCTAATTATTCCATAATAAGTGCAAATGAATCTAGAAAGTAGGGTTTTACTCTTTGTTTTCAAGATTTGAGCAAATTAGGGTTTTAGCGATTTTTCCGCCGGATGAATTTTCGGTACTGGCCAAGGATCAATTTGATGATTAAAAGTGACCTTTAAGTGAGAAATAATATGTGAATAGGAGCAATTATATAAGGTTAGTGAATGGGAAGTAAAAACCCTAGTAAGGGTGTTTTTAAGCAAAACGGCGCGAACCGGCGGGTCCCGCGCACTACCGATTGAACGCACCGTTTGACCACCATTTTTCTTACCAAACAAGCTTATTGACTTTTGCACAAAATATCTTCCTAATTTGCAGCTGGTTTGACCGAAATTATAAGGCTAGAAATGTAAGGGAAGAAAGAGAAAAATTTGTGGACAAGATTAGTCCAAGTGTTGGCCAAAAATTGTGGACACAATTAGCCTTAATCTTCTTACTTCCTTATAAGACAAGTTAAGCTCCATTTCCTTCATTTTTCTGCTCCATAACCGAAATAAGAGAGAGAGGGAAAGACCAAGAGAAAAACTTCTTCATTTCTTCTTGATTCAAGCTACAAAGTGAGAAATCCAAAGAACTAAACCGATTAATCTTGTCCTTGAGTGGTTAGTTAGTGTTTGGTGGTGAAAGTTTGGAAAGAGAAGGCTTGGGCTGCTCTTTGTAACCTCTATTCAAGGTAAGAGAGCTTATCTCTCTAAGTGTTGCTTTCAATTTTGTTAAATTAAGTTTAGTAGTTTGATTATAGTGGTGGAATCATGGATGATTAGCATGTTTCAGAGGTTTTTCCCCAATTTATTTGATGAACTAGGGCTTATGGAAATTCTGCCCAAATTGTTGTAAGATGCTTATATGTTGCAATTGAGGTTTCATAAGGTGTTGTGGGAGTGATTAGACCAAGAAATTAAGGAAAGTTCCACTAAAAACTAAAGATTTCAGATTTCTGGAAATTCTTGCTTACATTCTGTCCGAATTTTTATCTGTGTCTTAGAGGCCGAATTGGCCTTAGGTCAAAGAATAAAAGTTGTAGATAATGACATTTTATAGGTTCCTACAAAATTTCAGCTCAATCGGAGCAACGTAGGATGTGAAAAGTCCAAAATACCCTTACTGTTTTAAATATTTCCCAGCAGTCCGTTTCATCAGTTAAGTCTAGTTTATCACGTTTTTTGACTAGGAGGCGTACTGATTTAGCTCTGAACCAAAACATGAAAGTTGTAGTGTTCTGAAGTAGCTTTAAAATGCCTCAAAGAACACCTGAATTGGACTTTTGTACACTGAGTTATGACCATTACAGTGTTCTGCGGTTAAACAGCCGACGAATTGGTTTCTGGTTTAGTAATTCGAGAATTTGACTGAGTTACATTAGGAACTGGACTAAGTGACCTTCATGAATGTTGTAGCTCTGTGTCTTAGCTTCGAAACGGCATAGGTTTCGTTTTAAACCGATAAGCGTAGCCTCAGATATGTTATTTCCGCATTTGTACATCAAATCTGTTTTGAACTAAATTGAATTTCTGCACCTGTACTTAATATGATTCTTGTTATTATGATATTGTGAGCCTATGGAACGGCTCTTGACATGAATTGCTGATTTATATAATGTTGGGTTGTGTTTGAGAAAAATAATGAAGCCTAAAAGGCTGGAAAATTAGGTAAACACAAAGGGCATGCTGCCCAAATTTACGCTCGAGGACTAGAAAACTATATTAGCGACTTGAGTGAAGGTTAAGTACTTATTACTTGAACTAGCGAGAACCTTGGCCACTATGTTTCTTGAGTGTTATACGTTAGGACTTGGCCGAACTTGTACCCTTGAGAAATGAAATAATGATTGCTCGAAGTACGTTTTCCTTGTACTTTCGACTCGCATGACAATTTCAAGTATAAATATTACAAAGTTTTATCATTGAAAAAGTGAGCAAGTATTTCACGAGTACTCTCCAAGTGAATTTCTATTTATTGATTCTTATTGAACAAAACGTCTAAGTTTCGAATCTTAGTCATGTTTCAAAGTTCTCAAACTGAGTTTTATCGCAGATTTGGACTCCGAACCCGGAGTATAACCTGAAAGTGACCAGTAAAGGCACTATATCTTTTGGTGAGTGTTTTCAAATACCGAATTGAACTTGATACCTGAACTTGATACGTGACCAATATGATTACATGTTATATACGTGAATTGTTAGGGCAAGAGTGTACTTTATCGCACTTGCCCTTACGTGATATACTTGTTTATTGTTGCAATTGACTTGACATACTTGTTTATGATGCGCGCACTTCCTGGAATTCCAGAAACCCTGTGGCGAGTTACTCTAGTCGAGCCGGCAAGGGGCTTGGTCGATTGGGTAACGAACCCTGGGTCTCTTGTATTGTCGAGTGGAGTGATATCTCCTCGACTAATCGGTATACTCGAGTATTACCACCCGTGTTTCTTGAGGATTTTGGGCCCAGTTGGGGGTTTGAACGGTGGACGGAGAGTCGTGTAAGTGGTGTTCTACTGGATTGGTTACTTACTTGAAAGTTGACGGAGTGTCAGCTACTACGTGATCAAGCTTCTGGTAATGCAATGGGAATTTGGCTCCTGAGAGCCATCCGTATCCTTATACTTTGGAGTGATTATTGTTTATTGGATTATTGTTTCTTTTGAAAAACTTCTACACTCGCTCATTTTGAGATTGCTACTTGACGTGTTATTGCTCACATTTATGAACTCTTCATGCTCGTTACTTTGCTATATCGAAAACTTGTACTTATAAATAATGGTCAATTTGCTATTTGGAACCTCACTAGGCTTTTAGCTCATTCCACTCCATTTGTTTTCCTTTCAGGGGTACGAGCGAGGTGTGAGATATGTAAAGTCTAGCATAGACTAGTTGTTTTGACTTTTGACTTGTACTCGCGCTGTTACTCGAATAGAATGTTTTGTATTTGGATTGTATACGCCCTGAACCAGTTTGAGTATATTGAGGCTTTGTACCTCGATTTCTATCAATGTAAATTATAAGCTTGAATTGCGATGTTATTTATGGTCTATGGATGTCTGCACGTGATACGAGTGAATGAGTCCTGGCGAGAGCTGGGCAGGCGGTCCGCCGAACCATCTGGTACGCCTTAGGGGGAGGTGGGGTCGTCACAGATGGTATCAGAGCTCCTATTGAGCTCGTGCCGGGAGAAGGTTCTCGGACTGTGGGGATTGACTTGTTAAGTATGGAACAATTGTCTATTGTTGGGAACCTTAGATATGTATGTTGGGTAGGAATCTCTAATATGGGTGATTTGCTCTTGAGCCTGGCCAGCTTGAGTGGTGAATTATCATATTTTCGGATTCTTGTCCCCGAATACCAAAGAGTGACATCTTTACGATCAGTTGAGATCTCGTGTAATATTCGGATAAGTTTGGATGGTGAAAACAAAGGCACAGGGAATGCGAGTAGTCTGGACTTGAAAAATATTGAAAATATTCATGGGATTTGGGATCCTTCTTATTCACGTGTTTCGAGCCTTGATTAAGTGTAGTGCCTGAGCGATACCTAGGGTTAATGCTCTATAAGCTATGTGACTTGTTTTGATCGAATGTGTTGTATTGCCTTGTTTTATGATTTAGAGGGGTTTATGATTTGCATTATTCTGTTTTGTGCTGTTGATATTTATATAGTTACTTAGTGGCTATATTCTATTATTGATTAGTTTGTTATATTGTTATAGTTGATTCGCTACGAACCATGGAGGGTAGAAGAAGTCAAGCTAGGGGAACTAATCGAGGACGCGGTCCTAGTCGTAGCCGTGGGGGTAGACAAGCCCAGGAACTGGTACGAGAATCGAGAGAGGAAAGAGAGGCAACGGTTGAGCCACAACCTAAACCCCAAGCTACAGGGGGAGATCAAGTGGCAACTGCCATCCAGCAAATGACTAATATTCTGGCCCGTTTAGTGGAACAACAAGGTCAAGCCCCTGTAAACCAACCTCGGGACCCCGATATGGGGCAGGATAGAGCTTTGGAGAGATTCCAAAAGTTCTCCCCACCCAAGTTTTTAGGAGGGCCAGACCCGTATGAGGCTGAGAAATGGCTGGAGGCATGATAAATATTTTTGCTGCCCTAAACTATACGGAGGAGAGACAAGTCCAACTCGCTGTATTTCAGTTCGAGGGGCCAGCTAGGGCCTGGTGGAATGTAGTGAGGGCCAAGTGGGAGAGAGAAGGAACTGCATGGACTTGGCTAAACTTTGTACGGGACTTCAACGAAAAATACCTTCCACCCATCGTCCAGGAGAAGAGAGAGGACGAATTCATTAAACTCCGTCAGGGGATGTTGAGTGTAACTGAGTATGAGACTCAGTTTACAAAGTTGTCCAAATTTGCTCCCGAACTGATAGCTACGGAACAAAGAAAAGTATGGAGGTTCATACAAGGACTGAACGTGGAGTTACAAGAAGCCTTAGCGGCGGTCCAAATTAATACATTCACAGAGGTTCTAGAGAAAGCCTTGAGGATAGAGACTGCTAGGGCACAAGTGAGAGCTTTCCATGCAAAAAGGAGAGGTGCGCCTGGTGGAAGTCAAAGGCAAGGACAAAGTGATTTAGATATGCCACCTTCTAAGTTAGGTCGAGAAGATGGTAGTGAGAAAATTTCAAGGACGGTTAAGGAAAGTACTCCAAGAGGAGCTTCGCGTGGCTGGGGCCAAGCAAGAGGTACCTCACAAGGAGGTCAGACCTCAGCCCCTCAAGTATCTTGTGGGTACTGTGGGAAGGCCAATCATGTGGAGAGTGATTGTTGGCGAAAAGCGGGAAAATGTTTATGGTGTGGTAGCACCGAGCACCAGCTTGCAACCTGTCCCCGTAGATCACGCCTAAACCCTGAACAAGCAAGTGTAGGAGGAACTAAGCCAAGAGTGCCGGCTAGAGCGTATGCCTTGAACCAACAGGCAGTACCTGAACCAACAGAGATAGTAGAAGGTACGATTCGTAATTTCTGTTGTTTAACTAAGTTTTGGCTATAGTGCGACCTGAGAGCCGGAAACGAATATATAAGGAAAATACCCTACGTTATTCGAAGTGCATGAATGAATTTCGAGGACGAAATTCTTTTAAGGAGGGGAGATTGTAACATCCCGAATATTAGGAGGTTGTTTGTGAAGAAAATATTAAAGTGTATTTCTTTGGGGTTTGATTTAAAACCTTATTTTGTTTTAAAAGACTAGAAACCCTAAAATTTTAGTCAAAAACCCTAGTTTACTTGCGACTAACCGGTTTTATTAAATGTCTCACATTTTAATAGAAACCCTAATTTTAATTTTTGAAATTGTAAAACCCTCACGGTTTCTTAAAAATGCTCTTTTATTTGGAAATTATTATTTATTAAAGCTCTACTATCTAATTATTCCATAATAAGTGCAAATGAATCTAGAAAGTAGGGTTTTACTCTTTGTTTTCAAGATTTGAGCAAATTAGGGTTTTAGCGATTTTTCCGCCGGATGAATTTTCGGTACTGGCCAAGGATCAATTTGATGATTAAAAGTGACCTTTAAGTGAGAAATAATATGTGAATAGGAGCAATTATATAAGGTTAGTGAATGGGAAGTAAAAACCCTAGTAAGGGTGTTTTTAAGAAAAACGGCGCGAACCGGCGGGTCCCGCGCACTACCGATTGAACGCACCGTTTGACCACCATTTTTCTTACCAAACAAGCTTATTGACTTTTGCACAAAATATCTTCCTAATTTGCAGCTGGTTTGACCGAAATTATAAGGCTAGAAATGTAAGGGAAGAAAGAGAAAAATTTGTGGACAAGATTAGTCCAAGTGTTGGCCAAAAATTGTGGACACAATTAGCCTTAATCTTCTTACTTCCTTATAAGACAAGTTAAGCTCCATTTCCTTCATTTTTCTGCTCCATAACTGAAATAAGAGAGAGAGGGAAAGACCAAGAGAAAAACTTCTTCATTTCTTCTTGATTCAAGCTACAAAGTGAGAAATCCAAAGAACTAAACCGATTAATCTTGTCCTTGAGTGGTTAGTTAGTGTTTGGTGGTGAAAGTTTGGAAAGAGAAGGCTTGGGCTGCTCTTTGTAACCTCTATTCAAGGTAAGAGAGCTTATCTCTCTAAGTGTTGCTTTCAATTTTGTTAAATTAAGTTTAGTAGTTTGATTATAGTGGTGGAATCATGGATGATTAGCATGTTTCAGAGGTTTTTTCCCAATTTATTTGATGAACTAGGGCTTATGGAAATTCTGCCCAAATTGTTGTAAGATGCTTATATGTTGCAATTGAGGTTTCATAAGGTGTTGTGGGAGTGATTAGACCAAGAAATTAAGGAAAGTTCCACTAAAAACTAAAGATTTCAGATTTCTGGAAATTCTTGCTTACATTCTGTCCGAATTTTTATCTGTGTGTTAGAGGCCGAATTGGCCTTAGGTCAAAGAATAAAAGTTGTAGATAATGACATTTTATAGGTTCCTACAAAATTTCAGCTCAATCGGAGCAACGTAGGATGTGAAAAGTCCAAAATACCCTTACTGTTTTAAATATTTCCCAGCAGTCCGTTTCATCAGTTAAGTCTAGTTTATCACGTTTTTTGACTAGGAGCCGTACTGATTTAGCTCTGAGCCAAAACATGAAAGTTGTAGTGTTCTGAAGTAGCTTTAAAATGCCTCAAAGAACACCTGAATTGGACTTTTGTACACTGAGTTATGACCATTACAGTGTTCTGCGGTTAAACAGCCGACGAATTGGTTTCTGGTTTAGTAATTCGAGAATTTGACTGAGTTACATTAGGAACTGGACTAAGTGACCTTCATGAATGTTGTAGCTCTGTGTCTTAGCTTCGAAACGGCATAGGTTTCGTTTTAAACCGATAAGCGTAACCTCGGATATGTTATTTCCGCATTTGTACATCAAATCTGTTTTGAACTAAATTGAATTTCTGCACCTGTACTTAATATGATTCTTGTTATTATGATATTGTGAGCCTATGGAACGGCTCTTGACATGAATTGCTGATTTATATAATGTTGGGTTGTGTTTGAGAAAAATAATGAAGCCTAAAAGGCTGGAAAATTAGGTAAACACAAAGGGCATGCTGCCCAAATTTACGCTCGAGGACTAGAAAACTATATTAGCGACTTGAGTGAAGGTTAAGTACTTATTACTTGAACTAGCGAGAACCTTGGCCACTATGTTTCTTGAGTGTTATACGTTAGGACTTGGCCGAACTTGTACCCTTGAGAAATGAAATAATGATTGCTCGAAGTACGTTTTCCTTGTACTTTCGACTCGCATGACAATTTCAAGTATAAATATTACAAAGTTTTATCATTGAAAAAGTGAGCAAGTATTTCACGAGTACTCTCCAAGTGAATTTCTATTTATTGATTCTTATTGAACAAAACGTCTAAGTTTTGAATCTTAGTCATGTTTCAAAGTTCTCAAACTGAGTTTTATCGCAGATTTGGACTCCGAACCCGGAGTATAACCTGAAAGTGACCAGTAAAGGCACTATATCTTTTGGTGAGTGTTTTCAAATACCGAATTGAACTTGATACCTGAACTTGATACGTGACCAATATGATTACATGTTATATACGTGAATTGTTAGGGCAAGAGTGTACTTTATCGCACTTGCCCTTACGTGATATACTTGTTTATTGTTGCAATTGACTTGACATACTTGTTTATGATGCGCGCACTTCCTGGAATTCCAGAAACCCTGTGGCGAGTTACTCTAGTCGAGCCGGCAAGGGGCTTGGTCGATTGGGTAACGAACCCTGGGTCTCTTGTATTGTCGAGTGGAGTGATATCTCCTCGACTAATCGGTATACTCGAGTATTACCACCCGTGTTTCTTGAGGATTTTGGGCCCAGTTGGGGGTTTGAACGGTGGACGGAAAGTCGTGTAAGTGGTGTTCTACTGGATTGGTTACTTACTTGAAAGTTGACGGAGTGTCAGCTACTACGTGATCAAGCTTCTGGTAATGCAATGGGAATTTGGCTCCTGAGAGCCATCCGTATCCTTATACTTTGGAGTGATTATTGTTTATTGGATTATTGTTTCTTTTGAAAAACTTCTACACTCGCTCATTTTGAGATTGCTACTTGACGTGTTATTGCTCACATTTATGAACTCTTCATGCTCGTTACTTTGCTATATCGAAAACTTGTACTTATAAATAATGGTCAATTTGCTATTTGGAACCTCACTGGGCTTTTAGCTCATTCCACTCCATTTGTTTTCCTTTCAGGGGTACGAGCGAGGTGTGAGATATGTAAAGTCTAGCATAGACTAGTTGTTTTGACTTTTGACTTGTACTCGCGCTGTTACTCGAATAGAATGTTTTGTATTTGGATTGTATACGCCCTGAACCAGTTTGAGTATATTGAGGCTTTGTACCTCGATTTCTATCAATGTAAATTATAAGCTTGAATTGCGATGTTATTTATGGTCTATGGATGTCTGCACGTGATACGAGTGAATGAGTCCTGGCGAGAGCTGGGCAGGCGGTCCGCCGAACCCTCTGGTACGCCTTAGGGGGAGGTGGGGTCGTCACATTTTGCCCCTGTTTACTTACTAAGCTTCCAGCTTACCCCGTTTCCTTTGTTTTCCTTAGCAGGGGACGACGCGGGGAACTTTGGGACTCTGCCGCTAGTAAAGTTAGGTCTAGTTTGTAATAGTTGGACAGTTAGGATGTTTGTTTTTGTTTTGGTGGTTTGTATAAGAACCCTTCTTAGGGTCTATCTTCTGCTGGTTGTGGTTGTAGTATATTAGAGTGGTTTGACTCGAGACTTTGAGGATGTAATTATAACTTTTGGATTGTATATATTGTATTTAGTGCTCTTTCGAACTTTAAGTTTTGAGTCCTGGCGCGAGCTAGGCAGGCGGCCCGCCGATACCCTCGGGTCCGCCCTTGGGAGAAGTGGGGTCGTCACAGGTTTCATATGCATATACAAGTATCAAGGTAACCAGAAAATCCGGAAATGCAATTAACTTTGGCCCTGAAAAAACAGTTTTTGTCCTCATTTTGCGGTAATGGTACCAATTTCACTACGATTATCGAATGAGGGTGCAAGACCCACCAGCTCGAAGCTAAAAGACAGGGCTACAACATTACAGAAGGTCAATCAACCGAGTTTTGAGTGCAAACAGGTAAAAAATGCAAGATACTATATCAAAAACGTAAAACAGATTCACCAAAACGCATTCTAGCGGAAACATCATAACTCAGGCTCTACAAGTCCAAATCCAGAAATTTCAAAACCGGCTGAAAGCTAAGAAAAGGGCTACAATAATGTAAAAGATCACTCAGTCCAATTCCTAGCACAACCAGGTCAAATATGCGAGATACTAAACCAGAACCACAATAACGGGTTCACAAACTACATTCTGCTGTAATCAGTACAACTCAGTCTATACAGGTCCAAATTCAGAAATTCCAAAGGCATATGGTAGCTAGGACATCAAGCTAAATTTCATCAGAAGACCTCAAAGGCCAAATCGTGCATTTTCATGGTCGAAAATGGAAGACTACACGAAAACAGAAATCTGGGCGCGAAACAGGTTTCGAAAACAGTCAAGGGTATTTCGGTCATTTCACATGCTACAGTGGTCGGATCAAGCTAAAACTTTACAGGCAACTATTTTATACCATTGGCTACAACTTTCATGTTTTGGCCAAAATCTAATTTGGTAAGGAGCATGGTGAAAATTCACAGTCAGATTGGGTGAAAAGGCAACCCTGTTCGCAGCACCCCTTCCTAGACCAGTCTCGGTATTTTCGACTTATCTCATTCTACACTACTCCGATTGACCTGAAATTTTACAGGCACCTTTATAACATCAATACCTACAACTTTCATGTTTTAAGCCAAGGCCAATTCGGCCTCTAACCATGAGATACAAAACCGGACAGAATTGGGGATATAAAACCCTAACTTTTCACATTTCCTTCCAAATCCAAAATTGGTTGCAATTACCAATCATATACACCTACTAGAGTCATTAAACATCAGTTCCCATCATCAAGGATAGCCACAACATTACATTCATATTAAACCAGAAAATTCATCAATAAATTGAAAACTTCATCAATTCATCCAAAACCAAGAAATAAACCACAAATTTCAGCACTTTAGCTACCACTAAGCATAACTTAAGCTTCATTAAGTGTAAGAGGGAATTCACACACCACTCACCTAGTAAACAAGAGAGGGAGAGTTGTAGGACACCTTAACCTCTCCAAACACTTCACCAAATCACTTACTAGCACCAACTAGAGGGATTTTATGGAGTAGAAACAAGATCAAGCAAGTGTTTTGGAGGATTTGAGCTAGATAGTTGCCAAGATTTTGAAGAGTTCTTCTTCCTTCCTTGCTCAAGGTGGCCGGCCACTATAGAGGTAAGAAATGGTGATTTTTGTGATAATTTTAAGATATTTAACCAATTGGTCAAAAGGTCAAAAAAAAAATGAATAGTAAGTCATAAGTTACCACCAACCTCATAGTGACACATGTCACCTCTTTAAATGCAATCCTATCCTTCTTTTTCCTCTCACATCAACCAAATCTCACCCTCTACTTATCTCTTAACACCCGATAAATTTCCACCAGTATCCGGAATTTAACCTAAATGGCCGAATTTTTCCGAACTTTTCGCACTAGTGGGTCCCACGTCCATTATATATCCTTAATTTTTCAAAAACTCTCCAATACTAGAAAAATCATCTAAAAACATAATTACTCATAAAATTCACCAGGAAAATTTTTCCTAAGCCAGAAAATGCAGAAAACATGCCATTAAAGGGGATAAACCCTAGGAAAATTATTAAGAGGAATTTACGGGTTCTCACACTTTCTTCTCTCGTTTCCCTCTCCTTGGTCTCAGCCAACATGAAGAAAGAATGAAGGAAATTGAGTCAAGAGAAAAGATAAGAAGGAAGGAAACTTTCTTGGTCAAACACCCTTGGATGGTCGCCACTTGTCGCAACAAGATGGTTTCTTATTTTTTTCTTTTCTCCCTTTTCTTTTGGTTAATATTTTTGGCTGCTTTAAGAGATATTTTGGGACTGAATAGCTCAATTAAAAACAAGGAGATTAAGGTAATAAAATAGTCTTCATGTGGTGTATTCAATCGGTAGCAAACTGTGCACGTCGGTTCAAGCCGATATTTTTTAACTCTCGCGTACTTGTTTTACTTCTAATCACACACTTCCTCTTATCTAAAACTCATTCTTAATCACCAAATTTAATACACACACCTTACAATTAATCACACTACCAAAATACGGAAAAATCCTAGTTTACCCTAACTATAAAACTAAAGGTAAAACTCTCAACTCTATGATTTATTACACCTATTGAGGAAGTAAATGAGTAGTAAAGATATTATAAAGTAATTTATTCAAAATAAAAGGGAAGAAAGTATGGAGAATTTTGCAAGTCCTCATAGATCTTGCTAGGGTTTGAAGGTTTGAAGAGGTAAGCGGCTAATCTACTTCATTCTTTTACATTTCAAGTGGATTTAGGTTAAATCTTGGAAGATCCATGGTGGATTTGAAATTTTATGGAAGTTTTGCTACTAGAAGCTTGATGCTCTCTTGTATGTTGAATCTTGAAAATTTTGGCCAAAAATTTATGGATTGTTGTTTCTTGATTTCCAAGGGTTAATGATTGATGAAACCCTTGAGGATTTGAGTTATATTTCTAGTGATTTGTTGGTGAAAATGGAAGAAATCTTTATGTCCACCAAGTGTCTGGTCTTTTGTTAAGGGTTGTTTATATGCAAATTTTCATAGTTTTTCTTGCTAAAAATCTTGGCTATATATTGTTTGACATGTTCATGGATTTGTTATGAGAAAATTGGGAAGATTTGATGGAGAAATGCTTGGAAAATTCTTGTGGGAAAATTCTGCCTTTGCTATCCAAAATAGGGGAAGATATTCCAGCCTTGATTTCCACATTTCTTAATAATTTTGGGCAAGTTCTTGTCCAAGAAACTTGTTAACACATCACTCTTTACTTGTACGTTGAATTTGAGACAAAACTATGAATTTCTTCCTTGTTTTCTTGTTGGAAAGTTTGCAAAATGGACTGAAACTCAGAGAGCATTTTCAGTCAACTTGTTAGATTTTCTAGTATTCATTGAAAATGAATTACAGTCTAAATTTTATACTGTTGGAAAGCCTTTGAGTCTAGTTTCAAACGCAACCAACGGCATTCAATTTCGATTTTTCTACATTGAGTTATAGCCGTTTTCCCGAGACTGCTCAAATGCCCTGATATGACACAACAGCTTTCTTGTGCCTCTGTGATTGCTATTTTTGACCACGAAAATGCATGAACAGAATTTTGATGTCTTCATAAGTAATGTATATCTATGTTTTAGCTTCGAAACGCCATAAAATTCATCTCAATCTGATGCGCGTATCTCCAGTTATGATCAAAATTCCGAGAGGTGTCAAAGCTGTCACTTTAATTCTTCTCCCTTGCACTCTTTCCTTCACTTTTCTTGGTTTAATTTAATATTTTTCACTCCATATTATACCTGAACCATTGACCTAACATGTACATGGATTTTCCCTTTGAATTGAGCTTGAAAACATGTGTTTTGGAAGACTTTTAAGGATGTAAAAATATGAAAATCTTGAGGAACATCATGGGACCGCCATCAGACTGAAGTTGGGGATGGATTGTTGCATAGCTAATCAATGGGGTTCTGTTTGGGTGTTTTACCGGTCTCTGTTTAATTGTCAAACTATTGGGGAGTCGTCACAACATTTAACTATCCAAGTACTACGAGGACTCGCAATTTTTCTTATTTTTATTTTATTTTACTGGTTTAATTAATTATTTACTCACCCGTTTTCTCCGAATAATTTATTCCAACCATTTTAAAATTATTTTCATGGAATAATTTCCCAATTACGTTCTTAAAATGTTTCGTTAGTAAATTTAATTTTTCTACGGCTCGTTTTGTGAGAAATAGCGAATAAACGTTTTTCGAGGTAAATTCGATCCGAGAGTATATTAGTCTTGGATACCTAAGGATGATTAAGAATAGACTAAAAAAAGTTGATTGAGGGATTAGATGTAAGTGAGTTTAAATTTAAGCTTATACGGCGCACGCGTCGAAAGTTTTCCGAAAGTCACGCCCGTACAAACTAATTGGAGATTTAGAGAATTAATATATGTAGGCACTCATGTTTTTATTTCTAAAATAGTTATTTTTATAATTATTTACCTTAGTAGTAGTTAATTATATTATCGTTATAAGAATTTCTTTTCAATTTCGCTTTAACGCGCGCGAATTGGAAGTTCGCGTAAATCGAGCCGGAACGGTTAAATATAGATTTAAGAAACTTATACTAGACTACTAAGAGTGAATAATTATAGTGTTAAAGGAGTTACAATTGAGGTTTAGTGCACCAGTGAAACAAATCCAAGAGAAATCGAATACGGAACCCGCGCACGCGACAACTATTAAGAGTTGACACCTATACCTACTATTTCATTATTCCACTCCAAGTTTCAGCACACAAACCTCTCTCATCTCCCACCTTAGTGACGGCTGGAACTAGAGAAAAGAAAGGAAAGAAAGCTCTGCATCATCTACTCCATTCTTGCTCCAAATCATCTCCAACTTTGCAACCAACTTCCACTTCACTTGGAGAGCAACTTAAGCTAAGGGAAAAGCATCATCTCACAGTTTTTCTTGGACTTTAGAGGTGCAAAAATTTCTGTTTTATCTCAAGGAGTAGGAGGTAATCATCCAACCATTTAATCTTGGCTTTAGTGGGTTTAATTGTTGCTATGAAGCTTGTAGCCTCATTATGGTTGTTGTTATTTGGATTTAAATGGTTGGAGTGGGCTCTATGAATTCCCACATTGGAGATATGGGCTGAGATGATGATATAATGATTGTTTGATGTTGTTTACATGTTATTTGAAGAGATTATGGATAGAAAATGAAAGAAAGGTTGAAGGAAATTTCCTACGAAAGCTGATCGAAAATCTGTTCTATTTTGCCGTGGCTTTAACTCAAATTTTTGTTGCTCAAATGACTTTCAAACTGATGTAGATATGTTATATATGATGTGTAGAAAGTTTCTACCAAGAATCATTTAATTTGATTGAGTAAAAGTGGAAATTTCGAAATTTTGGAAATCTGGAAAAGTGTATTCAGATGATCTGGACAGAGCACCTTTGAACGAACATATCTCTCTGTACGGAGGTCGGAATTGAGTGCCATCAGTGGCATTAGAAACTAGACATCCGTTTTCTAACGGTGTAAAATGCATCTCCTAATTCGAACTGAGTGAACCGTAGTAGTTTGCCAAAGTTCCCTGTTCTGTTCTGCTGCTCTGTTCGAGTACAATCGGAGTAGTTTAGAGTGAGATAAGTCGAAATTACTATTGCTATTCTGGTTTTACCCGAAATCGAGATTTGCGACTGTAATTGGGTGTTTTGGTCTGAATTGCTTCCGAATTGGTTGTTGAGGCCTTCTGATGAAATTTAGCCCTGTTTCTTAGCTTTCATCTGGTTTTGGAATTTCTGGATTTGGACTTGTAGAGCCTGAGTTATGATGTTTCTGCTAGAATGCGTTTTGGTGAATCTGTTTTACGTTTTTTATGTGGTATCTTGCATTTTTTACCTGTTTCCACTCAAAAATGGGTTGAGTGACCTTCTGTGATGTTGTAGCCCTGTCTTTTAGCTTCGAAATGGTGGGTCTTACACCTTCATCCGATAATTCTAGGGCATTTGGTGCCATTACCGCAAAAAGAGGTCAAAAACTATTTTTTCAAGGCCAAAGCTAATTGCATTTCTGAATTTTCTGGTTTTCTCTAATGTTTGTATATGTTTATGGAACCCTATTGGGGTCATATTTGGCATTGATTTATGATTCGTTGTCGAGTCTCATTGTACTTGTTTACATGTTTTAAGGCTTACTCTTATTCCGGTCATTTCCTAGCTAACTTTTGTACTTGTACTACTTTGAGCCTAGTGAACGGCTTTTGGGAAATGAGATGAATTTTGTGTGAGATGTTGGGACTGATTTGAGGAAATAATGAAGCCATGATGGCTGGAAAATAGGTAAAAACAAGGGATATGCTGCCGAAATTTTACTTGAAGGCTAGTTGGATTTACTTGTGATTTGAGCAAAGGGCTTTTGGGTTGTTTGCGCCTAGGTCTTCATGTTACCTTTTCGTTTCCAAGAAAATCATGTTTTCCACCCTTGCATTAGTATTTATTTGGCAAGGCGTACGACGTGTAGTCGAGCCTCACTTGTGCATTCCGTTTACTCGATTTTGGATATGAAACCTTCAATTAGTTTACTTTGATTATTTTAGGGTTTCTTGACGATTAAGGCCAATCTGAAGTGAAAACTTTTGAAGTTGAGCCGGTGAGTGTACCACTCCCCTCCATTGCTGTTTAACTTGATTTCTGCTCTGCAATCTGTTTAATTTGTTAGAGACGAGGGTGTACTTTATCACACTCGTTCTCTTGTCTGTTCATATGTCAATTTTGGTGTCAATCTGAATCTGTATCTGTATCTGTTCGGACGTCGTTTGGAAACTTGTAACCAACGACCTTTCTGTGACCTATGAGCTCAAATCCTGTGGCTAAGTTATTCGAGTCGGGCCGGCAAGTGCCTGGACGATTAGATAACGAACCACGGTAGTCTGTGAGAACCCGTAAAACCCTAATAATTTTCCTAGGGTTTATCCCCTGTAATAGCATGTTTTCTGCATTTTCCGGCTTAGGAAAATTTTCCTGGTGAATTTTATGAGTAATTATAGTTTTTAGATGATTTTTCTAGTATTGGAGAGTTTTTGAAAAATTAAGAATATATAACGGATGTGGGACCCACTAGTGCGAAAAGTTCGGAAAAAATCGGCCAATTAGGTTAAATTCCGAATACTAGTGGAAATTTATCGGGTGTTAAGAGATAAGTAGAGGGTGAGATTTGATTGATGTGAGAGAGACTTAAAGGATATAAATGCTTTAAATGTAGTGACAAGTGTCACTTGGTGAATGGTGGCACTTGTAGGACAACTATTCATTTTCTTGACTTTTTGACCAATTGCTAAAATATCTCAAAAATCACACAAAATTCATTCTTGTCTTCAACTTCTTGGCCGGCTCTCTCTCTAGGAAAAGAAAGAAAACTTCTCCAATTTTCAAGCTTCCAAGTAGCTCAAATCCTCCAAAACAATTGCCTAAATTTGTTTCTACTCCATAAAATCCCTCCATTTGGTGCTAGTAAGTGATTTTGTGGAAGTGTTCAAGGAAGCTAAGGTGTCCTACAACTCTCCCTCTCTTGTGTTCTAGGTAAGTGGTGTTTGAACTTCCTCCTACACTTAATGAAGCTTGAGTTGTGCTTAGTGGAAGCTAAAGTGATGACCTTTGTGATTTATTTCTTACTTTTGGATGAAATGATGAAGTTTTCAATTTAATGGTGATTTTTCTGGTTTAATTTGATCATGAGGTTGTGGCTGTCCATGATGGTTGGAAATGATGTTTTATGACTCTAGTAGGTGTAAATGATTGGTAATTGCAACCAATTTTGGATTTGGAAGGAAATGTGAAAAGTTAGGGTTTCATAACCCCCTTTTCTGTCCGGTTTTGTATCATATGGTTAGAGGCTGAATTGGCCTTGGTTTAAAACATGAAAGTTGTAGGTATTGATGTGTTTGAGGTGCCTGTAAAATTTCAGGGCAATTGGAGTAGTGTAGAGTGACAAATGTCGAAATTACTATTGCTGTTCTGGGTTCATCAGGATGGCAGAACTGCGCCTGTAATTGGCTGTTTTGACTGGAATTGCTTTGGATTTGGTTGTTGAGGTCTTCTGATGAAATGTAGCTTGATGTCGTAGCTACCATATGCCTTTGGAATTTCCGAATTTGGACCTGTACAGACTGAGTTGTACTAATTACAGCATAGTGTAATTTGTAAACCTGCAATTAAGGTTCTGGTTTGGTATTTTGCATATTTGACCTAGTTGTGCTAGGAATTTGACTGAGTGACCTTCTACATTGTTGTAGCCCTGTTTCTTAGCTTCGAAACGGTGAGTCTTGTACCCTCATCCGATAATCGTAGTGAAATCAGTGCCATTACCGGAAAATGAGGACAAAACTGTTTTTTTTGGGCCAAAACTAGTTACTTTACCAAAAATTTCTGGTTGCCTATGATGCTTGTATATGTTTATAAAACTCTATTGGGTTTGTGATTGGCATTGTTTTATGACTCGTTATCGAGTCTCATTGTACTTGTTTGCGTGTTCTAGGCCGTGACGGTGGTTCACGACGCACTTTTGACCACGGTGTATGAAACATCACTTACTTGATTAGTGAGTATACTACTCACTTAAATGTTACAATGTGGCTTTGTTATATGTGAATTTGATGCCTTGAAGGCTTATTTGGCTATTGGAAGTGATTGAGGTGAGGGTGTACTTGACCGCCCTCATCCCCTTGTGATTCCATTCATGACTGTTTACCGTTTTACTGAAATACTGCACTTGCTATATGAGATATTGAATTCCATTCATGGAAAACTGATTTGGTGTCGTTTGGACGAATATCCAACGGCCTTACTGTATTACTGAGCTCAGCCCCGAGGTAGTCAATTGAATCGAGCCGGCGATGGCTTGGTCGTGAAAATTGACATGCCACGGGGACTGTATTGGGGAATCTTGTAGTAATGAGACTCTTGGTTCCGGTATACTCGAGTATTACCAAAAGCTACTGATTGGAGTGCGGGCCCGGTTGGGGAATGTTAGGTGGAAGGAATGGAAGTGAAGTGAGGTCTACCGTTTGGTACTTTTAACATTGACGGAGGGTCAATGAGGTTGGATCAAGACTGTAAGCGTGGAAATGGGCTCTTGAGAGCCGTCCGTATCCTTTTACCGTTTTGTTTCATTCCTTAATTGTGTACTCTAATTGAAAGGTCATGCTATATGCTCTTTGTTGTTTATGTGGTAGTAACTCACTGGGCTTAAGCTCATTCCGTTCCATTTGTTTTCCTTACAGGAAAATGACCACTTTTGGAAAAGATTGTGTTAGTTGGTTGTCAAGTTGAGCTCATGTAAATGTATCTTTTGAATAGCTCTTTGAATGAAACCCTAATGTGTATTGGGTTCATTTTCTCTTGATTGGCAAATCGAACATGTATATTCATGATGAATGATTTTTGTGGCATGCCATTTGGTTGTAAATGTTGAATGTCAATATATGTATATGTTGGATTGATGTTTGGTTGAACTCCGGATTCTGACGTGTCCGGCACTGTTCATCATCGGCTTCGATTTTCGTTCTTTTTTTTATTTTGTGATTTTGACCTGTTTGCGCGCATTGGTGTGTTCCGGAACGTAGTAGATCGATGTAAACTGATCCGTTAGTCCTGGCGAGAGCTGGGCAGGCAGTCCGCTAACCCCTTTGGTTCGCCTTAGGGGAAGGTGGGGCTGTCACAGGTGGTATCAGAGCCTAGGTTTGAATTAGCCTGGGTGTTATAGGAATGCTTGATCTGAGGGTTTATTGTTTATGGTCTTTAAGCTTATTGATGCTTATTTACATTTTTGGTGTAGGATGGACAGATCCAGTGGACCTAGTGATGGCCCTGCAGGCAAGCGACCCCGTGTAGCGCTCCCGATGATTAAGTACCAGATCCGGCCAAAGGGGGCCGTTCTACGTTGGAGTCCTGCTAATCGCCGTAGACACTGCGAGTGCTGCCATACTTATGCTTACCCGAATGCCCTCGTTTTGGCGGTTGTGAAGGAAAGAAAGGAGCTGGCAAAAGCTAATGCCAAGCTTGAGGCTGAGGTGAATCTGTTAAGGGCGGCCAACGAGGGGCAAGCTAAGAGGATCGAGGATCTGAAGTACGATGTACTAGAGGTTGAGGATAGAGTTGATGATCTCTATACCTAACTTAGGGAGGCACGTGAGCGCGAGTCTAAGAGGGCTGGAAAGGTGAGGAATCGAGCCGCTGCAATCCTGAACCTCTGTGCCGAGGTGGTGGAGGGAGTGAGCGACGAGGACTCCTGTGCGGGGTCTGAGGCTGGGGATGGATCCACTCCGTCGAGTGGGTCTCATAGCTCGTCATCGGTCTAGGTTGCGACTCCTAGAGTTGTTGTGGATAGTTTTGGTCTTGTATATAGGGCGGATTGGGATAGAGCCTTAGCTAACCGTTTTGGATGTTGGGTTAGCTACATGTAAATCTCTTTTGATAGGCCAATCCTCGGGGGGATCGTTTATGTTCGTACGTGCCTTGGCCGTACTTGACTTGACTGATTGTATATATGTGTGTGGCTTGATCTTGTTTGGCTTGTATATATATGTTTGTGATCATGTTTGGAATGTATAAATATGTGTTATTGTGAAAGTTTAAGTGTTACTTACATGCCTTGTTACTACTTTGGTTTAGTACTCTTGTCTAGACCAAATAAAATTTATGGAAGGTACACGAAGTGGTCGGGGACGTGGGCGCGGAACTAGACAACCCACACCGGTTACGGGTACGGGGGAAACCTCTACTGGACCCAATCCTGAACCACAAGTAGACCCGAATGTGCAAATAGCTGCTGCTATGCAGCAAATGACAAACCTACTAGCACAAGTAGTGCAACAACAAGGCTAGAACCCAAACCCTAATCCCGGAAACCCTGGTCACCATATCGAAAGCGAAGATAGAGCTCTCGAACGATTCCAAAAGTTTGCCCCGCCGAAGTTTGTTGGGGGACCCGACCCGGACGTTGCCGAAAGGTGGCTTGAAAAGATGGTTAATATATTTGCAGCTCTACACTACCCTGACGAACGGCAGGTGACTTTTGCCGTGTTCCAGCTTGAGGGGGCAGCCCGTTCCTGGTGGAACGTAATTAGGCAGAAATGGGAAAGGGAGCAGACACCCAGGACTTGGGTGAACTTTATTAGAGAGTTTAATGCAAAGTTTTTCCCTCCTCTAGTCCAGGAGAGGAAGGAGGACGAGTTTATTAGGCTTCGCCAAGGGGCTCAAACTGTGGCAGAGTATGAGAATCAGTTCACCCGCCTGTCCAGGTTTGCACCTGAGTTAATCATGACTGAGCAAAGACGGATTAGGCGCTTTATTCAGGGTTTGAATGTTGAGATTCAGAAAGACCTCGCAGTGGCTCAAATCAATGCGTTTAGCGAGGTTGTGGAAAAGGCCCAACGGGTTGAAAGTGCACGGTTGCAAGTTCGGAACTTCCAGGCGAAGAAGCGTGGCTTTCCTGGGAGTAGTTCTGGACAGGGTGAGAAGAGTATTCCCTCTAAATTTGGACGAGGAACGGGAGGTGGTAGACAATCTGGTTCAGGTAGAGGGACTCCATTCAGGGGTGGCCAAGCTGGGCCAGGACAAAGGGGAAATGCTCAGAGTGGCTCGGCTTCAGCACCTCGTGGTCCCTGTGGGCACTGTGGGAAGCTAAACCACACCGAAGACAACTGCTGGAGGAAACAGGGCAAATGTCTGCGATGTGGAAGCGCAGACCACCAATTGGCTACTTGCCCGGTCCTGAAACAAGATGGAAAGGGAAGACAACCACCACCGAGGACCAATACTGGACCAGCAAAGGGAGACGGGTCCAAACCTAAAGTTCCAGCAAGGGTGTATTCCTTAGAGCCCCATCAGGTCCCAGAGTCTTCGAAGGTCGTAAAAGGTACGATCCCTATTTTCCACCGCTTTGCCAAAGTGTTAATTGATCCTGGTGCCACTCATTCGTTTGTTAACCCTGATTTCATGTGTGGCATCGATATAAAACCTGCTAGTTTACCATATGACCTAAAAGTTAGTACACCTACGGGAAATCAACGTTTGGTGACTAGTATGGTTTATAGGGATTGTGATGTATGGGTAGGTGAAAGGAGATTTTTAGGAGATCTGATTAGCTTGTCCATTAAGGGGTATGATGTGATTTTGGGTATGGACTGGCTAGCCAAATATAACGCCCAACTGGATTGTAAAACGAAGGTGGTAGAATTTCGCATTCCTGGCGAGGCAATCTTAAGGTTGGATATAAGGGGTAGGTTAGCCTCATCTGCTTTAATTTCGGGCATTCGAGCTAGGAAACTGATAAGTAAAGGGGCGCAAGGATTTTTGGCCTTTTTGATTAACACCCCTACGGATAAGTTAAAAGTGGAAGATGTGGCCGTAGTAAGGGAATTTCCGGATGTATTCCCCGATGAGTTAGTAGCCTTACCTCCGGAAAGGGAGATAAAATTCCAAATTGACCTATTACCTGGAACCTCACCTATCTCAAAAACCCCTTACCGAATGGCGCCTGCAGAACTTAAGGAGCTTAAGTTGCAATTACAAGACCTTTTGGAGCGGGGATTCATTCATGAGAGTGGGTCTCCTTGGGGAGCTCCTGTCCTATTTGTGAAGAAAAAGGACGGAACCTTGAGGATGTGTATTGACTATCGGGGTCTGAACAACGTAACAATCAAGAATAAATATCCACTGCCCCACATCGACGAGTTGTTTGACCAGCTGCAAGGAGCAGTGGTCTTCTCAAAGTTGGACCTCCGACAAGGATATTATCAGTTGTTAATTAGGAAGGAGGACATTCCGAAAACTGCCTTCAACTCGAGATATGGGCATTACGAGTTCGTCGTTATGCCCTTTGGACTGACCAATGCTCCCGCCGCCTTTATGGATCTAATGCATAGGGTTTTCAAACCCTATCTGGACCGATTTGTCGTTGTGTTCATTGATGACATTTTGGTCTACTCTAAGACACGCGAGGAGCATGAGGAGCATTTGAGAGTGGTGTTGCAGACGTTAAGGGAACATCAGTTGTACGCTAAGTTTAGTAAGTGCGAGTTCTGGTTGGAGAAAGTAGCATTCCTAGGGCACGTAATCTCCCACGAAGGCATTTCGGTGGACCCGGCGAAGGTTGAGGCCGTGACCAATTGGAAGAGGCCAGAAAATCCCACGAAAATTCGTAGCTTTCTAGGGCTAGCTGGATACTACCGACGTTTCATTAAAGATTTCTCCAAACTAGCAGGACCTTTAACTGACCTGACGAAGAAGCGTGGTCAGTTTATCTGGAACGCCCGATGCGAGACAAGTTTTTAGAAATTAAAGAGAAGATTGACCACGACTCCGATACTGGTCTTGCCAAATGGAGTGGACGGGTTCGCGGTGTATGCAGACGCGTCGCGAGAAGGTCTGGGGTGTGTCTTGATGCAGAACCGTAATGTAATTTCTTTCGCCTCTAGGAAGTTAAAACTTCACGAGCAGAATTACCCGACCCACGATCTGGAACTAGCTGCAGTTGTCTTTGCTCTGAAAAAGTGAAGGCATTACCTATATGGGGTGACCTTTGAAGTGTACTCGGATCACAAAAGTCTTAGATACCTTTTCTCCCAGAAGGAATTGAACATGAGGCAACGAAGGTTGATGGAATTTCTGGAAGATTACGACTGCACAATCAACTACCATCCGGGAAACGCAAATGTGGTAGCAGATGCTTTGAGTCGTAAGGTGCAAGTAGCAGGATTGATGATCAAAGAGTGGGATTTATTAGAATCCGTGTGTGAGTGGAGACCCTGTCTTGGGAGCCATAAGGTACTATTTAGCAATGTTAGGGTGACCTCCACTCTACTGGAACGCATTAAAAGAGGCGCAAAACGAAGATTTGATGATACGGAAGTGGGGAGAGAAGGTGGAGAAGGGAGAAACAACGGACTTCAATTTTAGTCCTGAGGGCATTTTGAAATATCGAAACCAAATAGTGGTACCGAAGGAGGAGTCGTTGAAAATGGAGATTCTGGAGAAAGCCCATCGGTCCAAATATACAATCCATCCGGGCAGCAGCAAGATGTATCAAGACCTAAAAGGAACCTATTGGTGGGACAATATGAAAAGGGAAATCGCTCAGTACGTGCAAAAATGTCTCGTTTGCCAACAGGTGAAAGCAGAGCATCAAAAACCATCGGGTCTGTTACAACCCTTGGAGATACCCGAGTGGAAGTGGGAAAACATCATGATGGACTTCGTTTCCGGTTTACCAAGGACGCAAAGAGGACACGATGCCGTTTGGGTGATCGTTGATCGATTAATCAAATCGGCCCATTTCTTGCCTGTGAACAAGAAGTATTCCATGGACAAGTTGGCCCGACTGTACATGGACGAGATAGTAAGGCTACGTGGCGTGCCTGTGAGCATCGTCTCCGATCGGGATCCACGGTTCGTATCTCGATTTTGGCAGAAGTTTCAAGAAACCCTGGGGACTAAACTCAATTTGAGCACGACCTATCATCCTCAGACGGATGGCCAATCAGAACGGACAATTCAAACTCTCGAGGACATGCTACGAACTTGCATTCTGGACTTTGGGGGCAACTGGGGTCAACACATGACGTTGGTAGAGTTTGCGTACAACAATAGCTTCCATTCATCGATTCAAATGGCTCCATACGAAACCCTATACGGACGAAAGTGCCGGTCGCCGATTTACTAGGACGAAGTTGGTGAAAAGAAAGCACTAGACCCGGCAACTATTCCATGGATGGAAGAGGCTCAAGAGAAGGTCAAGTTGATACGGCAACGACTCCAAACAGCTCAAAGCCGACAAAAGAGCTACGCGGATAACCGAAGAAAGGACTTGGAGTTTGAAATTGGAGACCATGTGTTCCTCAAGATCACACCCTTACGAAGTATCACAGCGGGCAAAGGAAAGAAACTTCAACCGCGGTACGTCGGACCCTACAAGATCCTCCAGAGGGTAGGAGCGGTCGCGTATCGATTAGAACTGCCATCCAGTCTCTCTCGAATTCACGATGTGTTCCATGTCTCAATGCTAAAGAAGTATCATCCCGACCCATCCCATGTATTACAACCGGAGGAGATTGAAGTAGATGAATCGTTTGCTTACGAAGAGAAACTTGTCCAAGTGCTGGACCGGAAAGTCAAAGAGCTCAGAAACAAGTAGATTCTGTTAGTAAAAGTGCTATGGAGAAACCATGGGATAGAGGAAGCTACTTGGGAAGTGGAAGAAGAAATGCGAAAGAAATACCCAAACCTTTTTGGGAGTTAAGGTGAGAAATTTCGAGGACGAAATTCTTTTAAGGGGGAGAGAGTGTGAGAACCCGTAAAACCCTAATAATTTTCCTAGGGTTTATCCCTTGTAATAGCATGTTTTCTGCATTTTCCGGCTTAGGAAAATTTTCCTGGTGAATTTTATGAGTAATTATAGTTTTTAGATGATTTTTCTAGTATTGGAGAGTTTTTGAAAAATTAAGAATATATAACGAATGTGGGACCCACTAGTGTGAAAAGTTCGGAAAAAGTCGGCCAATTAGGTTAAATTCCGAATACTGGTGGAAATTTATCGGGTGTTAAGAGATAAGTAGAAGGTGAGATTTGATTGATGTGAGAGAGACTTAAAGGATAGAAATGCTTTAAATGTAGTGACAAGTGTCACTTGGTGAATGGTGGCACTTGTAGGACAACTATTCATTTTCTTGACTTTTTGACCAATTGCTTAAATATCTCAAAAATCACACAAAATTCATTCTTGTCTTCAACTTCTTGGCCGGCTCTCTCTCTAGGAAAAGAAAGAAAACTTCTCCAATTTTCAAGCTTCCAACTAGTTCAAATCCTCCAAAACAATTGCCTAAATTTGTTTCTACTCCATAAAATCCCTCCATTTGGTGCTAGTAAGTGATTTTGTGGAAGTGTTCAAGGAAGCTAAGGTGTCCTACAACTCTCCCTCTCTTGTGTTCTAGGTAAGTGGTGTTTGAACTTCCTCCTACACTTAATGAAGCTTGAGTTGTGCTTAGTGGAAGCTAAAATGATGACCTTTGTGATTTATTTCTTACTTTTGGATGAAATGATGAAGTTTTCAATTTAATGGTGATTTTTCTGATTTAATTTGATCATGAGGTTGTGGCTGTCCATGATGGTTGGAAATGATGTTTTATGACTCTAGTAGGTGTAAATGATTGGTAATTGCAACCAATTTTGGATTTGGAAGGAAATGTGAAAAGTTAGGGTTTCATAACCCCCTTTTCTGTCCGGTTTTTTATCATATGGTTAGAGGCTGAATTGGCCTTGGTTTAAAACATGAAAGTTGTAGGTATTGATGTGTTTGAGGTGCCTGTAAAATTTCAGGGCAATTGGAGTAGTGTAGAGTGAGAAATGTCGAAATTACTATTGCTGTTCTGGGTTCATCAGGATGGCAGAACTGCGCCTGTAATTGGCTGTTTTGACTGGAATTGCTTTGGATTTGGTTGTTGAGATCTTCTGATGAAATGTAGCTTGATGTCGTAGCTACCATATGCCTTTGGAATTTCCGAATTTGGACTTGTACAGACTGAGTTGTACTAATTACAGCATAGTGTAATTTGTAAACCTGCAATTAAGGTTCTGGTTTGGTATTTTACATATTTGACCTAGTTGTGCTAGGAATTTGACTGAGTGACCTTCTACATTGTTGTAGCCCTATTTCTTAGCTTCGAAACGGTGGGTCTTACACCCTCATCCGATAATTGTAGTGAAATCGGAGCCATTACCGCAAAATGAGGACAAAACTATTTTTTTTGGGCCAAAACTAGTTACTTTACAAAAAATTTCTGGTTGCCTATGATGCTTGTATATGTTTATAAAACCCAATTGGGTTTGTGATTGGCATTGTTTTATGACTCGTTATCGAGTCTCATTGTACTTGTTTGCGTGTTCTAGGGCGTGACGGTGGTTCACGACGTACTTTTGATCACGGTGTATGAAACATCACTTACTTGATTAGTGAGTATACTACTCACTTAAATGTTACAATGTGGCTTTGTTATATGTGAATTTGATGCCTTGAAAGCTTATTTGGCTATTGGAAGTGATTGAGGTGAGGGTGTACTTGACCGCCCTCACCCCCTTGTGATTCCATTCATGACTGTTTACCGTTTTACTGAAATACTGCACTTGCTATATGAGATATTGAATTCCATTCATGGAAAACTGATTTTGGTGTCGTTTGGATGAATATCCAACGGCCTTACTGTATTACTGAGCTCAACCCCGTAGGTAGTCAATTGAATCGAGCCGGCGAGGGTTTGGTCGTGAAAATTGACATGCCACGGGGACTGTACTGGGGAATCTTGTAGTAATGAGACTCTTGGTTCCGATATATTCGAGTATTACCAAAAGTGTATATCCCAAAGACAACCAAGAGGGGGGGTGAATTGGGTTGATTAAAATCTTAACCAAATTTATGCACTTTTTCTTTAATAAAAATTTACCTTCTTTTCTAGTAATGATCAACCAAGTAGATTAGAAGACAAGAGCAATATTGATCAGAAAAACAAGTATAGATAAGCAATGAGAATTTTATTAAACAGAAAAGTAAGATAGGGAATCAAACCAAGTGTCTACCAAGCTATCCTCAAACTTGAAGACCAATCACTAGGTTGAGCAACTTCTCTTTGATGAAAGAAGATCTACTAGATGTACAATGGAGGGAGCACTTTCTCCTTGCCCTAAGCCTCACTTAGTCAAGCTAAGAAGTTTTACAACCACTTAGAAAACCCTCAACAAAGCTACACTAAAGATCCTTTCAACCACAAAAGAAATGCTCACAAGAAGTTCACACCACTTTCAAACAAATCTCGCTTTGAAGACTATTTTCTCGCTAAAATATCTCTTGAGATCTTGTAAACAAAGTGTGCAAAAGTCCCTGCTTGGTTCAGACCAGTTTGATTTTAAAGGGAACCAGAAATGGGCTTCATCAATGCTTCCAACGGATAGAAGGCAGCTGAAGAGTCAACTAGCCGTTGGGGCTGTCGGACGTCCGATGATCAAATCATCGTCCGAACCAATCGTCCGAGAATAGCCAAGTTGAAGTTCGGACGTCCGATGCGTTTGTTTCATCCGACAGCATAGCGTCCGATCGTTGGCAGAGAGTTGGCAAGTCATCTTGGAATTTTTCGGACATCCGATGCGGTTGATGAGCGTCCGATGGCAAGCGTCCGATCCTTCCGGACGTCCAATGCTTCCTTACGAGCGTCCGACAGAGCTTCCTTCTTGATGCTCTTTATCCTTTCGGACGTCCGACAGATTCCTTCTGGACGTCCGACATGAGTGTCCTGTTTTTGCTTCTTCTTTTGGTTGATTTGCATCTCATGACATATGCGTACCTGATTCTTTGGTAGGCAAAGACACTTATATTTGAAGAAGGTTAGATAAACATTTCAAAGAACTTTGTGATCATCAACAACATTGTCACACTTTAAAAGATAGTATCTTTGATCGGAACAAAACAATGACTAGATTTGTTTATATTTCCAATCTTGTTTACCACTTCCAAAGTATCGTAGTGAACATATGCTTTCTTTGTTCCATCAGGCCTGATCAAAGTGTTCACTTTCTTGGTCTGTCTAAACATTTCAAAGAACTTTTGTGATCATCAAAACCAAGAATAACATTCTCCCCTTTTTGATGATGACAAAACAAAAGTTTGAAATGAAATTTGATGATTGCAGTATAAGCTCCCCCTTTCTCAAGAGCTCCCCCTTACTTAGTGGATCATAAAGTTTTGAAAATTTTGAAAAACTCCCCCTCACTTGGCTGCCCATCCGAGTTAAACAATTTTCCAAAAATATGACAATTAAGCATATCAGCCAATCCAAATTTAAACAATCAATCCAACATATCCAACATCACCAATCATCAATCATCAATCAATCCAGTCCTCTCCCCCTTTTTGTCATCACAAAAGGGCAACCAATCACATCCAACACATCCACAAACACATTCATCAATGCAAACCAAATTCATTACACCAAAATACTTAAACATCCATAAACACAGTCATCATTCAAAATACTTAACATAAACATACAGTACCAACAAGAAAAACATTACAAATGTTGAACGTTACAAACACATAAAATAGACAAACAGAATGCAAATGTCCTAAGTAGTGAACTATGTGGATCCAGGTGTTCTTCGAGAGAGCTGATATTGGGAGAGGTCTTCCTCATCAGTTTCTTCATCATCTTCAGCAACTTCTTCAATTGGTGCCTTGCCTTTGTCTGATGTGGAAGGGCCATGAGGAGTCACAGGAGTTGATGAATTCGGATCTGGAACTGATGAACCTGGATCAGTGGTGCGAGGTTCTTTGTCATGTGAGACTTCCTCAACCACAGGTGGGGGAAAAAGAAGGTTCTTTTTGTCTAGAAAGGCAGTTTGTTGCTCAGAGGACATGGTGAGCATTAGGCCATGTTCTAGAAGAAGAACATGCTGTTTGAGTTCATGAAGAAGCTCAATCACTCCATCATTGGAGGAGGAAGATGCCTTAGTGGCAGATTTCCTAGGATGAATGGGAGTGAGTGCAATAGATGAAGGATCATGTGCAGCCTTAGACCTAGGTTCACTAGAAGATCCCCCCTTATAAGCCCACATATTATCTTTAAAAACAAGATTTTTCCTTTTAAAATACCCTTTGGTAAAGGCATAAGAAGATGCTTCTTTGGGACAAACACCTAGAATTGGAACTTTGAAAAACTCAAAAATCTTTTGAAGAAACTTTCCATAGAATAGTTTTCTGCGAGAATCAGTGGCATAGCGAAGTAAAAACTTGTACATGACAAAACCAAAATCAATCCGAATTTTTTCTCGAAAACAATAAAAGAGGTACAACTCCATTTTGTTTGCATCAGTTCTATGGCCATCAGTAGGCACAAGCAGGTTTGAAATGATAGAAAAGGCAATTAAATTCACAGGGGCAAGATCATTCAGTTTAGCATCAGCAGGGGAGGAAAAACTTCTTTTAAAATAGGTCAACATTTTAGCCCCATCAAAATGATTATCAGCATTAGGATGCTCTTCATAGGAAAAGAAATTTACAATTTTATCCTTGCACCCACGTTCAATGGTAGTATTTAAAATGGAATTCACAATGTCAGAGTCAAAGATTAAATCTACCCCATTAACCCTGGAAAAGATTTCAGTTTGGTCAGACCCTTTCCTAAGATTAGCAAAAAATTGATGCAGCATTTCAGGATAGTAAACATTTGGCATAGAAATGATATGCGACCATTTCTGAAAAGCAAACAACTTCAGAATGGGTTATAAACCTATGAGACGAAATTCAGAAGGGTTTATAGTGCGTTGAGGGATGACACCTTTCTGGGATATCAAGGAGTGTTTGTCTCTTGCTGTATCATCAAAGAATGTAGGGGGTGGGGCTGATTTTGGAGGCGGTTGAGAAGATGTTCCCTGTCCAGATTCAGGCTGAGATAAGGGTTGTGGTGTAGGCCGTGACATTTGACTCTTGATAGCTCCCCTTTTGAAGCGTTTGGATGTCCGTTTGACAGTAGGAAGATCCTCATCCTCATCCCTGAGTGGATGCTTGCGTCCGGCAGTAACCTTTCCTCCCCTTAGATTCACCATTGTGCGAAATGTGTGGAATGAAGGATGCAAATGATGCACACAGCAGTAGGGAAGTGAATCGCACAGAAATTTTGGGACAAAAAGGCCTTGATCAAGAGTTGTCAGAGCAGTTATGAAAGAGTAGGGTTTTGAGGGAAATTTGGGAATTTGTGAAATGTTATGCGATTCGGTGAAATGATTAGGAGAAATGAATCGCAATCAGTCAGAAAAAGTTTTGTTTGAGTCAATTTGAGAATGAGAGCTTCAAAATGGTACGAATTTGAGAGTGAGGGAAGAGAGAGTTTTCGTCCGAGAGGAAATAGAATAGGAAGAGTCTGAAGCAAATGAGGAAGAAAGTTGTTTAAAAAATTGAGCCGTTGCACTGTCGGACGGCCGAACGAAGTTGTGTGTCCGACAGCTGCGTCCGAACAGGCGCAATCTGGAAAATTGCTGAAGAACATCATCGGACGTCCGTTCATCCTATTCGGACGTCCGAAGGCTATGAAAAATTTAAGATGATTTTTCGATTATTCCTAATCTTGATCTTAGATGCATGAACTGATCTAATGGCAAAGCTTTTGTAAAAATATCAGCAAATTGATCTTTAGAACAAACATAATTTACACAAATTTCACCTTGTTGAACAAGATCACGAATAAAGTGGTGCTTTATATCTATATGCTTAGTCCTAGAATGTTGAATGGGATTTTTTGGTCAGATTTATGGCACTAGTATTATCACAGAATACAGGCATGCAGTCATACAACAATCCAAAATCATTCAAAGTGTGCTTCATCCATAAAAGTTGAGCACAACATGCACTAGCGGCAATATATTCCGCTTCGGTTGTAGACAAAGAGATTGCATTTTGTTTCTTGCTAAACCAAGAGACTAAACAATTTCCAAGAAAATGACAAGTTCCACTAGTACTCTTTCTATCCACACGACAACCTCCAAAATCAGCATCCGAATAACCATATAGTGCAAACTCATTAAATCTAGCATACCAAAGACCATAGTCTAATGTACCTTTCAAATACCTAAAAATCCTTTTTATAGCATTCAAATGTGATTCTTTTGGACAAGATTGAAATCTAGCACACAAGCAAACAGCAAACATAATATCAGGTCTACTTGCGGTTAAATAGAGTAGGCTTCCGATCATACCTCTATAATGCTTTTCATCCACATGATTACCTTCTTCATCTTTGTCAAGCTTTGTAGAAGTGCACATTGGAGTTCCAACTTGCTTTGAGTCCTCCATGCCAAACCTTTTCAGCAATTCCTTGGTATATTTTGCTTGATTTATAAAAATTCCCTCAAGAGCTTGATGTATTTGAAGTCCAAGGAAGAAATTTAATTCTCCCATCATACTCATTTCAAATTCACTTTGCATAGTGGTGGAAAACTCCTTACATAGATACTCATTAGTAGCACCAAAAATAATATCATCAACATATATTTGCACAATAAGAAGGTCATTCAACACTTGCTTAGTAAAAAGTGTGGTGTCCACAACACCCCTTTTGAAACCATTTTCAATCAAGAAACCACTTAGTCTTTCATACCAAGCTCTTGGAGCCTGTTTAAGATCATATAAAGCTTTAGATAGTTTAAACACATGACTTGGAAATTTCGTATTTTCAAAATCGGGGGGTTGATCCACATATACTTCTTGATCCATAAAACCATTTGGACTTGTTTGATCCTTTTTCCTGAAAAGATAAAGTGTTTGGTACCCTTTTTAATTTTTGGGTCCATAATAGTTAGCATTGTATCTAACTAACCACATGCATCTCATCCCTTTGTTCAGATTTCTTTTCACATAGCAATCTCCACTCAAATGCCCTTTTTGACAACAAAAACTACACATAATGGAAGAGTTCTTAACATGTACTGGTTTAACATATCTCAATCCACCTCTTCTATATGTTGTGAAGCCATGTGCAATTTTGTTGTGTGCAAATGTTCTTTGAAAAGCAGTAAGATGAGTAGATGACATGTTCTTTTTGAAAAAATCCTGCTTTCTTGCTTTCAAGGTTTCATCCAATTTGTCCATTCTTTTCTTCAAATCACCATGTCTTTCCTTCAGTATTTCACAAATATTTGTCTTTCTAACAAGCTCATTTTGAACATCACATCCGGCTCTTACAAGACATTCATTGTCAGTCTTTAGTTGTTTGTTTTGTTGAAAAAGACTTGTGTTTTCTTGAATAAGAAAAGCAATTTTCTGTTTTAACAGCTTGTTTTTGTCATAAGATTCCTTTAAGACATTATGCAGTTTTTCAACAAAGGATTCAAGATCATCATCTTCATCATCATCACTTTCAGATTGAGAGTGTGTGGAAGTTACCTCATTATTTCCAATAGCCATGAAAGCCATTTGAGCTGATTCTTCTTCTTCTTCAACTTCCCCTTCGGAGTTGCATTCATTCCAAGTAATCTGAAAGTTGTTGAATCTTGGCTTTCGATCAGCTTTTCCATCTTTCATCTTCTTCATGGGGCATTCGTTCGCATAGTGTCCAAGATGTCCACATTCGAAGCATTTGTCCAACTGTTTCTTGTTGAAATCTTGTTTTCCTTTGTACTTTGCGATAGATGGCTGATTCTGGAATTGATTGCTAGGTCCTCCCCTTCTAAACTTTCTTTTATTCAAGATTCTCTTGAAGCCTCTGGTGATGAGAGCAAGATCATTATCATCACCATCCGAGTCTTCATCATCCAAGTGAGCTGTATCATCTTCACCTTGAGTAGTCTTTAGAGCAATATTTCTCTTTGCTCTAGCATCCTCTTCCTCCTGCACTTTGGATTTCAATTTCAATTCATAAGAGGTTAGTGAGTTAATGAGAGATTCAATAGGCACAGAATTTAAATCCTTAGCCTCCTCTATTGCAGTCACTTTATTTTCCCATTCTTTGCCCAATGTATTGAGAATTTTCCTGTTCTTCTCTCCCAATGTGTACTCTTTGCCCAACACCTCGAGATCTTTGATCAAGTCATTGAATCTGCAATACATTTTGTCAATATCCTCAAGAGGTTCAATTTTAAATGATTCATACTTTGTGACCAAGATAACCTTTTTCTGCTCTCTCACATTATCACCACCCTCATGGATTTCTCTTAGCTTATCCCACATTTCTTTGGCCGATTTACAGTCTTTTACTCTAATTGATTCATTTGAATCTAAGGCACTATAAAGAACGTTCATGGCCTTGGCATTCAATGTGAGGTTAGTCCTGTCTTGAGCATTCATTTCAGCTCTCGTTTTTGGCCGAAGCAACCCTGTATCTGCATCAAGAAAGTTAGCTTCATGCGGTCCTTCACTCACAATAAACCATAGTTCAATATCAATAGATTGCAAAAAGATAATCATCCGTTCTTTCCAGCTAACATAGTTAGAGCCACTAAACATGGAAGGCCTAGTAACAGATTGCCCCTCAACAAACATAGCATGACTGGTTGTCATTTTTACTCCAAGCCGTTAGAGCTTAATCTCAAGGAGACAAAGTTCTGATACCAATTGTAAGTCCCAAAGACAACCAAGAGGGGGGTGAATTGGATTGATTAAAATCTTAACCAAATTTATGCACTTTTTCTTTAATAAAAATTTACCTTCTTTTCTAGTAATGATCAACCAAGTAGATTAGAAGACAAGAGCATTATTGATCAGAAAAACAAGTATAGATAAGCAATGAGAATTTTATTAAACAGAAAAGTAAGATAGGGAATCAAACCAAGTGTCTACCAAACTATCCTCAAACTTGAAGACCAATCACTAGGTTGAGCAACTTCTCTTTTATGAAAGAAGATCTACTAGATGTACAATGGAGGGAGCACTTCCTCCTTGCCCTAAGCCTCACTTAGTCAAGCTAAGAAGTTTTACAACCACTTAGAAAACCCTTAACAAAGCTACACTAAAGATCCTTTCAACCACAAAAGAAATGCTCACAAGAAGTTCACACCACTTTCAAACAAATCTCGCTTTGAAAACTATTTTCTCGCTAAAATATCTCTTAAATCTTGTAAACAAAGTGTGCAAAAGTCCCTGCTTGGTTCAGACCAGTTTGATTTTAAAGGGAACCAGAAATGGGTTTCATCAATGCTTCCAACGGATAGAAGGCAGCTGAAGAGTCAACTAGTCGTTGGGGCTATCGGACGTCCGACGATCAAATCATCGTCCGAACCAATCGTCCGAGAACAGCCAAGTTGAAGTTCGGACGTCCGATGCGTTTGTTTCGTCCGACAGCATAGCGTCCGATCGTTGGCAGAGAGTTGGCAAGTCATCTTGGAATTTTTCGGACATCCGATGCGGTTGATGAGCGTCCGATGGCAAGCGTCCGATCCTTCCGGACGTCCAATGCTTCCTTACGAGCGTCCGACAGAGCTTCCTTCTTGATGCTCTTTATCCTTTCGGACGTCCGACAGATTCCTTCCGGACGTCCGACATGAGTGTCCTGCTTTTGCTTCTTCTTTTGGTTAATTTGCATCTCATGACATATGCGTACCTGATTCTTTGGTAGGCAAAGACACTTATATTTGAAGAAGGTTAGATAAACATTTCAAAGAACTTTGTGATCATCAACAACATTGTCACACTTTAAAAGATAGTATCTTTGATCGGAACAAAACAATGACTAGATTCGTTTATATTTCCAATCTTGTTTACCACTTCCAAAGTATCGTAGTGAACATATGCTTTCTTTGTTCCATCAGGCCTGATCAAAGTGTTCACTTTCTTGGTCTGTCTAAACATTTCAAAGAACTTTTGTGATCATCAAAACCAAGAATAACATTCTCCCCTTTTTGATGATGACAAAACAAAAGTTTGAAATGAAATTTGATGATTGCAGTATAAGCTCCCCCTTTCTCAAGAGCTCCCCCTTACTTAGTGGATCATAAAGTTTTGAAAATTTTGAAAAACTCCCCCTCACTTGGCTGCCCATCCGAGTTAAACAATTTTCCAAAAATATGACAATTAAGCATATCAGCCAATCCAAATTTAAACAATCAATCCAACATATCCAACATCACCAATCATCAATCATCAATCAATCCAGTCCTCTCCCCCTTTTTGTTATCACAAAAGGGCAACCAATCACATCCAACACATCCACAAACACATTCATCAATGCAAACCAAATTCATTACACCAAAATACTTAAACATCCATAAACACAGTCATCATTCAAAATACTTAACATAAACATACAGTACCAACAAGAAAAACATTACAAATGTTGAACGTTACAAACACATAAAATAGACAAACAGAATGCAAATGTCCTAAGTAGTGAACTATGTGGATCCAGTTGTTCTTCGAGAGAGCTGATATTGGGAGAGGTCTTCCTCATCAGTTTCTTCATCATCTTCAGCAGCTTCTTCAATTGGTGCCTTGCCTTTGTCTGATGTGGAAGGGCCATGAGGAGTCACAGGAGTTGATGAATTCGGATCTGGAACTAATGAACCTGGATCAGTGGTGCGAGGTTCTTTGTCATGTGAGACTTCCTCAACCACAGGTGGGGGAAAAAGAAGGTTCTTTTTGTCTAGAAAGGCAGTTTGTTGCTCAGAGGACATGGTGAGCATTAGGCCATGTTCTAGAAGAAGAACATGCTGTTTGATTTCATGAAGAAGCTCAATCACTCCATCATTGGAGGAGGAAGATGCCTTAGTGGCAGATTTCCTAGGATGAATGGGAGTGAGTGCAATAGATGAAGGATCATGTGCAGCCTTAGACCTAGGTTCACTAGAAGATCCTGTCGCGCCCCATTTTTTGATGAAATAAATAAATGGTTAAAAAATGTGTTTTTTGTGATCTGAAAATGAATTGTGGTTTAAAAGAAAAATGGGTCTAAATGGGGATTTGAGAATGCGACGATTTGACCCAAAATTATAGTTTAAAAAGGGTTTTTTGAAATGAAAATTGGAGTCGCCACTTGGTAATGAGTTAAGGTGTACCAAGTCACCTAAAAATGAATTTTTAAAGAAAAAATAGTAAAAAATAGTAAGAAACCCCTTTTAAACGACTCCTAGTCCACGTAAACCAATGAAAAAGGTTCGGGAGTCACATTTGACGAAGGGGAAGGCAAGGATAGAAATCCAAGGCACCCCTTCGACCTAGCCAAGGCTAGTTGCGTGATTTAATCAAAGTTTTTCTTGTTTTAACCAAAGAATTTATTACATTTGGATGCACTACATGAATGCAAACCCTAGACCTAGGGGGATTGGGGGAAATTTTCCTTCAAAGGTTGAGTGGTGCCACTCACATTAATTGTGAAGCCCAATAACGATCCTTTGAAGAAGTCACGAATAATGCGAGTGGGATGCAAATGAATGGAATGTATGTATGCAATGTGAGGACATGAGTTTGAAAAAGTAATAAAGGGCAATAATATGTAAGTGAAAATGTGCACGTGAGTGGGCAAAGTACGGTATGTGAAATGATAATATGAAGTGCATGTGTGCAAGTGATGATAAAAGTGTTCGTGTGCAAGTGAAGGGATAAAAGGTGTACGTGTGCAAATGGGAGGAAAAAAAAATGAAAGTGTAATGATAGAGTGGATGCATGAACCTAGGGAATTCATGCATAATGGGTACGGGGAGACCGAAATCGTGACTCAATTTGCCCTTTGATAGAGAGGATACAAGCGTGCTAAGGCTTAGAAAAAGCCACACTCGTCTATATCCCATATTTAAGGGGACTCTCAAGCAAATGAACCTATACCTAGCATGAAATGCAAAAATCCTAAAATGGAGGGAAAAGGGGTTCGAGGGGCATGCAAAATGATAAAACTAAAAAGAATGCATGACATGTAATGAACACGCAAACATGTACTAACGAGGGGAAATCCCTAAGGGTCTAGCGTTGGACTAGCCCATTCTATGAATTCCGACTAGCATTGGACTAGCGGAAACGTACATTCATCCATCACATTCATTCATGCTATGGAAAGCGAGTAGACATGCTAAACACTTATAAACACATAGCACATAACATTTAGCATGCTCGACTAGATGCAAGGCCCTAATAAAGCAAATTAACACATAGCAATTAAACATGCAAGACACATAAGACAATCAAAGCCCTAACTATTACATTTGCTAGCTAGGCACACGTCTTCGATAGGTCTTCATTGAATGCTCCTCCAAGCCCTATCTATTATATTAGGGAGATCCTACTACGATCTAAAAGGGGGAAAGAGAATAAAATAGCTGAATCCCTAACTATTACAAGCCAAGAGGTGTACACATACCCCATAAAGAATAACTTAAATAAAGAGCAAAAATAAATGACATAAATAAAAGGAATTAAAGAAAAGCTAGGAAAGCAAAGTAGACATGCAATTCACTTAGTACATTGGATCACATAGGAGAGATAAACAAAGATAAAAGAAATTATACCTTCCCCTAATGGTAAGCAAATGAAGGAAAATGGCTTCAAAACAATAAAGGGGTCAAGGCATCAATTTAAAAGTAAAGTATAAGCAAAAACATCAAAACCCACCTAATTGCAACTTGAATGAGCTCAAAAAAAATGCTTAAAAACCAAGAAAACGGAATAACCCGTTCAATTTCCAAATATAGCATCTACTAAAGACCCAAAACAAGCATTACTCAAACATTCAAGTCCAAATAAATCGTTTAAGCACTTCAAAGATCTCAAAAAAATAAAGGAAAAGCCAAACAATGATTGAAGTTGCAATGATCTTAGGACTCAATTACAAGATACTAGAACATGCTTGGGCTCTTGTGGAACAAAAAGAAACTTAGAGGGATCAAATTGATTGAATGTTCCAATTACTTGGGCCTTAGTAGAACAAAGGGGAATTTGAGGGGTTGAAATGCAATTTTCGAAAATATTTTGCATGCAAACTTACGTAAAAGAACAAATTCTGCAACTAAAGCTTCTATACTGAAATGAATGTCTGCTGCATTTTCGTTTTCAACCATAGATCCCACAAACTAAAACAAGTTTTGATCAAACTCCCTCAAACCAAAGTCTTAACTCGGGATTAAGCAACTCCACACACAGCTTTGATATTCAAACCAGCAAAAACATATGAAGAAATCAGCAAACATTGAAGAGCGAAGTCTGCTGCATTTTATTTCCAAGCTTGCAACAATTTTCAGCAAAGTGTTCAACCATAGCTCAAAGATTTCAGCCTTTAAACATACAAACTCAACACCAAAAATCCCATTTCTTCACCCTTGACATCAGATTGAACTAGCAAAGGGTGACCAAACCCAGTTTTAGTAGGCTGCTAACAAGATAAAAACATGAAATGCAGCTTTTCTTTTTTTGATTTTTACCCCAACTTAGACAGGTTTACATGCCAATATGTGAGAAGCTCTAACTAACATTCAAACCAGAAATGCCAAGCTTCAAACTCATTGTCATTATCATCTAATTCTCATAAAACTTGATCGAAACAGCCATCTATAAAATGCATCAAAAGAAAAGGTGAAACCTGCGGTAATCTAAGGAAAAGGAAAAGGGCTGCATGCGCTGCTATGAAATTTCCCAAAACACATTTCTAACTTCAGATGTTATTCATGGTATATCATTCAAATATAGATAACCAAGACAAACAAAGTTAATTGAGTCACAGCTTCAACAAAAACAAAGAAAAAGGGCCGACATGTCCGAATTGCTGCAATCAAGTCAAAAAGATTCAAACTTGTTGCAGTAAGTTCTTAACCTAAGGACCCAAAAACAAGAACCAAATTCACATAAGGAATTTCGACACCAGTCATCGAAGCGTTGAACAACATCCAGACTCTTCATAGTCCCATCATCTTAAACAGATTCACAATGAACGCATACAAGAGTAACTTCAGCATTTCATGAATCCAACGACTAAAAGCAGGTAAAAGCTATTACCTTTACACTTTTTTAGGATCCAAATGGGAACTGAGATGATCGATAGTAAGGGTCCTCGTTGAACTGAAAACCTTCTTCTTCTGATGCTGCTGCTCCTTCGTCTTTTCCTTGCTATTTCTCCGTCGATGCTTCACCAGCCACCAACTAGGCTCTCGGTTGTTGTTTCACTCCCCTTACCCTCGAAGTTCCGACTCTCTCTCACTCTCCAAGCCTAAACACTCCCTCCCTCTGTTTCTCTTTTTAGTTCCCCTTTCCTGCTTACGGCTCAATTCTCCCAAAAACAGTTTTCCTCCACCTTCAGTCTTTTTTTTTTGATTTTTCTCTCTTGCTTAGTTTTTCTTTCCGCTGTTCCTTTCATTCTCTCCAGATTTTCTTTTCTGTGTTTTTGTCTTCCGGATCCTCTCTCCCCTCCTTAGAAACTCTCCCCCTGCGGCTGTCCATCCCTTTTCTATTTATATGGGAGCTCTGCCCTAAAATCTCAGCAATCTCTGCTATATTTGCAGTCAAGGGCTGCCCGAAGCCCTTCCTTGCAAGCTGCAAAAAAAAAACGCAGCTTGCTATCGCGTATTGCCTTTTTTTTTTTTAAATAATGTAACAAAATAATAATAAAAGCTAAGTAATAAAATATAACAATTTTACATCAAAAAAAACAAACTAAAACAACAAAATTGCCATTTTCAATCTTTTCTTTCATTTTTCATTTTTCTTCTTTTTTTTTTTTTTTTAGTTTCAAGAAAACATTGAATTTAAAAGACTAAATCATTTTTTTTTGAATGCTTTCCTTTTTCTTTTTCCCTTTTTCAAGAAATTCCATGATAAAAACTTAAAAATAAAAATAAAAATAAAAATAAACTAGAAACTAAAAACTAAAAAGCGAATAAAACTAACACTATACAAAATAAAAAACTAAAAATAAAAAAAAAACATGAAATTACACCAAAAATTTGGTGTCTACAGTTTGCCCCTCTTTGTCTGAGTTTTAAAAAAACTTGAGACAAAGAAGTAGACACCAAATACTTACCTGTCTCTTCTATCTGCTTCTGAAAATAAAATAAACAAGTCAACACTCGGCTGAAATTATTGGACAAAATGATGTAATAACATTGCAGAAAATATGACCGAACTCATGTGGAGTTGCCTACGTATCCCATAACGGGAATCAGGTCAAACGTAGTTCGGATGCAAGTGCATTGACTATATTTGATCTTTGCAAAGTAGAAGAAGTTAAACTCTCAGAACTTCTAAACATGAATTACAAAATGACTGACAGACTAACTATCAATCCAATGATCAAGCAGATGGTCAAAAAAAAGCGGTCAGTGGGATAAAACCCGAGCCTGCCGAGGTCGGAGGGATAAAACCCATGCCCAACGAAACATAAAAGCGGTTAGTGGGATAGAACCCGAGCCTGCCGAGGTCGGAGGGATAAAACCCATGCCCAACGAAAATAAAAGCGGTCAGTGGGATAAAACCCAAGCCTGCCGAGGTCGGAGGGATAAAACCCATGCCCAACGAAACATAAAATCGGTCAGTGGGATAAAACCCAAGCCTGCCGAGGTCGGAGGGATAAAACCCATGCCCAACGGAACATAAAAGCGGTCAGTGGGATATATTCATATAAACTTTCGTAGGCTTTTGAGAAAACAAATGGTAAACAACTTCCTCTAAAATTGCCCCAGTGTGATGCTTATCGGATTGTCCGACCTGCAAGAAAAGAAATAATGATAGATAATACCGCCATCATTCGATCAACCTCTTCTTCAAGAAAAGTGTAAACATGAGCATTTGGGCTTCTCGTTCGACGAAGTGAGCACTTCAACTCGGCCCTGCAAACCATGTCAAATTCTCATAATATGCAGACCCACGTATCATCTAGTATCTATTCTCTTCGATAAATCATAGGGATTGCCATTTGATAGAACAAAAGAGACAAATGCGACCATGCAACACATGAAAAACATTCTAGTTGCACATAATGATGAAAGATCTTAACAATATAAACACAATCCTCTACTTTTATTGCACAAAAAAATCATTTCAAATAAGTAAGCCTGTATACTCAAATTTCGTGTCTGATAAGTCAAAAACTTTGGCTTTCGAACAAAGTGCTACACTTGACCCTTTGGACATCATCTCTTCGGAGTTCCAATACTTGACAACAGAACCACAATGTGAGGAGAAATTCCAATGAACTAAGTCACCAGCTCTTCAAATCCAAACTTACTTTTCCTTATGAAACCCTACCTCAGCGCCCTTTCGGGTTTTCACTAAGGTTGCCCCCACCCATTATTTTCTTTTCCTGTGTTTCTTTTTCCTTTTCTTTTTTTCTTTTTCCTTTTTTTTTTTTTTTAGGTGCCCTTGCGGGTTTTCACCTAGCAAACCAATCTTGTCTATCGCCCATATCAATCTGGAGATGTGTTTTAAGAAATAATGGCATCAGTATAACAATTCTTCCCTTGCAAAATAGGCGAAGATGTTTTTGACATCATGTGCCACTTGATTAGAAATTGTCCTAAAAAGGCAGTATAAAGAACAGAAGTCAGGACTTTTAGGTTTTTGTAATGGGGTCTGGTGGGGTGCTTAGAAAAGATTAAGGCTTGAAAGCGGATTTCAAGTGTGGTTTAAATGATCGGAGATCGCATTTTTCAAATTAACCTTACTAATAATTGCCCCAGTTTATTCTCAATCGAGATCTTCCTCTTTTCATTTTTCTTTTCATTTTCCTTTATAGCTTTTCCTTTTGAATCCTCTCTTTTCTTTTCTCTTCTTTTCCTTTCTTTCTCATTCTTAGCTTTTTCGACTCAAAACTTGCCCCAGTATGGGGTTTGCGATTCTCAGGGGATGCCAAACGAAATAATTTGCTCTGAAGGCTCAAAAGGGACAACTAGGGATAGAATGTTTGATTGGGAAGGAAGAAGGCCTGACTTTTAATCAGTTCCTCACATTAACCCTAAAAGGAAGATTTCATTTATCATATAAAGAATTTCTTACACATATCTGAATTGATTGGTTGAGGGAACACTTGCCCATCCATTTCTGCAAGAATGAGCGTTCCTCCGGGCAAAACTTTCTGGACAATAAAAGGGCCTTGCCAATTTGGTGCAAATTTCCCCTTAGCTTCCTCTTGTGCTGGCAAAATGTGTTTCAACACTTTATCTCCTTCTGTGAACACCCGTGGTCTGACCCTCTTATTGTAAGCACGGGCTACCCTTTTTTGATAGCATTGACCATGACAAATGGCATTTAACCTTTTCTCATCGATTAAAGACAACTGCTCATGACGTTGTTGAATCCATTCAGCCTCCTCCAGTTTGGCCTCCATTAAAATACGCAAAGAAGGGATTTCGACTTCGGCTGGTAAAACTGCTTCCATTCCATACATGAGATTGTAGGGAGTCGTCCCAGTAGAAGTCCGAATAACAGTTCTATATGCCATTAACGCATAAGGGAGCTTTTCATGCCAATCACGGTGTCTCTCAATCATCTTACGGATTATTTTCTTCAAGTTCTTATTCGCAGCCTCTACTGCTCCATTCATTTGTGGCCTATAAATAGAGGAGTTTCGATGCTTGATTTTGAACTGTGCGCACAAACCATCCACCATGTCATTGTTGAGATTTTTGGCATTATCAGTGATTAATGTCTCCGGCACTCCGAAACGACAAATGATATTCTTTCTTAGAAAGTCTGTTACCACCTTCTTAGTCACATGTTTATAAGACTCAGCTTCGACCCACTTAGTAAAGTATTCAATTGCCACCAGAATAAACCGATGCCCATTTGAAGCGGGAGGGTCAATGGCTCCAATCACATCCATACCCCACATCGAACATGGCCAAGGAGCAGTCATACTGTGTAATTCTGTAGGGGGAGTGTGCATAACATCTCCATGCAATTGACACTTGATGCATTTCCTAACAAAAACTATACAATCATGCTCCATAGTAAGCCAAAAATATCCAGTCCTCATGATCTTCTTTGCTAATAAATGGCCATTCATATGTGATCCACACACTCCACTATGTACTTCCTTCATCAGGTATTCCGCTTCATCTTCGTCAACACACCTCAGAAGGCCCAAATCCGACGTTCTTCTGTATACTACTTCTCCATTCAAGAAGAATTTAGATGATAATCTACGCAAGAAACTTTTGGCAGTCATATCAGCCCCAGATGGGTAGGATCCTGTTTTGAGAAATTCCTTGATATCATTGTACCAGGGACGGCCATCGGAAGACTTTTCCACAACTAGGCAGTGAGTAGGTTTCCCTTGTAGATGAATCTGGATGGGTTCAATTATTAACTCATCCGGATGTTGGATCATTGAAGATAAAGTGGCCAATGCATCGGCGAAGACATTTCTGACACGGGGAATATGCCGAAACTCCAAACTCCTAAATTTATTGGCTAACTCCAGTAAGTTGCAATGATAGGGCAAGATCTTTGAATCCCGAGTAATCCATTCCTTAAGAGTCTGATGTACAAGCAAATCTGAATCACTGAATACTAGTAAATCCTTAATCTCCATTTCTAATGCCATTTTTAACCCAAAAATGCAAGCTTCATATTCAGCCATATTGTTAGTACAGGAAAATCGGAGTTTGGCCGAACCAGGGTAATGTTTTCCTTCAGGCGATACTAGAACAGCTCCAATACCGGCCCCGAAGGAATTTGATGCACCGTCAAAGAACAACCTCCACTCCGGGCATTGATCATTCATATCTTCTGCTATACCCACGAACAAGGCCTCCTCATCCGGAAAATAAGTGTGAAGTGGTTGATAGTCATCTTTCAGCGGATTTTCAGCTAAATGGTCGGCCACAGCCTGGCCTTTGATGGCCTTTTGAGTAGTGAAAATAATGTCAAATTCCGAAAGAATCATCTGCCATTTCGCCATACGTCCCGTCGGCATAGGCTTTCCCAACAAATATTTCAAAGGGTCGGAGCGGGAAATAAGGTAAGTAGTATGACTGAGCAAGTAATGTCTCAATTTTTGGACGGCCCAAGCTAGAGCACAGCAACTCCTCTCAAGAAAAGAATAGTTGGCCTCATACGCAGTGAACTTCTTACTAAGGTAATAGATAGCTTGCTCCCTCTTCCCCGATTCGTCATGTTGTCCCAATACACACCCCATAGCTTCGTCCAACACCGATAGATACATGATCAAAGGTCGCCCGGGTTTGGGTGGCACTAAAACCGGGGGGTGCAACAGGTAGTCTTTAATTTTATCAAACGCTTGCTGGCATTCCTCATTCCATTGCAAGGACACATTTTTCTTTAATAATTTGAACAAAGGCTCACACGTATGGGTCAATTGGGCAATGAATCTCCCAATAAAATTAATCTTTCCTAAAAAACTCTTCACGTCTTTTTGCGTTCTTGGCACTGGCATCTCACGAATGGCCTTAATCTTTGCCGGATCTATCTCAATACCCTTCTTACTGACAATGAATCCCAATAACTTTCCGGCAGGGGCCCCAAATGCACACTTTGCAGGGTTTAGTTTTAAATCATATTTCCTCAATCTTTCAAATAACCTCCCCAAGTCAATCAAATGATCCTCCGTTCTCTCGGATTTGATAATGATATCGTCCACATAAACCTCCATCTCCTTATGAATCATATCATGAAAAAGGGTGGTCATAGTCCTTTGATAAGTAGCGCCTGCATTTTTTAGTCCAAACGGCATTACTCGGTAACAAAATGTCCCCCATGGCGTGATAAAAGCAGTTTTCTCCCTGTCCTCCTCAGCCATTAAGATCTGGTGATATCCAGCAAAACAATCAGCAAATGATTCAATCTCATGCCCTGCGGTATTATCCAAAAGAATATGAATGTTCGGCAATGGAAAATCATCTTTCGGGCTGGCCTTGTTAAGATCCCTGTAATCGACACATACTCGCACTTCTCCACTTTTCTTCGGAACAGGTACAGGGTTTGAAAGCCAAATGGGATAATGAGACACATAATAATTCTAGCATTGAGCTGTTTCTCGATTTGCTCCTTAATTTTGAGGCTCATGTCCGGCTTAAACTTGCGAGGTTTCTGCTTTACTGGTGGAAAACTTGGATCAGTCGGTAATCGGTGGACCACTATATCTGTTGAAATTCCAGGCATATCATCATAGGACCAGGCAAATACATCTTGAAACATGGTCAAGAACTCAATCATCTCTTTTCTCTGTTTCTTATTCAAATGAATGCTAACTTTTATCTCCTTAACTTCAGTCTCAGTGCCAATATTAACAGCTTCTGTTTCTTCTAAGTTCGGTTTGGATTTCTCCTCATATTGTTCAAAATCCTTTAATAAAGATTCAGATTCTTCCTCGTTATCGCTCTCGTCTTGAATTTCTGATTCCAAAATTTCAAATTCGTGAGAGATATCGAGATTACAATCATCAAATTCCAGAATAGTGATATCCAAAGGGTCAATGTGTTTTATTTCTGGCCATCTGAAAAAAAAAATGAAATGAGTACAATAGGAAGTAAGTTAAATCCATTTGGGCCATAAACACTGTGCATTTCATTGAAATTCAAAGTAAAGGATAACATCATGACATGCTACTTAACAAGAAAAATTAACGCAAGACTTGCATTGAAAAACATTTGATTGAAAACTATTTACAAACTTGAAAGACAAAAGATAAGTAGTATAAACGATTTGTCTCATGTCGACCAAAGGCAATCCCCTAATTTACCGAAATTCCCTGCAGGAGGGAAGAGGATCACAGGTCCAGTTCTTCATTGCTTCAATAGGCACCTCTGGAAATCCTGGGTCCTCCAACGGCTCCCTTTCAGAAATAACCCCCACAAATAGCTCAGATAACCCAACCTCCACTTCCTCGATCGGGTCTACTTCAGATTTGATCATCTCTGATGGGTAAGGAAAAGTACAATACAATGGTGGGATATTCATGATAAGCTGCCTTCCTTCCTTCTCCGCCTTTTTACGATTCATCATTTCTTTCTTATCCCTGGCAGTAGGTTGAAACCCTAATCCGAAAGTATCCTTCTTTCCTTGAAGTTCTATTGGCTCCAAAACTCCCTGCAGGTTGCGCCCGAGGCCCTTGCCCATCTCATATCTTCCTCGAATCATCTCTTTAGCCATCATAACACTAGCTTCTGGCAGATTCATTTCCACCACGGGCTTCTCCTTAGATATCCATCCTACGGAAACAATGTCAGCCACATGGTGAGAAGAAAACAGAGATGTTTTACTATCCTCCTCATTTGGTCCAGGGTTAACAATCATTGTGCAATCATCCTCCGCAAAAACTGTGATCAATTGATCATTCACCACAAATCTCAGCAACTGATGAAGTGAAGAGGGTATAGCGCCCGAGGTGTGAATCCAAGGCCGTCCAAGGAGAATGTTATAAACACTTGAAAAATTCATGACTTGGCACATGACCTGAAACTGGGCAGGTCCGATTTCTATCACTAAATCCACTTCCCTCATTGGTTCACTTTTTGCGCCATCAAATCCTCTCACCACAGTGGTTGACGGCCGCAATTTAGTCTCTTGAAATCCTAACTTAACCAAAGTATTCCAAGGGCAGATATTGAGAGCGGAGCCATTGTCTATCAGAACCTTTGGCAAGAGTTTCCCGTTACAGCGGACTGAGATATACAAAGCTTTGTTGTGTCCAATCCCCTCGGCAGTTAGATCTTCATCAGAAAAAGAAATCCGACTGGAAGCCAAAACATGTTCAACTACATTGGCGAATTTGTCAATTGGAATATTTTTAGGCACTTGAGCCTCAGTTAAGACTTTGACCAGAGCCTCTCGGTGAAGTTCCGAGGTTAAGAGCAGATTTAATATGGAAATTTGAGCGGGCATCTTGTCCAATTGCTCGACTACCTTATACTCACTCTTCTTTAACATCTTAAGGAAATTAAAAGCCTCTTCATCCGTCACTACGGGTTTCGTTGGTGTAGCACCTTCTTTTGCTTTTGAGGACTCATCAACTGCAGGCTCCCCTATGATTCTCCCTGATCTAGTGATGGCATCCACTTCCTTCTTAGGCACCTTCCTCTCTCCAATTAACAGTGTAGATTCGCTATAATTCCACGGGACCTCTTGTAAATTAAGAACAGGAGTTTGCTCAGGCAATTCAAATACCACGAGTTCCGAAGGCTCACATTCAAAGGGTACCATTTCCAAAATAAAAGGATCAGTATTCTCTTCAACTTTATAGGCTTCCTCCTCCAATATAAACGGTTCTCCAATGACCCCCATGATCTCGGCCTCGTCTACAATGTACTGTGTAGGGTCCTCAATCCCTTCCTCTATGGTGATAGTTCCCACAGTATCCTTGTGCTGAGGAAAAGGATTGTTGCTAACACTTGGCCCTTGTTCATCTTTCCTTCTCAGAATTATGTCTCCAGCATCAATCATATCTTGAATTTTATGCTTAAGTGCCCAGCAATTGGCCGTCGGATGTCCAGGGGATCCCGAATGATAAGCGCAAAACGATTGAGGATCATAACCAGGGGGAAATCCCCTGGGATAGGTCTTAGGGGGTACCGTACCAATCTTCCCAGCAGCTTTTAATTGCTCATATAACTGGTCAACTGGTCGACCTAGATTGGTAAAGGTTCGGTATGGGGTTGGATTTTGGGTGTCACGAGTTTGTTGGTACTGGTAATTTGGGTTAGGAGATGGAATAGGTCTTGGGTTAAAAGGAGGGCGAGGTCTAATTTGCAAGTTTGGTGGGGAAACATGAAATGGCGTCGATGGCGTCGGAAACAGGATCAAACAGAGATGTCGCGCCCCATTTTTTGGAAAAATAAAATGATTGTTTTTGTGATTTTATTGGTTTGGAAAAAGTGAATTTTTTGATAAAAATAAAAATAAAAATGGGTCTAAATGGGACTTTTGAAAATGCGACGATTTGACCCAAGAAAAAATAGTTCAAAAAGGGTTTTTTGTATGAAAAATGGAGTCGCCACTTGGTATAGAGTTAGGGTGTACCAAGTCACCCAAAAAGTGAATTTTTTAAGGAAAAAAGTAAGAAACCCTTTTGAACGACTCCTAGTCCACGCAAACAAAGAAAAAGGTTTGGGAGTCACATTTGACGAAGGGGAAGGCAAGGATAAAAATCCAAGGCACCCCTTCGACCTAGCCAAGGCTAGTTGCGTGATTTAACCCTTATTTTCCTAAATTTTTCTACCCAAGTATGTATTTGCAATTTGGACAAAGACTAATGAATGAGAAATGCAATCCTAAATCTAAGAAATGTCTCTTATGAGGCTTGTGGTCCCAAACCACATGAATTGTGGCGGCCAATAAAGGGAAACCTCATAGAGGTCGATTGATGCAAATGGTGACTCAAGTGCAAGTGTGCAAGTGTATGAAAAGATTCATGTATGAAATGATGTAAAAAACAAAGTGTTTGTGTGCGAATGTGTAAAGAAAGTGCATGTGTGAATTTGTATGAAAATCAAAGTGTTTGTGTGTGCAAATGAATGAAGATAGAATAGTACATATATAAGTGAAACTTGAATTTCATTTGTGAAGTAAAGTAAATAAATGATAAAGATGTAGTGAAAAATATGGATTGAGAAATGTAAGAAAAATGTGATTAAAAGAGTATGGAAGTGATAAAAATGAAAGTATGACCCTAGGGGAATGCAACAAGTCGGGTACGGGGGTTGACTTCTAACTTTTCGACTTCGATTTTCCCTTTGATTAGAAGGCGAAACTAGCGTGCTAAGGCTATCGAGTAGCCACACTCGCTCGTTTCCCTTATCGGAAGGGGATTTTCACGCAAATGAACCCTAACTAGCATGAGATGCAAGTCCTAAAGTGAAGGGGAAGGGGTTTGAGGAACATGCCAAATGATAAACTAAGGAATGCATGATATGTAATGAACATGCAAACATGTACTATCGAGGGGAAATCCCTAAGGGTCTAGCGTTGGACTAGCCCATGCTATGAATTCCGACTAGCGTTGGACTAGTGGAAACGTACATTCATCCATCACATTCATTCAGGCTATGAAAAGCGAGTAGACATGCTAAAACACTCATAAACATATAGCACATAACACTTAGCATGCTCGACTAGATGCAAGGCCCTAACAAAGCAAATTAACACGTAGCAACTAAGCATGCAAGACACATAAGACGATTAAAGCCCTAACTATTACATTTGCTAGCTAGGCACACGTCTTCAATAGGTCTTCATCAAATGCTCCTCCAAGCCCTATCTATTACAAGCCAAGAGGTGTACACATACCCCATAAGAGAATGAATTAACAAAAAAGCAAGAGTAAATGAAATAAAGGCACTAAAGAAAGACAAGGAAAGCGAATTTAGACATGCAACATTCATATAACACATAGGAGCACGTAGGATCACATAAGGAGAGGCAAAAAGATAAAAGAAAATTATACCTTCCCCCACTTGTGAAGCTTAGTAAAAGAGAAATGGCTTCAAAACAATAAAGGAATCAATGCACCAATTAAGTAGTAAAGTATAAGGAAAATCATTAAAATTCCCCCGATTGCAACTCAAATGAAATCACATAGTGCATAATTACCAAGAAAGTGGAACATTGGTCAAATTTCTAAAATAGAAAAATGACTAAGGACCCAATAGCAACCATTAACCAATCAATTTAGGGCCAATTGAAACATTTCAGGAATTTTAAGGGTCTAAGAGAAAAGAAGGTCAAGTAATCACAAATAATCACAAATAATCACAAAAGTGTCAAAGCATTTAAACAACTTAAACATCCATGTTTGCAAAGCTGGGGGCTTAATTGAAAGTAAAGAGGAATTTTGAGGGGTCAAATTGATTAAATGTTCCAATTACTTGGGCCATAGTGAGGCAAGGGGGGACTTGGGGTGCTTAGAAAAGTTAAGGCTTGAAGGCAGATTTCAAAAGTGGTTTAAGTAATCTGAGATCGCATTGTTGTGCCAACCCTATTTTAGGGCTAAATCAGAATTTGCCCCAGTTTATGCTCAATTGAGACTTTTTCTTTTCATTTTCTTTCTTTTGATTTTTCGGCCTTCTGCCATTCTTTTGAACTTTCACAAAATTTGCCCCAGTTTATTTTTGAACTGAGGTTCTCTTTTCTTCTTTTGCTTTTGATTTTGTGGCTTTCCACTTTTCACTTCTGGAAACTTTTCCCTTTTCAACTCAAACTTGCCCCAGTGTGGGGTTTGCGATTCTCAGGGGTTGCCAAACGAAGTATTTTATTCTGAAGGCTCAAAAGGGATAGCTAGGGATAGAATGTTTGATCGGAAAAAGAAGATGGCCTGACTTGTATTCCGTTCCTTAGAATAACTCTGAAAGGAAACTTTCATTAATGCGAAATTTCTTGCATGTATCTGAATTAATTGACTGAGGAAGACCCTATTCATCGAAATCGGTGAAGCATAGGTGATCCACCGGACAAAACTCTTCCTTTTTCTTTTCTCTCTTCTTTTTCTCAAAATTGAAGCTCAGGTAGAGTCAAATTTCCCCAATTCGCGATTCCCTTTCCCCTTTTCTTTTTTTTCAAAATTTCCCAATCTCCTTCCCCAATATGGGGTGCGATCATAGGTGCTTTGAAAAGAACCACCAATTTTAGCTCAAACGGGGATGCAAGGGATAAAACAGTGTTTAAGTTGTAGAAATGATGGCCAAAGAATCATTCTTACACTTCATGACAATCAACGTAACGCACTGCTCATTGAGAATCCATTCCCCTTTTGATATTTGAAAATTTTCCAATGAAGGGTAGTGATCATTAGGGCTCTTATTTGAAACGAAATTATTCTTTCACAGGCTCAAATGGGAGAGCAAATGATAAAATGTGTATAGGTAGAGAAAAGAATGCTCAAAGTATCATTCCAAATTTTCAAAACAAACAAGAATAATGCACATTTTTGCTTTCACTTAGATGTGAATTAGACACAATGGACATTTTCAAGCAAAGATTGCCCCAACTTGCAATTCATCAATCAATGTGACTGATTTTATTCTGGGCTGATAGAAGTGGGCAAAAATATGAATTGTACAGTGAAGGAGAAAAAGGTATCTCATTGGGCCTTTTGAGTGACCTCTTTTAATTTTGAGCACTCTTATTGTGTGACTCGGATCACCAATCGAGCATACACTTGTGAATTTTTAGGCTGGTGGTTGAAAAAATCTCAATTTAGTTTTATTTTTCAAAATTCATCATGAAATCTCCAATGAGTAAGAATAAAGAATGAAATGTACATAAATATACACAAAACAATAATTGTCCAAAAATTTTTATTGCTGAAAAACAATTTGAAACGAAATTGCTCGTTCAATTATGATACAAATGAGAAGAGAGAAACTTGTAAAGATCTCAACATATACACTTTTTGTCTCCTTTCCTTTTGGAACAAAATGTATTAACAAATCAAATAAACAGAATTTCCCTTTGGAAAACAATTACAAAATCTCTCAGAGGCTTTAGTGTAGAGCTTCCAGATAGATCATTTATGTTTTCATTGCAGGATCTGCTCAAGAATCAAATAACACTTGTAATCTTCAAACTTTATTGGATCAAAATTATCATCAGATATGGAAGAATATTTTCGTCTTATTGAAACATTTTTATGAATGCAGGGGAGGGGGAAAACAAAAGAAAAATACCCAGAGTTAATAGGCAAAACTGTAAAATCGGTATGCATGTCCTATGGGGGAACCCTTTTTGTGCCAAGGGTAGGCCTAGCATGAAAATGCAATCCGCCAGAGTAGGCACTATACAATACCTGATGGATCTGATCAACTCATGGAGTGAAAAATAATTTAAAAAATTTGGCCCATTGGAATGAGAAGAGACGTTGGTCAAAATGAGGACCTCGTCCGAAGGGATTGATCACTTTTGATCGATATAAGAATTTGCAAAAACGTACGGGTATGACCTTGACGAGCTTCCTATCGAAGAGATTGGAATTCGTTGACAAACTTTCTCAGTGAAGCACGGATCAAAACTCCAACTGATGATTTTCTCAAAATTGACCAGGTTTCCCTATTTGAAATTCGACATTGAGACCCAAATTGGTCAAATGGGTTGAATGAAGTTGACCATTTATTTAAATCGACCGAATTACCCTAAAAAGGGAAACGGGTCAAATGAATTGAGTAAAATTTAAAAACTTACTCAAAATTGACCGAATCATCCCTAAAAAGGAACTTGCTCGAATGAAATTGAAAATTTTATTTAAAAATGGATCGGATCATCCTAAAAAGGAACTTGATCAAATGAATTGAATGAAATCGAGAATTTATTCAAAATTGACCAGATCGCCCTAAAAGGGTAAATTGGTCAAATGAATGAAATTGAATTAGTGATTTATTCAAAAATTGGCCGAATGACCCTAAAAAGGGTAAATTGGTCAAATGACCCTAAAAATGGTAAATTGGTCAAATGAATTGACAATTTATTCAAAATCGACTAGGTGACCCTAAAAGGGGTAAATTGGTCAAATGACCCTAAAAAGGGTAAATTGGTCAAATGAATTGATGATTTATTGAAAATCGACCAGGTAACCCTAAAAAGGGTAAATTGGTCAAATGAATTGACAATTTATTGAAGGAATCGGCAAAATGGATTGGTTGAATTGTCCGGTCATTGGTTATTTCAAAATCATTGAAGTGCATTAGTCTATGACCTTCTAAAAATCAAATTTTGGCCTTAATTTATTTATCGTCTCAAAAGGAGGAATCATTTGTGAATTTCTTCAAATTAATGTCCTTCTCGCCTGGGATTTTTACCAATTTTTGATAAAATGGCCAAAAAGTGATTATTAGATGCTCATATTCCAAAAATCGCTCTTATGAAGACGATCGGATCCTACCTTACCTTGTGCACTACCCCTTTGGATGGTACAAAATGTAAACGTGCAAGTCTCTTTGGATTAAGTATCCGAGACACAAGGTGGCTTATTCCTAACGCGGGATCCCCTAAATGGCATTCCCTTTCTAGGGTTTAGTGCATGATGCCATTTATTAAGGCAGTAAAATATGCAATATGACCTAAAGGACCCTTGATTTGCCAGGGTAGGCCCAAAATGACATGACATTATTATTTATGCACAAAAATATACAAAACTTCTTAAACGTGCCATGTCCTATCTACACGGGTAGGCTTCTTAAAAGAAGGTCATGCCAGACCTCTTATTTGCTAGGGTTGTGAATGCAAAAACAAGAAACAAGGAAAGTTAGTTCCACATTTAATCACATAACACGTTGGACAATTAAATGATAAAAAACAGGAGAAGTAAATAAGGAAAAGGATGGGATCCCTCCCCTCGTGAATGGTGTCCCTAATAGGGTAAGGCAGACTCTACCCTAGGTGAACTATATGGATGCATGAGGTTGGGGTTCACTAATGCATCTAACTCGATAAACTCAGGTCCCCAAGCCTTTAGACTTAGGGCCAAGGGTCATCAATTCCATGGCCCTTTGTCGGTGGCTCGAGCGATTCCCCAAACACCGCTACGCACACGTCGTGTCACTGCCGCATGTTTGAGTGAATCTATAAAAAACCTCAACCTTCGACTAAAAATTAAGGATATTAACCCAAAGTTTAAAGCGGAAGAGTGAGTGACCCATTGGATCGTGCTACGCACACGTCGTGTCACGATCACACGTCCAAGTGGGTCTCCTAATCCTAATAGGGTGGAGTGGCGTGACAAGCCACTAAAAAGAAAAATAAAGGGGGATGAATAGTAAAGCGTATGCGTGTATGATAGTGCACGTTTTGGAGGGGAGGGATCGAGAACCAATGCGTGGCTCTAAGGGTGACACACACCCCCCCAAGTGCAATGACAAGCGCGGTATAAACAATTAAACATTCATTCAAACATCCAATCATACATACGTGAGTGAGGGAGCTTGATACGTGAGCGAATCAAAAAATGAAAAAATGCAACCCTAATATCCAAATGCAATTCATAAAAGGGGTAGAAAAAGGAAAAAGAATGGTTAAATAAAAAATGCTCGGACCCACTTAGGAAGTCCCCAGTGGAGTCGCCAACTGTCGCGCCCCATTTTTTGGAAAAATAAAATGATTGTTTTTGTGATTTTATTGGTTTGGAAAAAGTGAATTTTTTGATAAAAATAAAAATAAAAATAAAAATGGGTCTAAATGGGACTTTTGAAAATGCGACGATTTGACCCAAGAAAAAATAGTTCAAAAAGGGTTTTTTGTATGAAAAATGGAGTCGCCACTTGGTATAGAGTTAGGGTGTACCAAGTCACCCAAAAAGTGAATTTTTTAAGGAAAAAAGTAAGAAACCCTTTTGAACGACTCCTAGTCCACGCAAACAAAGAAAAAGGTTCGGGAGTCACATTTGACGAAGGGGAAGGCAAGGATAAAAATCCAAGGCACCCCTTCGACCTAGCCAAGGCTAGTTGCGTGATTTAACCCTTATTTTCCTAAATTTTTCTACCCAAGTATGTATTTGCAATTTGGACAAAGACTAATGAATGAGAAATGCAATCCTAAATCTAAGAAATGTCTCTTATGAGGCTTGTGGTCCCAAACCACATGAATTGTGGCGGCCAATAAAGGGAAACCTCATAGAGGTCGATTGATGCAAATGGTGACTCAAGTGCAAGTGTGAAAGTGTATGAAAAGATTCATGTATGAAATGATGTAAAAAACAAAGTGTTTGTGTGCGAATGTGTAAAGAAAGTGCATGTGTGAATTTGTATGAAAATCAAAGTGTTTGTGTGTGCAAATGAATGAAGATAGAATAGTACATATATAAGTGAAACTTGAATTTCATTTGTGAAGTAAAGTAAATAAATGATAAAGATGTAGTGAAAAATATGGATTGAGAAATGTAAGAAAAATGTGATTAAAAGAGTATGGAAGTGATAAAAATGAAAGTATGACCCTAGGGGAATGCAACAAGTCGGGTACGGGGGTTGACTTCTAACTTTTCGACTTCGATTTTCCCTTTGATTAGAAGGCGAAACTAGCGTGCTAAGGCTATCGAGTAGCCACACTCGCTCGTTTCCCTTATCGGAAGGGGATTTTCACGCAAATGAACCCTAACTAGCATGAGATGCAAGTCCTAAAGTGAAGGGGAAGGGGTTTGAGGAACATGCCAAATGATAAACTAAGGAATGCATGATATGTAATGAACATGCAAACATGTACTATCGAGGGGAAATCCCTAAGGGTCTAGCGTTGGACTAGCCCATGCTATGAATTCCGACTAGCGTTGGACTAGTGGAAACGTACATTCATCCATCACATTCATTCAGGCTATGAAAAGCGAGTAGACATGCTAAAACACTCATAAACATATAGCACATAACACTTAGCATGCTCGACTAGATGCAAGGCCCTAACAAAGCAAATTAACACGTAGCAACTAAGCATGCAAGACACATAAGACGATTAAAGCCCTAACTATTACATTTGCTAGCTAGGCACACGTCTTCAATAGGTCTTCATCAAATGCTCCTCCAAGCCCTATCTATTACAAGCCAAGAGGTGTACACATACCCCATAAGAGAATGAATTAACAAAAAAGCAAGAGTAAATGAAATAAAGGCACTAAAGAAAGACAAGGAAAGCGAATTTAGACATGCAACATTCATATAACACATAGGAGCACGTAGGATCACATAAGGAGAGGCAAAAAGATAAAAGAAAATTATACCTTCCCCCACTTGTGAAGCTTAGTAAAAGAGAAATGGTTTCAAAACAATAAAGGAATCAATGCACCAATTAAGTAGTAAAGTATAAGGAAAATCATTAAAATTCCCCCAATTGCAACTCAAATGAAATCACATAGTGCATAATTACCAAGAAAGTGGAACATTGGTCAAATTTCTAAAATAGAAAAATGACTAAGGACCCAATAGCAACCATTAACCAATCAATTTAGGGCCAATTGAAACATTTCAGGAATTTTAAGGGTCTAAGAGAAAAGAAGGTCAAGTAATCACAAATAATCACAAATAATCACAAAAGTGTCAAAGCATTTAAACAACTTAAACATCCATGTTTGCAAAGCTGGGGGCTTAATTGAAAGTAAAGAGGAATTTTGAGGGGTCAAATTGATTAAATGTTCCAATTACTTGGGCCATAGTGAGGCAAGGGGGGACTTGGGGTGCTTAGAAAAGTTAAGGCTTGAAGGCAGATTTCAAAAGTGGTTTAAGTAATCTGAGATCGCATTGTTGTGCCAACCCTATTTTAGGGCTAAATCAGAATTTGCCCCAGTTTATGCTCAATTGAGACTTTTTCTTTTCATTTTCTTTCTTTTGATTTTTCGGCCTTCTGCCATTCTTTTGAACTTTCACAAAATTTGCCCCAGTTTATTTTTGAACTGAGGTTCTCTTTTCTTCTTTTGCTTTTGATTTTGTGGCTTTCCACTTTTCACTTCTGGAAACTTTTCCCTTTTCAACTCAAACTTGCCCCAGTGTGGGGTTTGCGATTCTCAGGGGTTGCCAAATGAAGTATTTTATTCTGAAGGCTCAAAAGGGATAGCTAGGGATAGAATGTTTGATCGGAAAAAGAAGATGGCCTGACTTGTATTCCGTTCCTTAGAATAACTCTGAAAGGAAACTTTCATTAATGCGAAATTTCTTGCATGTATCTGAATTAATTGACTGAGGAAGACCCTATTCATCGAAATCGGTGAAGCATAGGTGATCCACCGGACAAAACTCTTCCTTTTTCTTTTCTCTCTTCTTTTTCTCAAAATTGAAGCTCAGGTAGAGTCAAATTTCCCCAATTCGCGATTCCCTTTCCCCTTTTCTTTTTTTTCAAAATTTCCCAATCTCCTTCCCCAATATGGGGTGCGATCATAGGTGCTTTGAAAAGAACCACCAATTTTAGCTCAAACGGGGATGCAAGGGATAAAACAGTGTTTAAGTTGTAGAAATGATGGCCAAAGAATCATTCTTACACTTCATGACAATCAACGTAACGCACTGCTCATTGAGAATCCATTCCCCTTTTGATATTTGAAAATTTTCCAATGAAGGGTAGTGATCATTAGGGCTCTTATTTGAAACGAAATTATTCTTTCACAGGCTCAAATGGGAGAGCAAATGATAAAATGTGTATACGTAGAGAAAAGAATGCTCAAAGTATCATTCCAAATTTTCAAAACAAACAAGAATAATGCACATTTTTGCTTTCACTTAGATGTGAATTAGACACAATGGACATTTTCAAGCAAAGATTGCCCCAACTTGCAATTCATCAATCAATGTGACTGATTTTATTCTGGGCTGATAGAAGTGGGCAAAAATATGAATTGTACAGTGAAGGAGAAAAAGGTATCTCATTGGGCCTTTTGAGTGACCTCTTTTAATTTTGAGCACTCTTATTGTGTGACTCGGATCACCAATCGAGCATACACTTGTGAATTTTTAGGCTGGTGGTTGAAAAAATCTCAATTTAGTTTTATTTTTCAAAATTCATCATGAAATCTCCAATGAGTAAGAATAAAGAATGAAATGTACATAAATATACACAAAACAATAATTGTCCAAAAATTTTTATTGCTGAAAAACAATTTGAAACGAAATTGCTCGTTCAATTATGATACAAATGAGAAGAGAGAAACTTGTAAAGATCTCAACATATACACTTTTTGTCTCCTTTCCTTTTGGAACAAAATGTATTAACAAATCAAATAAACAGAATTTCCCTTTGGAAAACAATTACAAAATCTCTCAGAGGCTTTAGTGTAGAGCTTCCAGATAGATCATTTATGTTTTCATTGCAGGATCTGCTCAAGAATCAAATAACACTTGTAATCTTCAAACTTTATTGGATCAAAATTATCATCAGATATGGAAGAATATTTTCGTCTTATTGAAACATTTTTATGAATGCAGGGGAGGGGGAAAACAAAAGAAAAATACCCAGAGTTAATAGGCAAAACTGTAAAATCGGTATGCATGTCCTATGGGGGAACCCTTTTTGTGCCAAGGGTAGGCCTAGCATGAAAATGCAATCCGCCAGAGTAGGCACTATACAATACCTGATGGATCTGATCAACTCATGGAGTGAAAAATAATTTGAAAAATTTGGCCCATTGGAATGAGAAGAGACGTTGGTCAAAATGAGGACCTCGTCCGAAGGGATTGATCACTTTTGATCGATATAAGAATTTGCAAAAACGTACGGGTATGACCTTGACGAGCTTCCTATCGAAGAGATTGGAATTCGTTGACAAACTTTCTCAGTGAAGCACGGATCAAAACTCCAACTGATGATTTTCTCAAAATTGACCAGGTTTCCCTATTTGAAATTCGACATTGAGACCCAAATTGGTCAAATGGGTTGAATGAAGTTGACCATTTATTTAAATCGACCGAATTACCCTAAAAAGGGAAACGGGTCAAATGAATTGAGTAAAATTTAAAAACTTACTCAAAATTGACCGAATCATCCCTAAAAAGGAACTTGCTCGAATGAAATTGAAAATTTTATTTAAAAATGGATCGGATCATCCTAAAAAGGAACTTGATCAAATGAATTGAATGAAATCGAGAATTTATTCAAAATTGACCAGATCGCCCTAAAAGGGTAAATTGGTCAAATGAATGAAATTGAATTAGTGATTTATTCAAAAATTGGCCGAATGACCCTAAAAAGGGTAAATTGGTCAAATGAATTGACGATTTATTCAAAATCGACCGGATGACCCTAAAAAGGGTAAATTGGTCAAATGACCCTAAAAATGGTAAATTGGTCAAATGAATTGACAATTTATTCAAAATCGACTAGGTGACCCTAAAAGGGGTAAATTGGTCAAATGACCCTAAAAAGGGTAAATTGGTCAAATGAATTGATGATTTATTGAAAATCGACCAGGTAACCCTAAAAAGGGTAAATTGGTCAAATGAATTGACAATTTATTGAAGGAATCGGCAAAATGGATTGGTTGAATTGTCCGGTCATTGGTTATTTCAAAATCATTGAAGTGCATTAGTCTATGACCTTCTAAAAATCAAATTTTGGCCTTAATTTATTTATCGTCTCAAAAGGAGGAATCATTTGTGAATTTCTTCAAATTAATGTCCTTCTCGCCTGGGATTTTTACCTATTTTTGATAAAATGGCCAAAAAGTGATTATTAGATGCTCATATTCCAAAAATCGCTCTTATGAAGACGATCGGATCCTACCTTACCTTGTGCACTACCCCTTTGGATGGTACAAAATGTAAACGTGCAAGTCTCTTTGGATTAAGTATCCGAGACACAAGGTGGCTTATTCCTAACGCGGGATCCCCTAAATGGCATTCCCTTTCTAGGGTTTAGTGCATGATGCCATTTATTAAGGCAGTAAAATATGCAATATGACCTAAAGGACCCTTGATTTGCCAGGGTAGGCCCAAAATGACATGACATTATTATTTATGCACAAAAATATACAAAACTTCTTAAACGTGCCATGTCCTATCTACACGGGTAGGCTTCTTAAAAGAAGGTCATGCCAGACCTCTTATTTGCTAGGGTTGTGAATGCAAAAACAAGAAACAAGGAAAGTTAGTTCCACATTTAATCACATAACACGTTGGACAATTAAATGATAAAAAACAGGAGAAGTAAATAAGGAAAAGGATGGGATCCCTCCCCTCGTGAATGGTGTCCCTAATAGGGTAAGGCAGACTCTACCCTAGGTGAACTATATGGATGCATGAGGTTGGGGTTCACTAATGCATCTAACTCGATAAACTCAGGTCCCCAAGCCTTTAGACTTAGGGCCAAGGGTCATCAATTCCATGGCCCTTTGTCGGTGGCTCGAGCGATTCCCCAAACACCGCTACGCACACGTCGTGTCACTGCCGCATGTTTGAGTGAATCTATAAAAAACCTCAACCTTCGACTAAAAATTAAGGATATTAACCCAAAGTTTAAAGCGGAAGAGTGAGTGACCCATTGGATCGTGCTACGCACACGTCGTGTCACGATCACACGTCCAAGTGGGTCTCCTAATCCTAATAGGGTGGAGTGGCGTGACAAGCCACTAAAAAGAAAAATAAAGGGGGATGAATAGTAAAGCGTATGCGTGTATGATAGTGCACGTTTTGGAGGGGAGGGATCGAGAACCAATGCGTGGCTCTAAGGGTGACACACACCCCCCCAAGTGCAATGACAAGCGCGGTATAAACAATTAAACATTCATTCAAATATCCAATCATACATACGTGAGTGAGGGAGCTTGATACGTGAGCGAATCAAAAAATGAAAAAATGCAACCCTAATATCCAAATGCAATTCATAAAAGGGGTAGAAAAAGGAAAAAGAATGGTTAAATAAAAAATGCTCGGACCCACTTAGGAAGTCCCCAGTGGAGTCGCCAACTGTCGCGCCCCATTTTTTGGAAAAATAAAATGGTTGTTTTTGTGATTTTATTGGTTTGGAAAAAGTGAATTTTTTGATAAAAATAAAAATAAAAATGGGTCTAAATGGGACTTTTGAAAATGCGACGATTTGACCCAAGAAAAAATAGTTCAAAAAGGGTTTTTTATATGAAAAATGGAGTCGCCACTTGGTATAGAGTTAGGGTGTACCAAGTCACCCAAAAAGTGAATTTTTTAAGGAAAAAAGTAAGAAACCCTTTTGAACGACTCCTAGTCCACGCAAACAAAGAAAAAGGTTCGGGAGTCACATTTGACGAAGGGGAAGGCAAGGATAAAAATCCAAGGCACCCCTTCGACCTAGCCAAGGCTAGTTGCGTGATTTAACCCTTATTTTCCTAAATTTTTCTACCCAAGTATGTATTTGCAATTTGGACAAAGACTAATGAATGAGAAATGCAATCCTAAATCTAAGAAATGTCTCTTATGAGGCTTGTGGTCCCAAACCACATGAATTGTGGCGGCCAATAAAGGGAAACCTCATAGAGGTCGATTGATGCAAATGGTGACTCAAGTGCAAGTGTGAAAGTGTATGAAAAGATTCATGTATGAAATGATGTAAAAAACAAAGTGTTTGTGTGCGAATGTGTAAAGAAAGTGCATGTGTGAATTTGTATGAAAATTAAAGTGTTTGTGTGTGCAAATGAATGAAGATAGAATAGTACATATATAAGTGAAACTTGAATTTCATTTGTGAAGTAAAGTAAATAAATGATAAAGATGTAGTGAAAAATATGGATTGAGAAATGTAAGAAAAATGTGATTAAAAGAGTATGGAAGTGATAAAAATGAAAGTATGACCCTAGGGGAATGCAACAAGTCGGGTACGGGGGTTGACTTCTAACTTTTCGACTTCGATTTTCCCTTTGATTAGAAGGCGAAACTAGCGTGCTAAGGCTATCGAGTAGCCACACTCGCTCGTTTCCCTTATCGGAAGGGGATTTTCACGCAAATGAACCCTAACTAGCATGAGATGCAAGTCCTAAAGTGAAGGGGAAGGGGTTTGAGGAACATGCCAAATGATAAACTAAGGAATGCATGATATGTAATGAACATGCAAACATGTACTATCGAGGGGAAATCCCTAAGGGTCTAGCATTGGACTAGCCCATGCTATGAATTCCGACTAGCGTTGGACTAGTGGAAACGTACATTCATCCATCACATTCATTCAGGCTATGAAAAGCGAGTAGACATGCTAAAACACTCATAAACATATAGCACATAACACTTAGCATGCTCGACTAGATGCAAGGCCCTAACAAAGCAAATTAACACGTAGCAACTAAGCATGCAAGACACATAAGACGATTAAAGCCCTAACTATTACATTTGCTAGCTAGGCACACGTCTTCAATAGGTCTTCATCAAATGCTCCTCCAAGCCCTATCTATTACAAGCCAAGAGGTGTACACATACCCCATAAGAGAATGAATTAACAAAAAAGCAAGAGTAAATGAAATAAAGGCACTAAAGAAAGACAAGGAAAGCGAATTTAGACATGCAACATTCATATAACACATAGGAGCACGTAGGATCACATAAGGAGAGGCAAAAAGATAAAAGAAAATTATACCTTCCCCCACTTGTGAAGCTTAGTAAAAGAGAAATGGCTTCAAAACAATAAAGGAATCAATGCACCAATTAAGTAGTAAAGTATAAGGAAAATCATTAAAATTCCCCCAATTGCAACTCAAATGAAATCACATAGTGCATAATTACCAAGAAAGTGGAACATTGGTCAAATTTCTAAAATAGAAAAATGACTAAGGACCCAATAGCAACCATTAACCAATCAATTTAGGGCCAATTGAAACATTTCAGGAATTTTAAGGGTCTAAGAGAAAAGAAGGTCAAGTAATCACAAATAATCACAAATAATCACAAAAGTGTCAAAGCATTTAAACAACTTAAACATCCATGTTTGCAAAGCTGGGGGCTTAATTGAAAGTAAAGAGGAATTTTGAGGGGTCAAATTGATTAAATGTTCCAATTACTTGGGCCATAGTGAGGCAAGGGGGGACTTGGGGGGCCAAAGCGCAATTTTTAGAAAAATTTCATGCAAACTCATGCAATCTCACGGAAAAAATTGTCTCTGCAATATTTCTGCTATGCTTTCACCAACCGAGACCACACTCAAACACATAGCTTGTTTTCGGAAACAGGTTTCAAATCCAAAACCCAACTTTAAACTAAGCAGCAACTATATCATTACCATCATCCAAGCAGGCAGAAAACTTAGAAAAATTCCATACAAAATTCTGGGCAAGTATTCAAACATTGGAAGAACGAAACTGCTGCAATTTTTCTTAGTTTCACCTATCAAGATCAAATTCAGATTCAAACCTCTACCTTAACCAAAGTTTCCTTGATCTAACATCTGAACTCTGAACTAAACAAACAAGACATCGACAATCAAACAAACAAAGACGTAAGAAGGAGTTCAAAAATAGAAAAAGCTGATGCAAAATTTCTGGAACAACACTCAAACACAGTTTTTTTTCTTTGAAGGAATGAACACTGCTGCAATTTCTCCATAAACTTCGGCTTTTCTCGCAACCACATTCGTGCCATTTCCTTATTCAGTTTAAGAGTGTTCAGGCAAACAAACCAAAAAGAAATGGGAGGGAATCATTATCTAAACAAAAACCATAGCTGAAAGTCCGAAAGAGGAAAGACTAAACTCAAGAGGCAAGACCGAAAAAAAATCTACTCGGCAATCTAGAATTATTCTTCCTGCAACGTTTAAGCCTGTTTTCAAACTTTTCCTTAAACAAACACACCAACATCAACTCCAAACCTTCCCTATCATCCCTTCAACACCAAATGAAACAAGCAAAAGATGACCAAAATCAGCCCTGATAACTCCCTCGGATAGAACCTGAGCCCAGAAACCCAACAACAAAGCAGCAAAACAGCGAAGGGATCCAGTCAAAACTTCATACAGCAACTGGAATCCTTTTCTTTTAACGTAAAAGATTACAATGGGTTCACGGTATTATAGTCAGGCAATGCACAAAATCAACAGGTCAAACCAGCCGCAACTTGACAACCAAAGAAAGGAAAATCTATTGCAATAAAACTGAAAGTTTGAAAACTTGCTGCAGCCAATTTTAAATCTAACCTTAGAACTCTAACAACCGTGACTTGCCTAACATGAAGGCTCTAGGGACAAAGGCCAGATGCCATATTCACAAGAAAACATCAAAAGCCAATCACAACCAATAAAACACGAACCAGCGACATACGAACCAGGAAAACATGAATGAACATACGAGAACAGAAGGAACAGAAAAACAAATGTAATGGGTTTCTGTTTCTGATGAAACTAGTGATGGTATCATCGCAAACCAGAGAAAGCTTCCAACTCCACCGTTAAAAATCCCAAGTAAGCAAAAGAAACGGAGAAAGGAAGCATCTTTACAAACGAACATACAAGGAAAGCTGCAATTTTTTACCTTGCCATACGGTGCCTTCCACAGATGAATGAAACAGAGAAGTTTCGTTTGAGTAGACCCAGAACGCAGCCAAGAATCACGATCTCCCTTCTTCCTTGCTCTTTGTTTCTTCCCTTTCCAGATTGTTCTCTCTGTTTTTCAGTCAGTTTCTTCCCTTCACTCTTGCTCTGTTCTTTCCTTTCTCGCCGCTAATCCCCTGCCCACATTCGGTCTTAAACTTCTCAATCCTGAATTTTTCTAGCTTTTCCCTTTGATGCCCCCTTTTCTCTCTTGCTCTTCCTGTTTCTTTTCTGAATCCCAATCTCTCTCTTTTTTCCAGAACCTCTCGCCGCCTCTCTCTTTGGTTTCCTTCTCTTTTTTTTTGCCGTTTTTTTTTCTGCTGTGTCTGAACCTCTCCCTCGCTCCCCAGAAAACCTCTCTAGTTTTAGCCGTCAAGAAAACTCTCCTTTTTTTTTGCGGCTGTTAATCCTTTTGGCTTTTATATGGGCAACCCCAAAACCTAACCCCAGCCCTTTGTGATATATTTGCAGCTAAGGAGCTGCCCGATGCTCCTTTGCAAGTTGCGGCAAAATGCAGCTTGCGTGCCGCGAGCACATTTTTTTTCTTTTTTTTTTATTTTATTATTTTTTTTATAAAAGTAATTTAGCAAAATTAATAATAAAACTAAATAATAAAAAGCAACAATTTTACATTAAAATAAACAAACTAAAACAACAAAATTGCCATTTTCAATCTTTTTCTTTCATTTTTCATTTTTCATCATTTTTCACTTTTTCTTCTTTTTTTTTCTAAAATGTCTAAAAATGAGATTAGTAAAACCAAACTAAAATAAACATCAATAAAACTAATAATGAAAAATAAAGTCAAAAATTTGGTGTCTACAGTTTGCCCCTCTTTGTCTGAGTTTTGGAAAAACTTGAGACAAAGAAGTAGACACCAAATACTTACCTGCGTTATTCGGCTGCGAATTGCTCAAATGATGGGGACTGACCCCTGACAGGAAATTCTAAAATCGGGACTGACCCGAGACAGAAATTTAAACGGGACTGACCCGAACAGGAATTTAACGGGACTGACCCGAACAGAATTTAAACGGGACTGACCCGAACAGGAATTTAAACGGGACTGACCCGAACAGAAATTTAAACGGGACTAACCCGAACAGAAATTAAACGGGACTGACCCAAACAAGAATTTAAACGGGACTGACCCGAACAGAATTTAAAACGGGACTGACCCGAACAAAATTTAAAATCATGGGACTGACCCGAACAAGAATTTAAACGGGACTGACCCGAACAGAATTTAAACGGGACTGACCCGAACAGAATTTAAAACGGGACTGACCCGAACAGAATTTCAACGGGACTGACCCGAACAGAATTTAAACGGGACTGACCCGAACAGGATTTAAAATCATGGGACTGACCCGAACAAGAATTTAAACGGGATTGACCCGAACAGAATTTAAACAGGATTGACCCGAACAGAATTTAAAACGGGACTGACCCGAACAGAATTTAAACGGGACTGACCCGAACAAGATTTAAAATGGGACTGACCCGAACAAAAATTAAAACGGAACTGACCCGAACAGAATTTAAACGGGACTGACCCGAACAGAAATTAAACGGGACTGACCCGAACAGAATTTTAAACGGGACTGACCCGAACAGAATTTAAACGGGACTGACCCGAACAGAATTTAAAATCAGATGAATTGAAGTGAGATGGAGTGTTGGTGAGATTGACCCATGTTTATTGGGGATGCAAATGAAAGAAGTGAAATGAAGTGTTAATATGACTGACCCATGTTTGTTAGTGATGCAAATGAAATGCTCACTAGTGGGACTGACCCACGGCTAGTGACAAATGCAAATGAAAGGCGCACTAGTGGGACAAACCCAACGGCTAGTGGCAGAAAATGGAATGCACACTAGTGGGACAAACCCAACGGCTAGTGGCGGAAAATGGAAGGCACACTAGTGGGACAAACCCAACGGCTAGCGGCAAATGCAAATGAAAGGCACACTAGTGGGACAAACCCAACGGCTAGTGGCGAATGCAGATGAAGGGCTCACTAATGGGACAAACCCAACGGCTAGTAGCGAATGTAAAATGAAAGGATCACTAGTGGGACAAACCCAACGGCTAGTGGCAGAATGCAAATGAAAGGCACACTAGTGGGACAAACCCAATGGCTAGCGGCGATGAAAATGAAAGGCTCACCAGCGGGACAAACCACACGCTCCAGTAGCTATGAAAATGAAATGTCTTGACAATCAATCCCCAGTGGAGTCGCCAACTGTCGCGCCCCATTTTTTGATTAAATAAATAAATGGTTAAAAAATGTGTTTTTTGTGATTGGAAAATGAATTGTGGTTTAAAAGAAAAATGGGTCTAAATGGGGATTTGAGAATGCGACGATTTGACCCAAAATTATAGTTTAAAAAGGGTTTTTTTGAAATGAAAATTGGAGTCGCCACTTGGTAATGAGTTAAGGTGTACCAAGTCACCTAAAAATGAATTTTTAAAGAAAAAATAGGAAAAAATAGTAAGAAACCCCTTTTAAACGACTCCTAGTCCACGTAAACCAATGAAAAAGGTTCGGGAGTCACATTTGACGAAGGGGAAGGCAAGGATAGAAATCCAAGGCACCCCTTCGACCTAGCCAAGGCTAGTTGCGTGATTTAATCAAAGTTTTTCTTGTTTTAACCAAAGAATTTATTACATTTGGATGCACTACATGAATGCAAACCCTAGACCTAGGGGGATTGGGGGAAATTTCCCTTCAAAGGTTGAGTGGTGCCACTCACATTAATTGTGAAGCCCAATAACGATCCTTTGAAGAAGTCACGAATAATGCGAGTGGGATGCAAATGAATGGAATGTATGTATGCAATGTGAGGACATGAGTTTGAAAAAGTAATAAAGGGCAATAATATGTAAGTGAAAATGTGCACGTGAGTGGGCAAAGTACGGTATGTGAAATGATAATATGAAGTGCATGTGTGCAAGTGATGATAAAAGTGTTCGTGTGCAAGTGAAGGGATAAAAGGTGTACGTGTGCAAATGGGAGGAAAAAAAATGAAAGTGTAATGATAGAGTGGATGCATGAACCTAGGGAATTCATGCATAATGGGTACGGGGAGACCGAAATCGTGACTCAATTTGCCCTTTGATACAGAGGATACAAGCGTGCTAAGGCTTAGAAAAAGCCACACTCGTCTATATCCCATATTTAAGGGGACTCTCAAGCAAATGAACCTATACCTAGCATGAAATGCAAAAATCCTAAAATGGAGGGAAAAGGGGTTCGAGGGGCATGCAAAATGATAAAACTAAAAAGAATGCATGACATGTAATGAACACGCAAACATGTACTAACGAGGGGAAATCCCTAAGGGTCTAGCGTTGGACTAGCCCATTCTATGAATTCCGACTAGCATTGGACTAGCGGAAACGTACATTCATCCATCACATTCATTCATGCTATGGAAAGCGAGTAGACATGCTAAACACTTATAAACACATAGCACATAACATTTAGCATGCTCGACTAGATGTAAGGCCCTAATAAAGCAAATTAACACATAGCAATTAAACATGCAAGACACATAAGACAATCAAAGCCCTAACTATTACATTTGCTAGCTAGGCACACGTCTTCGATAGGTCTTCATTGAATGCTCCTCCAAGCCCTATCTATTATATTAGGGAGATCCTACTACGATCTAAAAGGGGGAAAGAGAATAAAATAGTTGAATCCCTAACTATTACAAGCCAAGAGGTGTACACATACCCCATAAAGAATAACTTAAATAAAGAGCAAAAATAAATGACATAAATAAAAGGAATTAAAGAAAAGCTAGGAAAGCAAAGTAGACATGCAATTCACTTAGCACATTGGATCACATAGGAGAGATAAACAAAGATAAAAGAAATTATACCTTCCCCTAATGGTAAGCAAATGAAGGAAAATGGCTTCAAAACAATAAAGGGGTCAAGGCATCAATTTAAAAGTAAAGTATAAGCAAAAACATCAAAACCCACCTAATTGCAACTTGAATGAGCTCAAAAAAAATGCTTAAAGACCAAGAAAACGGAATAACCCGTTCAATTTCCAAATATAGCATCTACTAAAGACCCAAAACAAGCATTACTCAAACATTCAAGTCCAAATAAATCGTTTAAGCACTTCAAAGATCTCAAAAAAATAAAGGAAAAGCCAAACAATAATTGAAGTTGCAATGATCTTAGGACTCAATTACAAGATACTAGAACATGCTTGGGCTCTTGTGGAACAAAAAGAAACTTAGAGGGATCAAATTGATTGAATGTTCCAATTACTTGGGCCTTAGTAGAACAAAGGGGAATTTGAGGGGTTGAAATGCAATTTTTGAAAATATTTTGCATGCAAACTTACGTAAAAGAACAAATTCTGCAACTAAAGCTTCTATACTGAAATGAATGTCTGCTGCATTTTCGTTTTCAACCATAGATCCCACAAACTAAAACAAGTTTTGATCAAACTCCCTCAAACCAAAGTCTTAACTCGGGATTAAGCAACTCCACACACAGCTTTGATATTCAAACCAGCAAAAACATATGAAGAAATCAGCAAACATTGAAGAGCGAAGTCTGCTGCATTTTATTTCCAAGCTTGCAACAATTTTCAGCAAAGTGTTCAACCATAGCTCAAAGATTTCAGCCTTTAAACATACAAACTCAACACCAAAAATCCCATTTCTTCACCCTTGACATCAGATTGAACTAGCAAAGGGTGACCAAACCCAGTTTTAGTAGGCTGCTAACAAGATAAAAACATGAAATGCAGCTTTTCTTTTTTTGATTTTTACCCCAACTTAGACAGGTTTACATGCCAATATGTGAGAAGCTCTAACTAACATTCAAACCAGAAATGCCAAGCTTCAAACTCATTGTCATTATCATCTAATTCTCATAAAACTTGATCGAAACAGCCATCTATAAAATGCATCAAAAGAAAAGGTGAAACCTGCGGTAATCTAAGGAAAAGGAAAAGGGCTGCATGCGCTGCTATGAAATTTCCCAAAACACATTTCTAACTTCAGATGTTATTCATGGTATATCATTCAAATATAGATAACCAAGACAAACAAAGTTAATTGAGTCACAGCTTCAACAAAAACAAAGAAAAAGGGCCGACATGTCCGAATTGCTGCAATCAAGTCAAAAAGATTCAAACTTGTTGCAGTAAGTTCTTAACCTAAGGACCTAAAAACAAGAACCAAATTCACATAAGGAATTTCGACACCAGTCATCGAAGCGTTGAACAACATCCAGACTCTTCATAGTCCCATCATCTTAAACAGATTCACAATGAACGCATACAAGAGTAACTTCAGCATTTCATGAATCCAACGACTAAAAGCAGGTAAAAGCTATTACCTTTACACTTTTTTAGGATCCAAATGGGAACTGAGATGATCGATAGTAAGGGTCCTCGTTGAACTGAAAACCTTCTTCTTCTGATGCTGCTGCTCCTTCGTCTTTTCCTTGCTATTTCTCCGTCGATGCTTCACCAGCCACCAACTAGGCTCTCGGTTGTTGTTTCACTCCCCTTACCCTCGAAGTTCCGACTCTCTCTCACTCTCCAAGCCTAAACACTCCCTCCCTCTGTTTCTCTTTTTAGTTCCCCTTTCCTGCTTACGGCTCAATTCTCCCAAAAACAGTTTTCCTCCACCTTCAGTCTTTTTTTTTTGATTTTTCTCTCTTGCTTAGTTTTTCTTTCCGCTGTTCCTTTCATTCTCTCCAGATTTTCTTTTCTGTGTTTTTGTCTTCCGGATCCTCTCTCCCCTCCTTAGAAACTCTCCCCCTGCGGCTGTCCATCCCTTTTCTATTTATATGGGAGCTCTGCCCTAAAATCTCAGCAATCTCTGCTATATTTGCAGTCAAGGGCTGCCCGAAGCCCTTCCTTGCAAGCTGCAAAAAAAAAACGCAGCTTGCTATCGCGTATTGCCTTTTTTTTTTTTTTTTTTTTTAAATAATGTAACAAAATAATAATAAAAGCTAAGTAATAAAATATAACAATTTTACATCAAAAAAAACAAACTAAAACAACAAAATTGCCATTTTCAATCTTTTCTTTCATTTTTCATTTTTCTTCTTTTTTTTTTTTTAGTTTCAAGAAAACATTGAATTTAAAAGACTAAATCATTTTTTTTTTGAATGCTTTCCTTTTTCTTTTTCCCTTTTTCAAGAAATTCCATGATAAAAACTTAAAAATAAAAATAAAAATAAAAATAAACTAGAAACTAAAAACTAAAAAGCGAATAAAACTAACACTATACAAAATAAAAAACTAAAAATAAAAAAAAAACATGAAATTACACCAAAAATTTGGTGTCTACAGTTTGCCCCTCTTTGTCTGAGTTTTAAAAAAACTTGAGACAAAGAAGTAGACACCAAATACTTACCTGTCTCTTCTATCTGCTTCTGAAAATAAAATAAACAAGTCAACACTCGGCTGAAATTATTGGACAAAATGATGTAATAACATTGCAGAAAATATGACCGAACTCATGTGGAGTTGCCTACGTATCCCATAACGGGAATCAGGTCAAACGTAGTTCGGATGCAAGTGCATTGACTATATTTGATCTTTGCAAAGTAGAAGAAGTTAAACTCTCAGAACTTCTAAACATGAAATACAAAATGACTGACAGACTAACTATCAATCCAATGATCAAGCAGATGGTCAAAAAAAAGCGATCAGTGGGATAAAACCCGAGCCTGCCGAGGTCGGAGGGATAAAACCCATGCCCAACGAAACATAAAAGCGGTTATTGGGATAGAACCCGAGCCTACCGAGGTCGGAGGGATAAAACCCATGCCCAACGAAAATAAAAGCGGTCAGTGGGATAAAACCCAAGCCTGCCGAGGTCGGAGGGATAAAACCCATGCCCAACGAAACATAAAATCGGTCAGTGGGATAAAACCCAAGCCTGCCGAGGTCGGAGGGATAAAACCCATGCCCAACGGAACATAAAAGCGGTCAGTGGGATATATTCATATAAACTTTCGTAGGCTTTTGAGAAAACAAATGGTAAACAACTTCCTCTAAAATTGCCCCAGTGTGATGCTTATCGGATTGTCCGACCTGCAAGAAAAGAAATAATGATAGATAATACCGCCATCATTCGATCAACCTCTTCTTCAAGAAAAGTGTAAACATGAGCATTTGGGCTTCTCGTTCGACGAAGTGAGCACTTCAACCCGGCCCTGCAAACCATGTCTGTCGCGCCCCATTTTTTGATGAATGAATGAATGTGTGTGATGATGTGAGATGTGAAGTGTGGTGTGAATGTGTGCAAAATTAAAAGTAAAAGGCCATGGGACCTTGGAAAGCGACGATTTGGCCAAATGAAATTTAAAAAGGGTTTTTTAAATATGGAAAACGGAGTCGCCACTTGGTATAGATTTGGGGTGTACCAAGTCACCCAAAAAGTGTTTTTAAAGACAAAGTAGTAAAACCCTTTTTAAAACGACTCCTAGTCCACGTAAGCCAAAGAAAAAGGTTCGGGGGTCACGTTTGACAAAGGGGAAGGCAAGTGATAGAATCCAAGGCACCCCTTTGACCTAGCCAAGGCTAGTTGCGCGACTTAACCTTACCTTTCCTAATTTTCTACCCAATATATGTTCACACGTTGGATATGACTATATGAATGCAAAACGGAAAGAAAAATGCAAACCTAAATTCTACGATATCTCTGTGAGGCTTTTGGTCCCAAACCACATGAATTGTGGCGGCCAACAAAGGAAAATCTCATAGAGGTCGATTAATGCAAATGAGATTCAAGCGTGCAAGTGTGAAAGTGTATGAAAGATGCAAGAAATGCAAGTGCAAGTGTGCGAAATTGTATAAAGGTGCTTGTGTGAAATTGTAAAACAAATTCAAGTGTTTTCGTGTGCAAGTGTATGAAAATAGAATAATAGATATATAAGGTAAAGTGGAATTTCATTTGTGAAGTGAAAATAAGCAAGTGATAGGTAAAATGTAGTAAAAAATATGGTTTGAGAAATGTGGAGAAATGTGGTTAAGAGAGTATGTAGGTGATAAAAATGAAAGTATGACCCTAGAGGAATGCAACGAGTCGGGTACGGGGGTGGACTCCTAACTTTTCGACTTGATTTTCCCTTTGATTAGAAGGCAAAACTAGCGTGCTAAGACTATTGAGTAGCCACACTCGCTCGTTTTCCTTATCGGAGGGGGACACTCAAGCAAAATGAATCCTATAGCTAGCATGAGATGCAAAACCTTAAGTGAGGGGAAAGGGATTCGAGGAACATGCCCAATGATAAAACTAAAGAAAATGCGTGATATGTGGTGAACAAGCAAATGATGCACTAATGAAAAGAAAGGAAAAAGCCTATTGGGTCTAGCGTTGGACTAGCCCTTTCTATGGATTTCTACTAGCATTGGACTAGTGGAAACGGAACAATGAACCACAACTAGCGTTGGACTAGTGTGGTGACGAGAAAGGGGGCCACAACTAGCATTGGACTAGTGTGGTGACGTCCATTCATTCATGACTATAAAAAGCGAGTAGACATGCGAATCACTTATAAACACGTAGCACATAACACTTAGCATGCTTGACTAGATGCAAAGACCTAATAAAGCGATTAAGCACGTAGCAACGAAGCAAGCAATGAACTTATTACATTTGCTAACTAAAACAAAGGGGGGGAAAGGGAAATTGGACAAGAAAGCTCGCCAAGCCCTATCTATTACAAGCCAAGAGGTGTACACATACCCCATAAAGAATAATTTAAATAAAAAAACAAAAGTAAATGACATAAATAAAAGAAATTAAGGAAAGGCTAAGAAAGCAAAGTAGACATGTATTTCTCACGTAGCACGTTGGTTCACATAAGAGTGACGGGAAAAAAAATAAAAGAAATTATACCTTCCTTGAAATGAAGCTCTAATAGTGTGAAGTCAACTTATTTATCCTCCAAAAATAAAAAAATGGTCAAGGTACCAATTTATTTGACAAATAATCACAAAGGATAAAAAAATAAACAGGAAATTGAATCAATTAAATCATATAATCAACCCACATTCAAAAGGTCAAAAGAATAAGAGACTTGATTGCAAACATTAACAAAGTTGTGGGGTCGAAATTAAAGAAAAATAAAGTTCAGGGACCTATTTGCAATTAAGTTTAGGGACCCAATTGAAAGAAGTTGAAAATGTCCAGGGCCACAGTACAATTAAGGAGAAATTCAGGGACTGATTTGCAAATATGGTCACCAGATTCTTAGTCAGATAGACCATTGGGCCTTTGTATTTATTTCCGTGGGCTAAGACTTCCCAAGCCCAACCGAAAAACCCAGGGTAAATGAAGTGGGCCAGTCTATTATTTTGACACAAAGATTAATCAACAAAAACGGTGGACTTCTCCCTTCTAACCCAAACCAAAGCCCAAAAGAATAATAAACTAAACCCAAATCAAAACAGATAGACTCACCATCAAAACCCAATCAAAAAAAAGTGTTAGATGTCAATCTTCTAGGCCCAAATCAAAACCCAAAAAGCAAGTCAACAACCCATTTCTAAAACCCAAACCAAAATAACCTCTTAATCCACAACACTTATTTCACTAAACCCAACAAGATGAACAAATCAATTAAAATTATTAAGCCACAATTATGACCCATAAACAAGAACTAATCAAGCCCAAAAGGCTACTTAAGAAAATGAGATGATGATTAAAATTCAAAAAGGATGAGGTAAGTTCAACCTTTCTAATCTTTGGGTCATATCAGAATGAGGGGAGAACTTGAGGGGTTCAAATGCAACAAAACAGGGATCTAATTGAAGGAATTACAATAGTTTCGGGGGGCAAATTTTGAAGTTCTAACAACTTTGGGGTTATATCACAGTGGAAGCAAAAACGGAGGGGCTGAGAATGTAATTTTAGACAATTGATTGTCTTCTGCAACGAGCTTGATATCAGTTCAGCATTTTAGCTCCCTTTTTGGGCAGCCATACCAGGAAATCTGGTTTTAATTGCAATCAGTCCCAACAAGTAACAGAATTCGCCCAAGCGAAAGCTTCATCTCCAAATATTAATTCGGAGTAGAACAGAAAAACAGAAAATGCAAAACACCAATTCATCAGAGTTTCTCAAATGCAAAGAATTGAACCTGCTAGCATGTCCAGTTTCTTCACGCAAAAATTGCAGACAAGTTATCTTTCAATTAAGAATCTTAGTTGGGCATTTCATCGAACAGGTCAAGAGCATTAAAACTTTCATTAATTCTCGCTTAAATTCAAGTTAATCAGCCCCCAAAATTATTCAATCAACAACAGATTTCAGCCCAATTAAACCATAAAGCATGCGCAATTAAAAAATTACAAACAATCCACAGAAAAATTGCAATTTCAAATTCACAAAAGACATGTTTCGGGATTCCAGCGTTTACATTCGACGAAGAAAGAAAACTGACATTCAAAAAGGAAGGAAATGGCTTACTGTGTTCTTGCTTGGAGAAAATCTGCCGGTGATAATGGTGGGTTCGGCGAGGTGGTAGCGGCACGAGCAGCGGCAGCTCTGTGTTTTCCTTTCCAGCCGCAAGCTGCAACCGTTGCCCAGATTTCCCCATCACCCTTTCTGCCTCGTTTCTGAATCCCTCTTTATCTCCATCGCCTCTCCTGCCGCCGCAGCCTCATAGTTTTTCCTCTTTTCGTTTTGCCATCCCCACCACCGAAATGCTCTCGGTCCTTGCTGTTTTTCCTTTTGGCTCTCAAGACGAAACTCCCCTCTCTCGGCCTTCATTTGCCCTCCTCTGTTTTTCTCTGGCCCTTAGCCGACTTCCCTTAGTTCTCCGTAGGATCTTTCTTGCCCTTTTTTTTTTTTTGCTTAGCTCGCTGCCCTTTCAATTCTTGTTACTCTCTTTTCCTTCTTCCCCGATAGTTTTTTTTTCTTTTGATCCCTCCCAGCCGACCTCCTTCCACTGGCTTTCCTTCAGGATTTCTATCCGCCGCCCCTGTTTTCTCATTTTTGTTGTTCCTGCTTGTTTCCCTTGCGTTTCTCTCAACTCTCTCTCCAAACTCAGCCGTCTCTCGCAAATTTCCCCCAAATTTTCAGATTCAATCCCCTCCCTTTGTTCTTGCTCTCTTTTTTTCAGCCGCCAAGCTTTCCCCGAGTTCTCAAGTTTTTCCTGCTTTTTCTCTCTTCTGTTGTCCGGCCCCTGTTTTCTTTTCTTTTGCTTTCGTTGTTTTTTGTCAATTGCGGCTGCCAAAAAAAACCCCTCCATCTCTTATCGGCTGCCTTTCTTTTATATGGGAACTCCAACCTAAACCCTTAACAACTTCCTGAAATTTGCAGCTAAGGAGCTCCCCAAAGTTCCTTTGCAAGCTGCAAAAAATGCAGCTTGCATGCACGCAGCCCTTTTTTTTTTTTTTTTTTTTTTAAAATAAATACAGAATATAAATAATAATAATAACAATAACAAAATGACAAAACCATGTAATAATAATGAAAACAAATAAATAAAATAAAAAACAAACTAAACAAATGAAAACAACAAAAATGTCCATTTTTCAAATTTTCTTCATTTTTCCTTTTTTTCCTTTTTTCTTTTCTTTTCTCAAAATAACTTAATAAAAATAACTAAAGTGCCAAAAGATTGAATTTGAACGTATTTTTGTGACCAATTTTCCTTTTTTTTTCTCTTTTTCATGATTTTTCTTTTCTTTTTTTTTTTTTCAAGAAATTCTATGCTAAAACTTAAAAATAAACTAAAACTAAAAACTAAAAACTAAAAATCGAATAAAACTATCACGACAAATAAAAAACTAAACAGTAAATGAAATTACACCAAAAATTTGGTGTCTACAATGTCAAATTCTCATAATATGCAGACCCACGTATCATCTAGTATCTATTCTCTTCGATAAATCATAGGGATTGCCATTTGATAGAACAAAAGAGACAAATGCGACCATGCAACACATGAAAAACATTCTAGTTGCACATAATGATGAAAGATCTTAACAATATAAACACAATCCTCTACTTTTATTGCACAAAAAAATCATTTCAAATAAGTAAGCCTGTATACTCAAATTTCGTGTCTGATAAGTCAAAAACTTTGGCTTTCGAACAAAGTGCTACACTTGACCCTTTGGACATCATCTCTTCGGAGTTCCAATACTTGACAACAGAACCACAATGTGAGGAGAAATTCCAATGAACTAAGTCACCAGCTCTTCAAATCCAAACTTACTTTTCCTTATGAAACCCTACCTCAGCGCCCTTTCGGGTTTTCACTAAGGTTGCCCCCGCCCATTATTTTCTTTTCCTGTGTTTCTTTTTCCTTTTCTTTTTTTCTTTTTCCTTTTTTTTTTTTTTAGGTGCCCTTGCGGGTTTTCACCTAGCAAACCAATCTTGTCTATCGCCCATATCAATCTGGAGATGTGTTTTAAGAAATAATGGCATCAGTATAACAATTCTTCCCTTGCAAAATAGGCGAAGATGTTTTTGACATCATGTGCCACTTGATTAGAAATTGTCCTAAAAAGGCAGTATAAAGAACAGAAGTCAGGACTTTTAGGTTTTTGTAATGGGGTCTGGTGGGGTGCTTAGAAAAGATTAAGGCTTGAAAGCGGATTTCAAGTGTGGTTTAAATGATCGGAGATCGCATTTTTCAAATTAACCTTACTAATAATTGCCCCAGTTTATTCTCAATCGAGATCTTCCTCTTTTCATTTTTCTTTTCATTTTCCTTTATAGCTTTTCCTTTTGAATCCTCTCTTTTCTTTTCTCTTCTTTTCCTTTCTTTCTCATTCTTAGCTTTTTCGACTCAAAACTTGCCCCAGTATGGGGTTTGCGATTCTCAGGGGATGCCAAACGAAATAATTTGCTCTGAAGGCTCAAAAGGGACAACTAGGGATAGAATGTTTGATTGGGAAGGAAGAAGGCCTGACTTTTAATCCGTTCCTCACATTAACCCTAAAAGGAAGATTTCATTTATCATATAAAGAATTTCTTACACATATCTGAATTGATTGGTTGAGGGAACACTTGCCCATCCATTTCTGCAAGAATGAGCGCTCCTCCGGGCAAAACTTTCTGGACAATAAAAGGGCCTTGCCAATTTGGTGCAAATTTCCCCTTAGCTTCCTCTTGTGCTGGCAAAATGTGTTTCAACACTTTATCTCCTTCTGTGAACACCCGTGGTCTGACCCTCTTATTGTAAGCACGGGCTACCCTTTTTTGATAGCATTGACCATGACAAATGGCATTTAACCTTTTCTCATCGATTAAAGACAACTGCTCATGACGTTGTTGAATCCATTCAGCCTCCTCCAGTTTGGCCTCCATTAAAATACGCAAAGAAGGGATTTCGACTTCGGCTGGTAAAACTGCTTCCATTCCATACATGAGATTGTAGGGAGTCGTCCCAGTAGAAGTCCGAATAACAGTTCTATATGCCATTAACGCATAAGGGAGCTTTTCATGCCAATCACGGTGTCTCTCAATCATCTTACGGATTATTTTCTTCAAGTTCTTATTCGCAGCCTCTACTGCTCCATTCATTTGTGGCCTATAAATAGAGGAGTTTCGATGCTTGATTTTGAACTGTGTGCACAAACCATCCACCATGTCATTGTTGAGATTTTTGGCATTATCAGTGATTAATGTCTCCGGCACTCCGAAACGACAAATGATATTCTTTCTTAGAAAGTCTGTTACCACCTTCTTAGTCACATGTTTATAAGACTCAGCTTCGACCCACTTAGTAAAGTATTCAATTGCCACCAGAATAAACCGATGCCCATTTGAAGCGGGAGGGTCAATGGCTCCAATCACATCCATACCCCACATCGAACATGGCCAAGGAGCAGTCATACTGTGTAATTCTGTAGGGGGAGTGTGCATAACATCTCCATGCAATTGACACTTGATGCATTTCCTAACAAAAACTATACAATCATGCTCCATAGTAAGCCAAAAATATCCAGTCCTCATGATCTTCTTTGCTAATAAATGGCCATTCATATGTGATCCACACACTCCACTATGTACTTCCTTCATCAGGTATTCCGCTTCATCTTCGTCAACACACCTCAGAAGGCCCAAATCCGACGTTCTTCTGTATACTACTTCTCCATTCAAGAAGAATTTAGATGATAATCTACGCAAGAAACTTTTGGCAGTCATATCAGCCCCAGATGGGTAGGATCCTGTTTTGAGAAATTCCTTGATATCATTGTACCAGGGACGGCCATCGGAAGACTTTTCCACAACTAGGCAGTGAGCAGGTTTCCCTTGTAGATGAATCTGGATGGGTTCAATTATTAACTCATCCGGATGTTGGATCATTGAAGATAAAGTGGCCAATGCATCGGCGAAGACATTTCTGACACGGGGAATATGCCGAAACTCCAAACTCCTAAATTTATTGGCTAACTCCAGTAAGTTGCAATGATAGGGCAAGATCTTTGAATCCCGAGTAATCCATTCCTTAAGAGTCTGATGTACAAGCAAATCTGAATCACTGAATACTAGTAAATCCTTAATCTCCATTTCTAATGCCATTTTTAACCCAAAAATGCAAGCTTCATATTCAGCCATATTGTTAGTACAGGAAAATCGGAGTTTGGCCGAACCAGGGTAATGTTTTCCTTCAGGCGATACTAGAACAGCTCCAATACCGGCCCCGAAGGAATTTGATGCACCGTCAAAGAACAACCTCCACTCCGGGCATTGATCATTCATATCTTCTGCTATACCCACGAACAAGGCCTCCTCATCCGGAAAATAAGTGTGAAGTGGTTGATAGTCATCTTTCAGCGGATTTTCAGCTAAATGGTCGGCCACAGCCTGGCCTTTGATGGCCTTTTGAGTAGTGAAAATAATGTCAAATTCCGAAAGAATCATCTGCCATTTCGCCATACGTCCCGTCGGCATAGGCTTTCCCAACAAATATTTCAAAGGGTCGGAGCGGGAAATAAGGTAAGTAGTATGACTGAGCAAGTAATGTCTCAATTTTTGGACGGCCCAAGCTAGAGCACAGCAACTCCTCTCAAGAAAAGAATAGTTGGCCTCATACGCAGTGAACTTCTTACTAAGGTAATAGATAGCTTGCTCCCTCTTCCCCGATTCGTCATGTTGTCCCAATACACACCCCATAGCTTCGTCCAACACCGATAGATACATGATCAAAGGTCGCCCGGGTTTGGGTGGCACTAAAACCGGGGGGTGCAACAGGTAGTCTTTAATTTTATCAAACGCTTGCTGGCATTCCTCATTCCATTGCAAGGACACATTTTTCTTTAATAATTTGAACAAAGGCTCACACGTATGGGTCAATTGGGCAATGAATCTCCCAATAAAATTAATCTTTCCTAAAAAACTCTTCACGTCTTTTTGCGTTCTTGGCACTGGCATCTCACGAATGGCCTTAATCTTTGCCGGATCTATCTCAATACCCTTCTTACTGACAATGAATCCCAATAACTTTCCGGCAGGGGCCCCAAATGCACACTTTGCAGGGTTTAGTTTTAAATCATATTTCCTCAATCTTTCAAATAACCTCCCCAAGTCAATCAAATGATCCTCCGTTCTCTCGGATTTGATAATGATATCGTCCACATAAACCTCCATCTCCTTATGAATCATATCATGAAAAAGGGTGGTCATAGTCCTTTGATAAGTAGCGCCTGCATTTTTTAGTCCAAACGGCATTACTCGGTAACAAAATGTCCCCCATGGCGTGATAAAAGCAGTTTTCTCCCTGTCCTCCTCAGCCATTAAGATCTGGTGATATCCAGCAAAACAATCAGCAAATGATTCAATCTCATGCCCTGCGGTATTATCCAAAAGAATATGAATGTTCGGCAATGGAAAATCATCTTTCGGGCTGGCCTTGTTAAGATCCCTGTAATCGACACATACTCGCACTTCTCCACTTTTCTTCGGAACAGGTACAGGGTTTGAAAGCCAAATGGGATAATGAGACACCATAATAATTCTAGCATTGAGCTGTTTCTCGATTTGCTCCTTAATTTTGAGGCTCATGTCCGGCTTAAACTTGCGAGGTTTCTGCTTTACTGGTGGAAAACTTGGATCAGTCGGTAATCGGTGGACCACTATATCTGTTGAAATTCCAGGCATATCATCATAGGACCAGGCAAATACATCTTGAAACATGGTCAAGAACTCAATCATCTCTTTTCTCTGTTTCTTATTCAAATGAATGCTAACTTTTATCTCCTTAACTTCAGTCTCAGTGCCAATATTAACAGCTTCTATTTCTTCTAAGTTCGGTTTGGATTTCTCCTCATATTGTTCAAAATCCTTTAATAAAGATTCAGATTCTTCCTCGTTATCGCTCTCGTCTTGAATTTCTGATTCCAAAATTTCAAATTCGTGAGAGATATCGAGATTACAATCATCAAATTCCAGAATAGTGATATCCAAAGGGTCAATGTGTTTTATTTCTGGCCATTTGAAAAAAAAAATGAAATGAGTACAATAGGAAGTAAGTTAAATCCATTTGGGCCATAAACACTGTGCATTTCATTGAAATTCAAAGTAAAGGATAACATCATGACATGCTACTTAACAAGAAAAATTAACGCAAGACTTGCATTGAAAAACATTTGATTGAAAACTATTTACAAACTTGAAAGACAAAAGATAAGTAGTATAAACGATTTGTCTCATGTCGACCAAAGGCAATCCCCTAATTTACCGAAATTCCCTGCAGGAGGGAAGAGGATCACAGGTCCAGTTCTTCATTGCTTCAATAGGCACCTCTGGAAATCCTGGGTCCTCCAACGGCTCACTTTCAGAAATAACCCCCACAAATAGCTCAGATAACCCAACCTCCACTTCCTCGATCGGGTCTACTTCAGATTTGATCATCTCTGATGGGTAAGGAAAAGTACAATACAATGGTGGGATATTCATGATAAGCTGCCTTCCTTCCTTCTCCGCCTTTTTACGATTCATCATTTCTTTCTTATCCCTGGCAGTAGGTTGAAACCCTAATCCGAAAGTATCCTTCTTTCCTTGAAGTTCTATTGGCTCCAAAACTCCCTGCAGGTTGCGCCCGAGGCCCTTGCCCATCTCATATCTTCCTCGAATCATCTCTTTAGCCATCATAACACTAGCTTCTGGCAGATTCATTTCCACCACGGGCTTCTCCTTAGATATCCATCCTACGGAAACAATGTCAGCCACATGGTGAGAAGAAAACAGAGATGTTTTACTATCCTCCTCATTTGGTCCAGGGTTAACAATCATTGTGCAATCATCCTCCGCAAAAACTGTGATCAATTGATCATTCACCACAAATCTCAGCAACTGATGAAGTGAAGAGGGTATAGCGCCCGAGGTGTGAATCCAAGGCCGTCCAAGGAGAATGTTATAAACACTTGAAAAATTCATGACTTGGCACATGACCTGAAACTGGGCAGGTCCGATTTCTATCACTAAATCCACTTCCCCCATTGGTTCACTTTTTGCGCCATCAAATCCTCTCACCACAGTGGTTGACGGCCGCAATTTAGTCTCTTGAAATCCTAACTTAACCAAAGTATTCCAAGGGCAGATATTGAGAGCGGAGCCATTGTCTATCAGAACCTTTGGCAAGAGTTTCCCGTTACAGCGGACTGAGATATACAAAGCTTTGTTGTGTCCAATCCCCTCGGCAGTTAGATCTTCATCAGAAAAAGAAATCCGACTGGAAGCCAAAACATGTTCAACTACATTGGCGAATTTGTCAATTGGAATATTTTTAGGCACTTGAGCCTCAGTTAAGACTTTGACCAGAGCCTCTCGGTGAAGTTCCGAGGTTAAGAGCAGATTTAATATGGAAATTTGAGCGGGCATCTTGTCCAATTGCTCGACTACCTTATACTCACTCTTCTTTAACATCTTAAGGAAATTAAAAGCCTCTTCATCCGTCACTACGGGTTTCGTTGGTGTAGCACCTTCTTTTGCTTTTGAGGACTCATCAACTGCAGGCTCCCCTATGATTCTCCCTGATCTAGTGATGGCATCCACTTCCTTCTTAGGCACCTTCCTCTCTCCAATTAACAGTGTAGATTCGCTATAATTCCACGGGACCTCTTGTAAATTAAGAACAGGAGTTTGCTCAGGCAATTCAAATACCACGAGTTCCGAAGGCTCACATTCAAAGGGTACCATTTCCAAAATAAAAGGATCAGTATTCTCTTCAACTTTATAGGCTTCCTCCTCCAATATAAACGGTTCTCCAATGACCCCCATGATCTCGGCCTCGTCTACAATGTACTGTGTAGGGTCCTCAATCCCTTCCTCTATGGTGATAGTTCCCACAGTATCCTTGTGCTGAGGAAAATGATTGTTGCTAACACTTGGCCCTTGTTCATCTTTCCTTCTCAGAATTATGTCTCCAGCATCAATCATATCTTGAATTTTATGCTTAAGTGCCCAGCAATTGGCCGTCGGATGTCCAGGGGATCCCGAATGATAAGCGCAAAACGATTGAGGATCATAACCAGGGGGAAATCCCCTGGGATAGGTCTTAGGGGGTACCGTACCAATCTTCCCAGCAGCTTTTAATTGCTCATATAACTGGTCAACTGGTCGACCTAGATTGGTAAAGGTTCGGTATGGGGTTGGATTTTGGGTGTCACGGGTTTGTTGGTACTGGTAATTTGGGTTAGGAGATGGAATAGGTCTTGGGTTAAAAGGAGGGCGAGGTCTAATTTGCAAGTTTGGTGGGGAAACATGAAATGGCGTCGATGGCGTCGGAAACAGGATCAAACAGAGATGTCGCGCCCCATTTTTTGGAAAAATAAAATGATTGTTTTTGTGATTTTATTGGTTTGGAAAAAGTGAATTTTTTGATAAAAATAAAAATAAAAATGGGTCTAAATGGGACTTTTGAAAATGCGACGATTTGACCCAAGAAAAAATAGTTCAAAAAGGGTTTTTTATATGAAAAATGGAGTCGCCACTTGGTATAGAGTTAGGGTGTACCAAGTCACCCAAAAAGTGAATTTTTTAAGGAAAAAAGTAAGAAACCCTTTTGAACGACTCCTAGTCCACGCAAACAAAGAAAAAGGTTCGGGAGTCACATTTGACGAAGGGGAAGGCAAGGATAAAAATCCAAGGCACCCCTTCGACCTAGCCAAGGCTAGTTGCGTGATTTAACCCTTATTTTCCTAAATTTTTCTACCCAAGTATGTATTTGCAATTTGGACAAAGACTAATGAATGAGAAATGCAATCCTAAATCTAAGAAATGTCTCTTATGAGGCTTGTGGTCCCAAACCACATGAATTGTGACGGCCAATAAAGGGAAACCTCATAGAGGTCGATTGATGCAAATGGTGACTCAAGTGCAAGTGTGAAAGTGTATGAAAAGATTCATGTATGAAATGATGTAAAAAATAAAGTGTTTGTGTGCGAATGTGTAAAGAAAGTGCATGTGTGAATTTGTATGAAAATCAAAGTGTTTGTGTGTGCAAATGAATGAAGATAGAATAGTACATATATAAGTGAAACTTGAATTTCATTTGTGAAGTAAAGTAAATAAATGATAAAGATGTAGTGAAAAATATGGATTGAGAAATGTAAGAAAAATGTGATTAAAACAGTATGGAAGTGATAAAAATGAAAGTATGACCCTAGGGGAATGCAACAAGTCGGGTACGGGGGTTGACTTCTAACTTTTCGACTTCGATTTTCCCTTTGATTAGAAGGCGAAACTAGCGTGCTAAGGCTATCGAGTAGCCACACTCGCTCGTTTCCCTTATCGGAAGGGGATTTTCACGCAAATGAACCCTAACTAGCATGAGATGCAAGTCCTAAAGTGAAGGGGAAGGGGTTTGAGGAACATGCCAAATGATAAACTAAGGAATGCATGATATGTAATGAACATGCAAACATGTACTATCGAGGGGAAATCCCTAAGGGTCTAGCGTTGGACTAGCCCATTCTATGAATTCCGACTAGCATTGGACTAGCGGAAACGTACATTCATCCATCACATTCATTCATGCTATGGAAAGCGAGTAGACATGCTAAAACACTCATAAACATATAGCACATAACACTTAGCATGCTCGACTAGATGCAAGGCCCTAACAAAGCAAATTAACACGTAGCAACTAAGCATGCAAGACACATAAGACGATTAAAGCCCTAACTATTACATTTGCTAGCTAGGCACACGTCTTCAATAGGTCTTCATCAAATGCTCCTCCAAGCCCTATCTATTACAAGCCAAGAGGTGTACACATACCCCATAAGAGAATGAATTAACAAAAAAGCAAGAGTAAATGAAATAAAGGCACTAAAGAAAGACAAGGAAAGCGAATTTAGACATGCAACATTCATATAACACATAGGAGCACGTAGGATCACATAAGGAGAGGCAAAAAGATAAAAGAAAATTATACCTTCCCCCACTTGTGAAGCTTAGTAAAAGAGAAATGGCTTCAAAACAATAAAGGAATCAATGCACCAATTAAGTAGTAAAGTATAAGGAAAATCATTAAAATTCCCCCAATTGCAACTCAAATGAAATCACATAGTGCATAATTATCAAGAAAGTGGAACATTGGTCAAATTTCTAAAATAGAAAAATGACTAAGGACCCAATAGCAACCATTAACCAATCAATTTAGGGCCAATTGAAACATTTCAGGAATTTTAAGGGTCTAAGAGAAAAGAAGGTCAAGTAATCACAAATAATCACAAATAATCACAAAAGTGTCAAAGCATTTAAACAACTTAAACATCCATGTTTGCAAAGCTGGGGGCTTAATTGAAAGTAAAGAGGAATTTTGAGGGGTCAAATTGATTAAATGTTCCAATTACTTGGGCCATAGTGAGGCAAGGGGGGACTTGGGGGGCCAAAGCGCAATTTTCAGAAAAATTTCATGCAAACTCTTGCAATCTCACGGAAAAAATTGTCTCTGCAATATTTCTGCTATGCTTTCACCAACCGAGACCACACTCAAACACATAGCTTGTTTTCGGAAACAGGTTTCAAATCCAAAACCCAACTTTAAACTAAGCAGCAACTATATCATTACCATCATCCAAGCAGGCAGAAAACTTAGAAAAATTCCATACAAAATTCTGGGCACGTATTCAAACATTGGAAGAACGAAACTGCTGCAATTTTTCTTAGTTTCACCTATCAAGATCAAATTCAGATTCAAACCTCTACCTTAACCAAAGTTTCCTTGATCTAACATCTGAACTCTGAACTAAACAAACAAGACATCGACAATCAAACAAACAAAGACGTAAGAAGGAGTTCAAAATAGAAAAAGCTGATGCAAAATTTCTGGAACGACACTCAAACACAGTTTTTTTTCTTTGAAGGAATGAACACTGCTGCAATTTCTCCATAAACTTCGGCTTTTCTCGCAACCACATTCGTGCCATTTCCTTATTCAGTTTAAGAGTGTTCAGGCAAACAAACCAAAAAGAAATGGGAGGGAATCATTATCTAAACAAAAACCATAGCTGAAAGTCCGAAAGAGGAAAGACTAAACTCAAGAGGCAAGACCGAAAAAAAATCTACTCGGCAATCTAGAATTATTCTTCCTGCAACGTTTAAGCCTGTTTTCAAACTTTTCCTTAAACAAACACACCAACATCAACTCCAAACCTTCCCTATCATCCCTTCAACACCAAATGAAACAAGCAAAAGATGACCAAAATCAGCCCTGATAACTCCCTCGGATAGAACCTGAGCCCAGAAACCCAACAACAAAGCAGCAAAACAGCGAAGGGATCCAGTCAAAACTTCATACAGCAACTGGAATCCTTTTCTTTTAACGTAAAAGATTACAATGGGTTCACGGTATTATAGTCAGGCAACGCACAAAATCAACAGGTCAAACCAGCCGCAACTTGACAACCAAAGAAAGGAAAATCTATTGCAATAAAACTGAAAGTTTGAAAACTTGCTGCAGCCAATTTTAAATCTAACCTTAGAACTCTAACAACCGTGACTTGCCTAACATGAAGGCTCTAGGGACAAAGGCCAGATGCCATATTCACAAGAAAACATCAAAAGCCAATCACAACCAATAAAACACGAACCAGCGACATACGAACCAGGAAAACATGAATGAACATACGAGAACAGAAGGAACAGAAAAACAAATGTAATGGGTTTCTGTTTCTGATGAAACTAGTGATGGTATCATCGCAAACCAGAGAAAGCTTCCAACTCCACCGTTAAAAATCCCAAGTAAGCAAAAGAAACGGAGAAAGGAAGCATCTTTACAAACGAACATACAAGGAAAGCTGCAATTTTTTACCTTGCCATACGGTGCCTTCCACAGATGAATGAAACAGAGAAGTTTCGTTTGCGTAGACCCAGAACGCAGCCAAGAATCACGATCTCCCTTCTTCCTTGCTCTTTGTTTCTTCCCTTTCCAGATTGTTCTCTCTGTTTTTCAGTCAGTTTCTTCCCTTCACTCTTGCTCTGTTCTTTCCTTTCTCGCCGCTAATCCCCTGCCCACATTCGGTCTTAAACTTCTCAATCCTGAATTTTTCTAGCTTTTCCCTTTGATGCCCCCTTTTCTCTCTTGCTCTTCCTGTTTCTTTTCTGAATCCCAATCTCTCTCTTTTTTTCCAGAACCTCTCGCCGCCTCTCTCTTTGGTTTCCTTCTCTTTTTTTTTGCCGTTTTTTTTTCTGCTGTGTCTGAACCTCTCCCTCGCTCCCCAGAAAACCTCTCTAGTTTTAGCCGTCCAGAAAACTCTCCTTTTTTTTTGCGGCTGTTAATCCTTTTGGCTTTTATATGGGCAACCCCAAAACCTAACCCCAGCCCTTTGTGATATATTTGCAGCTAAGGAGCTGCCCGATGCTCCTTTGCAAGTTGCGGCAAAATGCAGCTTGCGTGCCGCGAGCACATTTTTTTTCTTTTTTTTTATTTTATTATTTTTTTTATAAAAGTAATTTAGCAAAATTAATAATAAAACTAAATAATAAAAAGCAACAATTTTACATTAAAATAAACAAACTAAAACAACAAAATTGCCATTTTCAATCTTTTTCTTTCATTTTTCATTTTTCATCATTTTTCACTTTTTCTTCTTTTTTTTTCTAAAATGTCTAAAAATGAGATTAGTAAAACCAAACTAAAATAAACATCAATAAAACTAATAATGAAAAATAAAGTCAAAAATTTGGTGTCTATAGTTTGCCCCTCTTTGTCTGAGTTTTGGAAAAACTTGAGACAAAGAAGTAGACACCAAATACTTACCTGCGTTATTCGGCTGCGAATTGCTCAAATGATGGGGACTGACCCCTGACAGGAAATTCTAAAATCGGGACTGACCCGAGACAGAAATTTAAACGGGACTGACCCGAACAGGAATTTAAACGGGACTGACCCGAACAGAAATTTAAACGGGACTAACCCGAACAGAAATTAAACGGGACTGACCCAAACAAGAATTTAAACGGGACTGACCCGAACAGAATTTAAAACGGGACTGACCCGAACAAAATTTAAAATCATGGGACTGACCCGAACAAGAATTTAAACGGGACTAACCCGAACAGAAATTAAACGGGACTGACCCAAACAAGAATTTAAACGGGACTGACCCGAACAGAATTTAAAACGGGACTGACCCGAACAAAATTTAAAATCATGGGACTGACCCGAACAAGAATTTAAACGGGACTGACCCGAACAGAATTTAAACGGGACTGACCCGAACAGAATTTAAAACGGGACTGACCCGGACAGAATTTAAACGGGACTGACCCGAACAAGATTTAAAACGGGACTGACCCGAACAAAAATAAAAACGGAACTGACCCGAACAGAATTTAAACGGGACTGACCCGAACAGAAATTAAACGGGACTGACCCGAACAGAATTTTAAACGGGACTGACCCGAACAGAATTTAAACGGGACTGACCCGAACAGAATTTAAAATCAGATGAATTGAAGTGAGATGGAGTGTTGGTGAGATTGACCCATGTTTATTGGGGATGCAAATGAAAGAAGTGAAATGAAGTGTTAATATGACTGACCCATGTTTGTTAGTGATGCAAATGAAATGCTCACTAGTGGGACTGACCCACGGCTAGTGACAAATGCAAATGAAAGGCGCACTAGTGGGACAAACCCAACGGCTAGTGGCAGAAAATGGAATGCACACTAGTGGGACAAACCCAACGGCTAGTGGCGGAAAATGGAAGGCACACTAGTGGGACAAACCCAACGGCTAGCGGCAAATGCAAATGAAAGGCACACTAGTGGGACAAACCCAACGGCTAGTGGCGAATGCAGATGAAGGGCTCACTAATGGGACAAACCCAACGGCTAGTAGCGAATGCAAAATGAAAGGATCACTAGTGGGACAAACCCAACGGCTAGTGGCAGAATGCAAATGAAAGGCACACTAGTGGGACAAACCCAATGGCTAGCGGCGATGAAAATGAAAGGCTCACCAGCGGGACAAACCCAACGGCTAGTGGCGAATGCAGATGAAGGGCTCACTAATGGGACAAACCCAACGGCTAGTAGCGAATGCAAAATGAAAGGATCACTAGTGGGACAAACCCAACGGCTAGTGGCAGAATGCAAATGAAAGGCACACTAGTGGGAAAAACCCAATGGCTAGCGGCGATGAAAATGAAAGGCTCACCAGCGGGACAAACCCAACGGCTGGTGGCAATGAAAATGAAAAGCTCACTGGCGGGACAAACCACACGCTCCAGTAGCTATGAAAATGAAATGTCTTGACAATCAATCTCCAGTGGAGTCGCCAACTGTCGCGCCCCATTTTTTGATGAAATAAATAAATGGTTAAAAATGTGTTTTTTGTGATTGGAAAATGAATTGTGGTTTAAAAGAAAAATGGGTCTAAATGGGGATTTGAGAATGCGACGATTTGACCCAAAATTATAGTTTAAAAAGGGTTTTTTTGAAATGAAAATTGGAGTCGCCACTTGGTAATGAGTTAAGGTGTACCAAGTCACCTAAAAATGAATTTTTAAAGAAAAAAATAGGAAAAAATAGTAAGAAACCCCTTTTAAACGACTCCTAGTCCACGTAAACCAATGAAAAAGGTTCGGGAGTCACATTTGACGAAGGGGAAGGCAAGGATAGAAATCCAAGGCACCCCTTCGGCCTAGCCAAGGCTAGTTGCGTGATTTAATCAAAGTTTTTCTTGTTTTAACCAAAGAATTTATTACATTTGGATGCACTACATGAATGCAAACCCTAGACCTAGGGGGATTGGGGGAAATTTCCCTTCAAAGGTTGAGTGGTGCCACTCACATTAATTGTGAAGCCCAATAACGATCCTTTGAAGAAGTCACGAATAATGCGAGTGGGATGCAAATGAATGGAATGTATGTATGCAATGTGAGGACATGAGTTTGAAAAAGTAATAAAGGGCAATAATATGTAAGTGAAAATGTGCACGTGAGTGGGCAAAGTACGGTATGTGAAATGATAATATGAAGTGCATGTGTGCAAGTGATGATAAAAGTGTTCGTGTGCAAGTGAAGGGATAAAAGGTGTACGTGTGCAAATGGGAGGAAAAAAAAATGAAAGTGTAATGATAGAGTGGATGCATGAACCTAGGGAATTCATGCATAATGGGTACGGGGAGACCGAAATCGTGACTCAATTTGCCCTTTGATAGAGAGGATACAAGCGTGCTAAGGCTTAGAAAAAGCCACACTCGTCTATATCCCATATTTAAGGGGACTCTCAAGCAAATGAACCTATACCTAGCATGAAATGCAAAAATCCTAAAATGGAGGGAAAAGGGGTTCGAGGGGCATGCAAAATGATAAAACTAAAAAGAATGCATGACATGTAATGAACACGCAAACATGTACTAACGAGGGGAAATCCCTAAGGGTCTAGCGTTGGACTAGCCCATTCTATGAATTCCGACTAGCATTGGACTAGCGGAAACGTACATTCATCCATCACATTCATTCATGCTATGGAAAGCGAGTAGACATGCTAAAACACTCATAAACATATAGCACATAACACTTAGCATGCTCGACTAGATGCAAGGCCCTAACAAAGCAAATTAACACGTAGCAACTAAGCATGCAAGACACATAAGACGATTAAAGCCCTAACTATTACATTTGCTAGCTAGGCACACGTCTTCAATAGGTCTTCATCAAATGCTCCTCCAAGCCCTATCTATTACAAGCCAAGAGGTGTACACATACCCCATAAGAGAATGAATTAACAAAAAAGCAAGAGTAAATGAAATAAAGGCACTAAAGAAAGACAAGGAAAGCGAATTTAGACATGCAACATTCATATAACACATAGGAGCACGTAGGATCACATAAGGAGAGGCAAAAAGATAAAAGAAAATTATACCTTCCCCCACTTGTGAAGCTTAGTAAAAGAGAAATGGCTTCAAAACAATAAAGGAATCAATGCACCAATTAAGTAGTAAAGTATAAGGAAAATCATTAAAATTCCCCCAATTGCAACTCAAATGAAATCACATAGTGCATAATTACCAAGAAAGTGGAACATTGGTCAAATTTCTAAAATAGAAAAATGACTAAGGACCCAATAGCAACCATTAACCAATCAATTTAGGGCCAATTGAAACATTTCAGGAATTTTAAGGGTCTAAGAGAAAAGAAGGTCAAGTAATCACAAATAATCACAAAAGTGTCAAAGCATTTAAACAACTTAAACATCCATGTTTGCAAAGCTGGGGGCTTAATTGAAAGTAAAGAGGAATTTTGAGGGGTCAAATTGATTAAATGTTCCAATTACTTGGGCCATAGTGAGGCAAGGGGGGACTTGGGGTGCTTAGAAAAGTTAAGGCTTGAAGGCAGATTTCAAAAGTGGTTTAAGTAATCTGAGATCGCATTGTTGTGCCAACCCTATTTTAGGGCTAAATCAGAATTTGCCCCAGTTTATGCTCAATTGAGACTTTTTCTTTTCATTTTCTTTCTTTTGATTTTTCGGCCTTCTGCCATTCTTTTGAACTTTCACAAAATTTGCCCCAGTTTATTTTTGAACTGAGGTTCTCTTTTCTTCTTTTGCTTTTGATTTTGTGGCTTTCCACTTTTCACTTCTGGAAACTTTTCCCTTTTCAACTCAAACTTGCCCCAGTGTGGGGTTTGCGATTCTCAGGGGTTGCCAAATGAAGTATTTTATTCTGAAGGCTCAAAAGGGATAGCTAGGGATAGAATGTTTGATCGGAAAAAGAAGATGGCCTGACTTGTATTCCGTTCCTTAGAATAACTCTGAAAGGAAACTTTCATTAATGCGAAATTTCTTGCATGTATCTGAATTAATTGACTGAGGAAGACCCTATTCATCGAAATCGGTGAAGCATAGGTGATCCACCGGACAAAACTCTTCCTTTTTCTTTTCTCTCTTCTTTTTCTCAAAATTGAAGCTCAGGTAGAGTCAAATTTCCCCAATTCGCGATTCCCTTTCCCCTTTTCTTTTTTTTCAAAATTTCCCAATCTCCTTCCCCAATATGGGGTGCGATCATAGGTGCTTTGAAAAGAACCACCAATTTTAGCTCAAACGGGGATGCAAGGGATAAAACAGTGTTTAAGTTGTAGAAATGATGGCCAAAGAATCATTCTTACACTTCATGACAATCAACGTAACGCACTGCTCATTGAGAATCCATTCCCCTTTTGATATTTGAAAATTTTCCAATGAAGGGTAGTGATCATTAGGGCTCTTATTTGAAACGAAATTATTCTTTCACAGGCTCAAATGGGAGAGCAAATGATAAAATGTGTATAGGTAGAGAAAAGAATGCTCAAAGTATCATTCCAAATTTTCAAAACAAACAAGAATAATGCACATTTTTGCTTTCACTTAGATGTGAATTAGACACAATGGACATTTTCAAGCAAAGATTGCCCCAACTTGCAATTCATCAATCAATGTGACTGATTTTATTCTGGGCTGATAGAAGTGGGCAAAAATATGAATTGTACAGTGAAGGAGAAAAAGGTATCTCATTGGGCCTTTTGAGTGACCTCTTTTAATTTTGAGCACTCTTATTGTGTGACTCGGATCACCAATCGAGCATACACTTGTGAATTTTTAGGTTGGTGGTTGAAAAAATCTCAATTTAGTTTTATTTTTCAAAATTCATCATGAAATCTCTAATGAGTAAGAATAAAGAATGAAATGTACATAAATATACACAAAACAATAATTGTCCAAAAATTTTTATTGCTGAAAAACAATTTGAAACGAAATTGCTCGTTCAATTATGATACAAATGAGAAGAGAGAAACTTGTAAAGATCTCAACATATACACTTTTTGTCTCCTTTCCTTTTGGAACAAAATGTATTAACAAATCAAATAAACAGAATTTCCCTTTGGAAAACAATTACAAAATCTCTCAGAGGCTTTAGTGTAGAGCTTCTAGATAGATCATTTATGTTTTCATTGCAGGATCTGCTCAAGAATCAAATAACACTTGTAATCTTCAAACTTTATTGGATCAAAATTATCATCAGATATGGAAGAATATTTTCGTCTTATTGAAACATTTTTATGAATGCAGGGGAGGGGGAAAACAAAAGAAAAATACCCAGAGTTAATAGGCAAAACTGTAAAATCGGTATGCATGTCCTATGGGGGAACCCTTTTTGTGCCAAGGGTAGGCCTAGCATGAAAATGCAATCCGCCAGAGTAGGCACTATACAATACCTGATGGATCTGATCAACTCATGGAGTGAAAAATAATTTGAAAAATTTGGCCCATTGGAATGAGAAGAGACGTTGGTCAAAATGAGGACCTCGTCCGAAGGGATTGATCACTTTTGATCGATATAAGAATTTGCAAAAACGTACGGGTATGACCTTGACGAGCTTCCTATCGAAGAGATTGGAATTCGTTGACAAACTTTCTCAGTGAAGCACGGATCAAAACTCCAACTGATGATTTTCTCAAAATTGACCAGGTTTCCCTATTTGAAATTCGACATTGAGACCCAAATTGGTCAAATGGGTTGAATGAAGTTGACCATTTATTTAAATCGACCGAATTACCCTAAAAAGGGAAACGGGTCAAATGAATTGAGTAAAATTTAAAAACTTACTCAAAATTGACCGAATCATCCCTAAAAAGGAACTTGATCGAATGAAATTGAAAATTTTATTTAAAAATGGATCGGATCATCCTAAAAAGGAACTTGATCAAATGAATTGAATGAAATCGAGAATTTATTCAAAATTGACCAGATCGCCCTAAAAGGGTAAATTGGTCAAATGAATGAAATTGAATTAGTGATTTATTCAAAAATTGGCCGAATGACCCTAAAAAGGGTAAATTGGTCAAATGAATTGACGATGTATTCAAAATCGACCGGATGACCCTAAAAAGGGTAAATTGGTCAAATGACCCTAAAAATGGTAAATTGGTCAAATGAATTGACAATTTATTCAAAATCGACTAGGTGACCCTAAAAGGGGTAAATTGGTCAAATGACCCTAAAAAGGGTAAATTGGTCAAATGAATTGATGATTTATTGAAAATCGACCAGGTAACCCTAAAAAGGGTAAATTGGTCAAATGATCCTAAAAAGGGTAAATTGGTCAAATGAATTGACAATTTATTGAAGGAATCGGCAAAATGGATTGGTTGAATTGTCCGGTCATTGGTTATTTCAAAATCATTGAAGTGCATTAGTCTATGACCTTCTAAAAATCAAATTTTGGCCTTAATTTATTTATCGTCTCAAAAGGAGGAATCATTTGTGAATTTCTTCAAATTAATGTCCTTCTCGCCTGGGATTTTTACCAATTTTTGATAAAATGGCCAAAAAGTGATTATTAGATGCTCATATTCCAAAAATCGCTCTTATGAAGACGATCGGATCCTACCTTACCTTGTGCACTACCCCTTTGGATGGTACAAAATGTAAACGTGCAAGTCTCTTTGGATTAAGTATCCGAGACACAAGGTGGCTTATTCCTAACGCGGGATCCCCTAAATGGCATTCCCTTTCTAGGGTTTAGTGCATGATGCCATTTATTAAGGCAGTAAAATATGCAATATGACCTAAAGGACCCTTGATTTGCCAGGGTAGGCCCAAAATGACATGACATTATTATTTATGCACAAAAATATACAAAACTTCTTAAACGTGCCATGTCCTATCTACACGGGTAGGCTTCTTAAAAGAAGGTCATGCCAGACCTCTTATTTGCTAGGGTTGTGAATGCAAAAACAAGAAACAAGGAAAGTTAGTTCCACATTTAATCACATAACACGTTGGACAATTAAATGATAAAAAACAGGAGAAGTAAATAAGGAAAAGGATGGGATCCCTCCCCTCGTGAATGGTGTCCCTAATAGGGTAAGGCAGACTCTACCCTAGGTGAACTATATGGATGCATGAGGTTGGGGTTCACTAATGCATCTAACTCGATAAGCTCAGGTCCCCAAGCCTTCAGACTTAGGGCCAAGGGTCATCAATTCCATGGCCCTTTGTCGGTGGCTCGAGCGATTCCCCAAACACCGCTACGCACACGTCGTGTCACTGCCGCATGTTTGAGTGAATCTATAAAAAACCTCAACCTTCGACTAAAAATTAAGGATATTAACCCAAAGTTTAAAGCGGAAGAGTGAGTGACCCATTGGATCGTGCTACGCACACGTCGTGTCACGATCACACGTCCAAGTGGGTCTCCTAATCCTAATAGGGTGGAGTGGCGTGACAAGCCACTAAAAAGAAAAATAAAGGGGGATGAATAGTAAAGCGTATGCGCGTATGATAGTGCACATTTTGGAGGGGAGGGATCGAGAACCAATGCGTGGCTCTAAGGGTGACACACACCCCCCCAAGTGCAATGACAAGCGCGGTATAAACAATTAAACATTCATTCAAACATCCAATCATACATACGTGAGTGAGGGAGCTTGATACGTGAGCGAATCAAAAAATGAAAAAATGCAACCCTAATATCCAAATGCAATTCATAAAAGGGGTAGAAAAAGGAAAAAGAATGGTTAAATAAAAAATGCTCGGACCCACTTAGGAAGTCCCCAGTGGAGTCGCCAACTGTCGCGCCCCATTTTTTGGAAAAATAAAATGATTGTTTTTGTGATTTTATTGGTTTGGAAAAAGTGAATTTTTTGATAAAAATAAAAATAAAAATGGGTCTAAATGGGACTTTTGAAAATGCGACGATTTGACCCAAGAAAAAATAGTTCAAAAAGGGTTTTTTATATGAAAAATGGAGTCGCCACTTGGTATAGAGTTAGGGTGTACCAAGTCACCCAAAAAGTGAATTTTTTAAGGAAAAAAGTAAGAAACCCTTTTGAACGACTCCTAGTCCACGCAAACAAAGAAAAAGGTTCGGGAGTCACATTTGACGAAGGGGAAGGCAAGGATAAAAATCCAAGGCACCCCTTCGACCTAGCCAAGGCTAGTTGCGTGATTTAACCCTTATTTTCCTAAATTTTTCTACCCAAGTATGTATTTGCAATTTGGACAAAGACTAATGAATGAGAAATGCAATCCTAAATCTAAGAAATGTCTCTTATGAGGCTTGTGGTCCCAAACCACATGAATTGTGACGGCCAATAAAGGGAAACCTCATAGAGGTCGATTGATGCAAATGGTGACTCAAGTGCAAGTGTGAAAGTGTATGAAAAGATTCATGTATGAAATGATGTAAAAAATAAAGTGTTTGTGTGCGAATGTGTAAAGAAAGTGCATGTGTGAATTTGTATGAAAATCAAAGTGTTTGTGTGTGCAAATGAATGAAGATAGAATAGTACATATATAAGTGAAACTTGAATTTCATTTGTGAAGTAAAGTAAATAAATGATAAAGATGTAGTGAAAAATATGGATTGAGAAATGTAAGAAAAATGTGATTAAAAGAGTATGGAAGTGATAAAAATGAAAGTATGACCCTAGGGGAATGCAACAAGTCGGGTACGGGGGTTGACTTCTAACTTTTCGACTTCGATTTTCCCTTTGATTAGAAGGCGAAACTAGCGTGCTAAGGCTATCGAGTAGCCACACTCGCTCGTTTCCCTTATCGGAAGGGGATTTTCACGCAAATGAACCCTAACTAGCATGAGATGCAAGTCCTAAAGTGAAGGGGAAGGGGTTTGAGGAACATGCCAAATGATAAACTAAGGAATGCATGATATGTAATGAACATGCAAACATGTACTATCGAGGGGAAATCCCTAAGGGTCTAGCGTTGGACTAGCCCATGCTATGAATTCCGACTAGCGTTGGACTAGTGGAAACGTACATTCATCCATCACATTCATTCAGGCTATGAAAAGCGAGTAGACATGCTAAAACACTCATAAACATATAGCACATAACACTTAGCATGCTCGACTAGATGCAAGGCCCTAACAAAGCAAATTAACACGTAGCAACTAAGCATGCAAGACACATAAGACGATTAAAGCCCTAACTATTACATTTGCTAGCTAGGCACACGTCTTCAATAGGTCTTCATCAAATGCTCCTCCAAGCCCTATCTATTACAAGCCAAGAGGTGTACACATACCCCATAAGAGAATGAATTAACAAAAAAGCAAGAGTAAATGAAATAAAGGCACTAAAGAAAGACAAGGAAAGCGAATTTAGACATGCAACATTCATATAACACATAGGAGCACGTAGGATCACATAAGGAGAGGCAAAAAGATAAAAGAAAATTATACCTTCCCCCACTTGTGAAGCTTAGTAAAAGAGAAATGGCTTCAAAACAATAAAGGAATCAATGCACCAATTAAGTAGTAAAGTATAAGGAAAATCATTAAAATTCCCCCAATTGCAACTCAAATGAAATCACATAGTGCATAATTACCAAGAAAGTGGAACATTGGTCAAATTTCTAAAATAGAAAAATGACTAAGGACCCAATAGCAACCATTAACCAATCAATTTAGGGCCAATTGAAACATTTCAGGAATTTTAAGGGTCTAAGAGAAAAGAAGGTCAAGTAATCACAAATAATCACAAATAATCACAAAAGTGTCAAAGCATTTAAACAACTTAAACATCCATGTTTGCAAAGCTGGGGGCTTAATTGAAAGTAAAGAGGAATTTTGAGGGGTCAAATTGATTAAATGTTCCAATTACTTGGGCCATAGTGAGGCAAGGGGGGACTTGGGGGGCCAAAGCGCAATTTTCAGAAAAATTTCATGCAAACTCTTGCAATCTCACGGAAAAAATTGTCTCTGCAATATTTCTGCTATGCTTTCACCAACCGAGACCACACTCAAACACATAGCTTGTTTTCGGAAACAGGTTTCAAATCCAAAACCCAACTTTAAACTAAGCAGCAACTATATCATTACCATCATCCAAGCAGGCAGAAAACTTAGAAAAATTCCATACAAAATTCTGGGCACGTATTCAAACATTGGAAGAACGAAACTGCTGCAATTTTTCTTAGTTTCACCTATCAAGATCAAATTCAGATTCAAACCTCTACCTTAACCAAAGTTTCCTTGATCTAACATCTGAACTCTGAACTAAACAAACAAGACATCGACAATCAAACAAACAAAGACGTAAGAAGGAGTTCAAAAATAGAAAAAGCTGATGCAAAATTTCTGGAACAACACTCAAACACAGTTTTTTTTCTTTGAAGGAATGAACACTGCTGCAATTTCTCCATAAACTTCGGCTTTTCTCGCAACCACATTCGTGCCATTTCCTTATTCAGTTTAAGAGTGTTCAGGCAAACAAACCAAAAAGAAATGGGAGGGAATCATTATCTAAACAAAAACCATAGCTGAAAGTCCGAAAGAGGAAAGACTAAACTCAAGAGGCAAGACCGAAAAAAAATCTACTCGGCAATCTAGAATTATTCTTCCTGCAACGTTTAAGCCTGTTTTCAAACTTTTCCTTAAACAAACACACCAACATCAACTCCAAACCTTCCCTATCATCCCTTCAACACCAAATGAAACAAGCAAAAGATGACCAAAATCAGCCCTGATAACTCCCTCGGATAGAACCTGAGCCCAGAAACCCAACAACAAAGCAGCAAAACAGCGAAGGGATCCAGTCAAAACTTCATACAGCAACTGGAATCCTTTTCTTTTAACGTAAAAGATTACAATGGGTTCACGGTATTATAGTCAGGCTGTGACGCCCCACATCTCCCTAAGGCGGACCAAAGGGTATCCGCGGACGCCTGCCCAGCTCTCGCCAGGACTCAAGCGATTTCATTCAATTTAAAATCAAACTAAACACTTCGATGAGAGCAACACGAATACAATAATGCGGAAGCGTTCAAGCTTAATAAGTCACTTAATGTATAACCAGTACATCGGGTAATCATGAGCGACTAGAATTCAAAGTACACATCAGAGCCCAAACTTTTCAAGTTTACAATTCCAAAAGTACCACCCGAACCAGGGCCTAGTCAAAATTTATAACAGGAGTCTTAACAAAATTACAACGGATGGTTTCTCCATATATCTCCAAGAGTCGGTCCTGTTAAGGAAAACAAAACTATAGGGTGAGCTAACGCTCGTGAGGCCAAGAACACACATGCAAGCACGTAATCAAATAACAATCCCAACTTTAATAAATAAAATCACGTCTTTTCAATAATCAATTATTCAAACAAGAAAAGTAATCAGAAACAATTCAAGGATATAGGAGCTCTCAGGAGCTAAGTTCCACTTGATCTGCCGTTGTCATTCGTATACCTTCCCGCATTGACCCTCCTGTCAACCGGGTCGGTATTTCCATTTCCGTAGATCACCACTTACTTTCCTCCGTCCACCGTACACCCCAAGGGCCCACAAGTCTATTATTAGGCGATACTCTACAAGTATGCCAAGCAAGACCTCTTATTAGGTCGAGCTTATGTGTATCTCATGGCTCGTCCGAATCCCAGACCAAGCCCATTGCTGGCTCGAGTCTAAGGACGGCCTATGAGTTTGGGCGTCCCCCATTCATTTGAAAGTCGAGGAGATTCACTCCAACGACACAAGCATTCATGACATAACGTTGCATTTCATTCATTCATTCAATACATTTCATTCATTCATTTGAAAGTAGAACAGGTACGATAAAGTACGCACCCGTCCCCATTTTCTTAAAATTCCAACAATTACACAAGCAAGCAAGTAACAAATTCCACACACTTGACACTCACCGAGCAATTCAAAAAGAATTATTTTCTGGGAGTTCAGGTGTCCGCGGTGAGATCCTCTTGAAGGTCTCCTTGCGCGCCTGGCAATATAATAGTGGATAATCACACTTATCAAGAAAGATTGTACACTAGTACAATCTAAGAATTATTTTGCAAAAGGAACCTCAATTACACGTAAATCGAGGTTTAACTTGCCTTTTATTAGGTACAATATTATTTGAGTTTTTATCATGAAAATCGTAAGCAAAACGTTTTAAGAATATAAAAAGAATAAAGAGTTTTTTGAAAAACTCTATTTTCTTGGAATTGGAATATTTTTCAGTTTTATGATGAATCTTTGAAAAATCATAACTCGCACGGTATAAGTCGAGAATTGGAAAACTTTATACCGTTGGAAACCTCTTAGAGAGTACTATAAGTTCCTAGAAGACACTTTTCCATGAATCAAAGCGAAAAGTGGTCAAAAATGAGCTTGAAGATGCAGGGTCGGTTTTCATGGCAGAATGAAGTTGGTTTTTGGTCAACTTTGAAAATTCGGCACGATTCGTACGTTGCAAACCGGCCTCTGAAATTTTCAGCTCAATTAGTGTTGCAATTGAAGTGTATGACAAAACAAGCGGATCAAGAATCGGAGTTTCGAGCACCGAGATACGGTAGCCCGAAGTTGAGCAAATTCAAGACTGGATGAGAATTTTCCAGATTTGAACCTCTAACTTTAGTAATTCAATTGGGTATCGAAACGAACTTGAATCGGCACCAAAATTGGCAGTATTTCAATACTATATGGAAGGTATCTCTCTATCGAATTTCGGGGAAAAATACCTTTGGCAAGGTAGTTAATTAGCCCATCAAAGTTCAAGAAATATCCTAAGGCAAATCTGCCTTTGACTTGCATTTCCCAAATTCCAATCGTCTAACCAAGAAAGTTATCCAACCATGGTTCATTTGTGAAATAAGGGTCTAAGATACACCCATAATATCTTTGGTAAGTGTTTAATATCAAAAACATCAACTAACAAGTTCATTCCAAGATTTGGTCCCAAACCAGTCCAAGGATTAGGGTTTTCCAAAACAGAGCAGTCCACTTGATTCAATCACAAATCAGTCAATATAGCTCGAAATTGAGCATGGCTTACGCCGTTGGAAAATACATTCTTAGTACTAAAACATCACAGAAGAAATCATTTCCAAATTCGGCACCCAACTGGTTCAAATTCGGGCATCAAGTTGCTGCCTAAACACTTCATTCCAGAAGAACAGAGTAACAGGACAGCGAACTTAAAACATTTGGTTCGGCTTGCTCACAAAGAATCAGAACGTGCATTATATACCAAATTAAAGCTAGGAATGTCTAGTTTCAAACGCCACCGACGGCACATGATTTCGACATCCGAGGACAGAGTTATAGCCAAAATACTACTGCTGGTCAGAGGCATACGCGAGACAGTTTCCAGATTTGCTGGTTTCGAACAAAAATCCATTTGCCCATTCAAACCTCATTATTTTTCAATGAAATTTTTCACACATCTAATACATCCTACAAACATCCAATTCAAGCAATTAAACCATTAAAAATGGGCCTGGAAATGGCCGAACATGGCAGGGGCATTTTCGGAAATTCTAGCCTCTTACACCAATGAAGTTCCTACCAATTACCCACCACTAATGCATCATTAATATCACTAAACCAACAATATAATCACCAACCAACATCACATCAGCAACAACAACCCAAGTGTGGGAATTCCAAGAGCCCACAATCACATTTTTCACCATAAACAAGCTAACTAAGTGCATGTATGAGCTTAATCTTGCTATATAACCTCCAAAAGACAAGAATTCATGGGTTGATCATTACCTCTTCCTTAGGTGTGCAAGACCAGAAAATTTCGGCCCTCTTGAAGCTCCAAGAAACCGTGAAGATGCAGCCTTTTGTTAGCTAAATGTAGTCTCCAAGTGGTTTGCTAAGAGATCTCCAAGTTTGGTGTGATTTGGGTGGATTTTAGTGCATGGATTGAAGATGAAAAATGAAGAGCAAATGGAGAGTTCTTCTCCTTCTTGTTGTTCGGCCAAGTGAGGTGAAGAGAGAGAGAGTGCTGATGCAATTGGCTTCCAAAGGAAGATTCTTTGTGTGGTGCAAAATGCACCTCAAAGTCAACTCGAAATAGTGTAATTTAGGGTGCGTTTGGACTCGATTTTTCTCGCGCGTTTGGTTCACTAGTGCACTAAACCTCCAAGGCATATATATTCTTGTAAATATTATTCACTCTTATTTGGCCCGAAATAAGGGTCTAAAGTCCCTCAAGTGAAGTCGCGCGTGTGAAAACGCGTACCGTCAATTTTACCGCTATAACGCGAAACTTTCGAAAAATTCTTATAACGATTGCACCACTAACTATCGCTTGAATATTTATACTTAAGATTACCTATTTTAGTACCATAGTACAAGTCTCTAATATTCCAAGCTTATCGGGCTACTACGCGGATAAAATCTCTAAGTACTATTCACTATTTGTACTAAACGCGCTCTAGGAAATTAATTTTCGAAACGAATCATTTTAAAAATATAACGAAGTTATATTACCATGTATTTAGGTCTAATAAGACTAGAAAATATTCCTTGGAAATAAAATCCAATTAAATAATTTATTAAGCCATAAATTAGGCATAAAATAATAGTTTTTTTTGCGAGTCCTCACATCCTCTCCCCCTTAAGAAAATTTCGTCCTCGAAATTTACCTTGGTCGATGAATAAGTCTGGATACTTTTCCTTGATTGTCTCTTCAACTTCCCATGTTGCTTCCTCGACTCCATGGTTCTTCCATAGAACTTTCACTAGTGGTATCTGCTTGTTCCTCAATTCCTTCACCTTTCGATCCAGAAGTTTTACCGGTCTCTCCTCATAGGTCAGGGTTTCATCAATCTCAATATTCTCCGGTTGTAAAACATGAGAGGGGTCTGGATGATACTTCTTAAGCATGGACACATGAAACACGTTATGAATACGAGATAAACTCGGTGGTAATTCCAGCTTATAGGCTACATTCCCAACTCGCTGAATAATCTTATAAGGCCCTACAAACCTTGGTTGTAGTTTCTTCCCTTTTCCGGACATCAAACTTGCTTTTAAAGGCGTAATCTTGAGAAATACCATATCTCCAACAGTGAACTCCAAATCCTTCCTCCGATTATCGGCATAACTCTTTTGTCTACTCTGAGCGGTTTGAATCCTTTGCCGTATCAATTTCACCTTCTCATTAGCCTCCTCAATCCAAGATACAATAGTCGTGTCTAAGATCTTCCGTTCACCTACTTCATCCCAACAAATTGGGGATCTACACTTCCGACCATAAAGTGCCTCATACGGAGCCATTTGAATAGAAGAGTGGAAACTATTGTTATAGGCAAATTCCACTAAAGTCAAGAACTTACTCCAACTCTCTCCAAAGTCCAGTACACAAGTCCTCAACATGTCCTCAAGAGTTTGAATTGTTCTTTCAGATTGTCCATCAGTCTGGGGATGATAGGTGGTACTAAAGTTCAACTTAGTCCCCAACACTTCTTGCATCTTTTGCCAAAACCTCGAAACAAATCTTGGATCTCTATCTGACACAATACTCACAGGTATACCATGTAGTCTGATAATCTCATCCAAGTACAATCTGGCCAACTTCTCCAATGGATATTTCATATTAATCGGCAGAAAATGAGCCGATTTAGTCAATCTATCCACTATCACCCAAATGGCATCATGGCCTCTCTGTGTCCTTGGTAAACCTGATACAAAATCCATGGTAATATTTTCCCATTTCCACTCAGGTATTTCTAGAGGTTGCAAAAGCCCAGATGGTTTCTGATGTTCGGCTTTAACCTGTTGACAAACCAAGCATGTCTGAACAAATTGGGCAATTTCCTTCTTCATATTCTTCCACCAATATAGACTCTTCAAGTCTTGGTACATTTTATTCCCTCCTGGATGTACTGTAAACTTTGATCGGTGTGCCTCTTCCAAAATTTCTTTTCTAAGCCCTTCGTCCTTTGGCATAACCACCCGATTTCGAAATCTTAATATTCCATCTGATCCCAAAGTGAAATCGGTCTGGTCTCCCATCTTGACTTTCTCCACCAACTTTTGCATTTCAGGGTCCTTTTCCTGAGATTCTTTAATACGTTCCAACAAAGTGGAGGTTATCACAATATTCCCCAAAATCACTTTCCTTGGTTCTAATCGGGGATTCCAATAACTAACTTCCTCCAACAATCGAAATTCCTTAACCATCAATCCAGCCATTTGTACCTGACGGCTCAAAGCATCGGCCACTACATTGGCCTTCCCAGGATGGTACTTAATAATGCAGTCATAATCTTCCAGAAATTCCATCCATCTACGTTGCCTTAAATTCAGCTCCTTCTGAGAAAATAAGTACTTAAGGCTTTTGTGATCGGTAAAAACCTCAAATGTCACTCCGTATAAATAGTGTCTCCATTTCTTCAAAGCAAAGACCACAGCCGCTAACTCCAAATCATGGGTCGGATAGTTCCCTTCATGCGGCTTCAATTTTCTAGAGGCATAAGCTATCACTTTATCATTTTGCATCAAAACACATCCCAAACCTTCCTTAGATGCATCTGTGTAAACCACAAAACTATCATGTCCATTTGGTAGGGCGAGAACAGGCGCTCTAGTCAACCGTCTTTTCAACTCCTGAAAACTTCCTTCACACTTAGAACTCCAAATAAACTTTCCATTTTTCTTGGTCAACTCAGTCATAGGTCCAGCAATTTTCGAAAAATCCTGGATGAATCTCCGGTAATATCCTGCCAATCCTATAAAGCTCCGAACTTCCGTTGGATTTTCCGGTCGTTTCCATTTCGAAACAGCTTCCACTTTAGCTGGATCCACTTTGATCCCATCTTTAGAAATTATATGTCCTAGGAAAGTCACTTCCTTCAGCCAGAATTCACACTTGCTAAACTTAGCATATAACTGATGTTCCCTCAAGATTTGTAAAACTATTCTCAAATGCTTCTCATGATCTTTCACATTCTTAGAATACACCAAAATGTCATCAATGAAGATCACCACAAATTGATCCAAGTAAGGCTTAAAAACCCTATGCATTAAATCCATGAAAGCGGCAGGTGCATTGGTTAACCCAAAAGGCATTACTGCAAACTCGAAGTGCCCATACCTCGAGTTAAAAGCAGTCTTAGGTATGTCCTTCTCCAAAATCCTCAATTGATAGTAACCTTGCCTTAGATCCAACTTTGAAAACACTACCGCCCCTTGCAGTTGGTCAAATAGTTCATCAATGTGGGGTAGTGGGTATTTATTCTTAATCGTAACATCATTTAAACCTCGATAATCTATACATAACCTCAAACTCCCATCTTTCTTCTTTACAAACAAAACTGGGGCTCCCCACGGAGAATCACTCTCTCGTATAAAACCTCGTTCCAACAAATCCTGTAATTGTAACTTCAACTCCTTCAACTCAGCTGGAGCCATCCTGTATGGTGTCCTTGATATAGGTGCTGTTCCCGGAGTTTAAATCAATTTTAAAAGCTATTTCCCGTTCCGGAGGTAGAGACTCCAATTCTTCAGGAAAAACATCAGAAAATTCTTTTACTACCGGGGTGTCTTCCAGATTCACCTTATCGTTAGGGGTATTAATAAGAAAAACCAAATACCCTTGAGCTCCTTTACTTAACAACTTTCTAGCCCGAATTCCCGAAATAAGTGCAGACGAGGCTAACTTACCCCTCACATCCAATTTCAGGGTTGCCTCCCCTGGAATACACAATTCTACAATTTTCGTCCTACAATTTAACTGAGCATTATATCGGGCTAACCAATCCATCCCTAGGATCACATCATATCCTTTAATCGCTAAGCCTATCAAATCGGCCAGCAATTTTCTTTCCCTCACGCAAATTTCACTATTCTTATACACCATATTAGCAATTAGACTTTTGTCCCCAGTGGGTGTTTTAACCTCCAAGTCATACGGTAACTTAATTGGCTTCAAGTCTATTCCACTCATGAAATCAGGGTTTACAAAAGAGTGCGTTGCACCCGGATCAATTAAAACCCTAGCTAGTCGGTGAAAGATTGGAATTGTACCTTCGACCACTTCGGTCGCCTCTGGAACTTGTGGATAATCCAACGCGTAGACCCTAGCCGGTACTTTCGGTCGACTTCCTCCGGCACTGGTCTGCTTAGACGTCGATTTCTCAGGCCTCTGCAGGCTTCCCCCTGTCTTTGGCGATTTCGGACAATTTGCAATTTGATGCTCAGTGCTTCCACACAGCAAGCATTTTCCCAGCTTTCTCCAGCAGTCATTTTCAGAGTGGTTGGGTTTACCACAATACCCACATGTAACTTGAGGGGTCACAGTCGATCCAACAGATGGTGCCCCCTAACCTGAGTCGTCCCACGACGACCTCCCCTCGATAGAGCTCCCCTAGAAGCTCCAGCAGTCCTCGTTCCTCCTTCTCCTCTTCCCTTTTTAGAAGGGTGTACGAACTTACTGGTCTGCCCAGTAGCGTGACTAGGGAAATTCCTTTTCCTATTGTGGAAATCCCTCACTTGAGATCTTGCATTCTCAACCCTTTGCGCTTTCTCTAAAGCCTCAGTAAAAGTAGAGATTTGGGCCGCAGCCAGGCCCTCCTGAAGTTCCACATTAAGTCCCTGTATGAACCTTCTAATCCTCCTCCGTTCATCGGCCACTAACTCAGGAGCGTATTTAGAAAGTTTGGTGAACTTCCCTTCATACTCTGCTACGGTAAGGATTCCTTGTTTCAACTTAATAAATTCGTCCTCCCTTTTCTCTTGGATCAAGGGCGGAAGAAACTTTTCATTAAACTCCCGGGTGAAATTCTCCCAAGTCCAAGGGGTTCGAGCTCTTTCCCATTTTCCTTTTATTAAATCCCACCAAGCACGGGCTACTCCCTCAAATTGAAAAGCAGCAAAGTTCACTCGCCTATCCTCAGTATAGTCTAGAGCGGCGAATATGTTGGTCATCCTCTCTAACCAATTCTCCGCTACTTCGGGGTCAGGTTCACCCATAAACTTAGGCGGGTTAAACTTTAGGAATCTTTCCAAGGCTCTATCCTCTCCTCTATCCTGGCCCCCAGGCTGGTTAAATGGTCCAGGACCCTGTCTCTCCGCTAGACGTTCTAGGATATCAGTCATCCTATTGATGGCAGTAGCCACTTGGTTACCCTCAACGTTTCCCTGTCCCTGGGTCGGTCCAGTTGCCGATCCCTGGTCATCTCCCTGAGGTTGGGCCTGTCTAGACGCTCGCCCACGACCTCGACCACTTCTTAGTCCTTCCATTAGTCTAGACGTGCCTAGTGCAAGAAATAAATTAATTTAAGCAGAAAACAAAATTATATCGAATTTAGGACTAACCAGGAAAGCATTGAAATTAACAATAATTTACATTCATAAGCATGTCATGTTTGTACAATTAGCAAGTTAGGGACAATTCACAAAATATTGCACACAGGTGCTCAAGAGTATACTTTTAGTCACAGAAGACTAAAGTAAGAACAAGTGCCAAAAGTAGGCCACACAAGCATGCAAAACACAATGGCCTCGGCACTCGCGTCACCCTAACCAGTCCTAACTGTACCCATCAAAAGTCAAAAGAGGTCAACGACCAAGATCCTAGTCCATAGCAGGGCTATCAGGAGGAACCTCCTCCTCGGGATCCTCCTCGGGATCCTCCTCCTCATCATCAGGAAGCACTGCAGTAGCGTCCTCAACCAGACTAGTAGCATCAACCAGCATCTCGAAAGCCCGAGTACGGACATCTCGTGCTAACCTAGTGAGTCGAGCCCTAGTATCCCGAAGCTCCTGGTTAACCACTGCAGACGTGGCTACCTCACCCTCTAGCACCTCCTCAAGCTCGGCGATCCGCTCACCCTGAGCGCCCACCATCTGCCTAAGCGCGTCTACCTCATCCTGTAGATCGCGGTTGGCATCCACCAACTGACGACGCTCGTCGTCCAAAGCAAGCACCAAATAGTCCGGGTAGGCGAAAGTCAACCTACACGAACATCGAGGGTATCTATCATGCGGTGAGTAGCGTACACGAGCTCCTCCTGCTATAGGTCGGTAGTAGATAGTCCTAAGGGGCACGTAATGACCATTCGCATGGCCATTCCCATTAGCTGCCGGGGCTCCGTTTCCATCAGCCATCCCTGCAAAATAATAACAATAATAATACCTTTCGGGTTAGAAACTTAAATCACTACCTAATTCCAATATCCTGCAATGCATGCCTATCTTAATCGTTGGTTCATCCCATTCGTCACCTGAGGTGGGACTAACTTAGTTGCTAGCTCGCCTCAAGTATCACTTAGGGTAGGATTAAGTTATCCCATATCGAGTCTTAAAGGTAGAGTATCCAATATGTCTCCCATATAGACCTCTAACCTAGTGCTCTGATACCAACTGTGACGCCCCACATCTCCCTAAGGCGGACCAAAGGGTATCCGCGGACGCCTGCCCAGCTCTCGCCAGGACTCAAGCGATTTCATTCAATTTAAAATCAAACTAAACACTTCGATGAGAGCAACACGAATACAATAATGCGGAAGCGTTCAAGCTTAATAAGTCACTTAATGTATAACCAGTACATCGGGTAATCATGAGCGACTAGAATTCAAAGTACACATCAGAGCCCAAACTTTTCAAGTTTACAATTCCAAAAGTACCACCCGAACCAGGGCCTAGTCAAAATTTATAACAGGAGTCTTAACAAAATTACAACGGATGGTTTCTCCATATATCTCCAAGAGTCGGTCCTGTTAAGGAAAACAAAACTATAGGGTGAGCTAACGCTCGTGAGGCCAAGAACACACATGCAAGCACGTAATCAAATAACAATCCCAACTTTAATAAATAAAATCACGTCTTTTCAATAATCAATTATTCAAACAAGAAAAGTAATCAGAAACAATTCAAGGATATAGGAGCTCTCAGGAGCTAAGTTCCACTTGATCTGCCGTTGTCATTCGTATACCTTCCCGCATTGACCCTCCTGTCAACCGGGTCGGTATTTCCATTTCCGTAGATCACCACTTACTTTCCTCCGTCCACCGTACACCCCAAGGGCCCACAAGTCTATTATTAGGCGATACTCTACAAGTATGCCAAGCAAGACCTCTTATTAGGTCGAGCTTATGTGTATCTCATGGCTCGTCCGAATCCCAGACCAAGCCCATTGCTGGCTCGAGTCTAAGGACGGCCTATGAGTTTGGGCGTCCCCCATTCATTTGAAAGTCGAGGAGATTCACTCCAACGACACAAGCATTCATGACATAACGTTGCATTTCATTCATTCATTCAATACATTTCATTCATTCATTTGAAAGTAGAACAGGTACGATAAAGTACGCACCCGTCCCCATTTTCTTAAAATTCCAACAATTACACAAGCAAGCAAGTAACAAATTCCACACACTTGACACTCACCGAGCAATTCAAAAAGAATTATTTTCTGGGAGTTCAGGTGTCCGCGGTGAGATCCTCTTGAAGGTCTCCTTGCGCGCCTGGCAATATAATAGTGGATAATCACACTTATCAAGAAAGATTGTACACTAGTACAATCTAAGAATTATTTTGCAAAAGGAACCTCAATTACACGTAAATCGAGGTTTAACTTGCCTTTTATTAGGTACAATATTATTTGAGTTTTTATCATGAAAATCGTAAGCAAAACGTTTTAAGAATATAAAAAGAATAAAGAGTTTTTTGAAAAACTCTATTTTCTTGGAATTGGAATATTTTTCAGTTTTATGATGAATCTTTGAAAAATCATAACTCGCACGGTATAAGTCGAGAATTGGAAAACTTTATACCGTTGGAAACCTCTTAGAGAGTACTATAAGTTCCTAGAAGACACTTTTCCATGAATCAAAGCGAAAAGTGGTCAAAAATGAGCTTGAAGATGCAGGGTCGGTTTTCATGGCAGAATGAAGTTGGTTTTTGGTCAACTTTGAAAATTCGGCACGATTCGTACGTTGCAAACCGGCCTCTGAAATTTTCAGCTCAATTAGTGTTGCAAGTGAAGTGTATGACAAAACAAGCGGATCAAGAATCGGAGTTTCGAGCACCGAGATACGGTAGCCCGAAGTTGAGCAAATTCAAGACTGGATGAGAATTTTCCAGATTTGAACCTCTAACTTTAGTAATTCAATTGGGTATCGAAACGAACTTGAATCGGCACCAAAATTGGCAGTATTTCAATACTATATGGAAGGTATCTCTCTATCGAATTTCGGGGAAAAATACCTTTGGCAAGGTAGTTAATTAGCCCATCAAAGTTCAAGAAATATCCTAAGGCAAATCTGCCTTTGACTTGCATTTCCCAAATTCCAATCGTCTAACCAAGAAAGTTATCCAACCATGGTTCATTTGTGAAATAAGGGTCTAAGATACACCCATAATATCTTTGGTAAGTGTTTAATATCAAAAACATCAACTAACAAGTTCATTCCAAGATTTGGTCCCAAACCAGTCCAAGGATTAGGGTTTTCCAAAACAGAGCAGTCCACTTGATTCAATCACAAATCAGTCAATATAGCTCGAAATTGAGCATGGCTTACGCCGTTGGAAAATACATTCTTAGTACTAAAACATCACAGAAGAAATCATTTCCAAATTCGGCACCCAACTGGTTCAAATTCGGGCATCAAGTTGCTGCCTAAACACTTCATTCCAGAAGAACAGAGTAACAGGACAGCGAACTTAAAACATTTGGTTCGGCTTGCTCACAAAGAATCAGAACGTGCATTATATACCAAATTAAAGCTAGGAATGTCTAGTTTCAAACGCCACCGACGGCACATGATTTCGACATCCGAGGACAGAGTTATAGCCAAAATACTACTGCTGGTCAGAGGCATACGCGAGACAGTTTCCAGATTTGCTGGTTTCGAACAAAAATCCATTTGCCCATTCAAACCTCATTATTTTTCAATGAAATTTTTCACACATCTAATACATCCTACAAACATCCAATTCAAGCAATTAAACCATTAAAAATGGGCCTGGAAATGGCCGAACATGGCAGGGGCATTTTCGGAAATTCTAGCCTCTTACACCAATGAAGTTCCTACCAATTACCCACCACTAATGCATCATTAATATCACTAAACCAACAATATAATCACCAACCAACATCACATCAGCAACAACAACCCAAGTGTGGGAATTCCAAGAGCCCACAATCACATTTTTCACCATAAACAAGCTAACTAAGTGCATGTATGAGCTTAATCTTGCTATATAACCTCCAAAAGACAAGAATTCATGGGTTGATCATTACCTCTTCCTTAGGTGTGCAAGACCAGAAAATTTCGGCCCTCTTGAAGCTCCAAGAAACCGTGAAGATGCAGCCTTTTGTTAGCTAAATGTAGTCTCCAAGTGGTTTGCTAAGAGATCTCCAAGTTTGGTGTGATTTGGGTGGATTTTAGTGCATGGATTGAAGATGAAAAATGAAGAGCAAATGGAGAGTTCTTCTCCTTCTTGTTGTTCGGCCAAGTGAGGTGAAGAGAGAGAGAGTGCTGATGCAATTGGCTTCCAAAGGAAGATTCTTTGTGTGGTGCAAAATGCACCTCAAAGTCAACTCGAAATAGTGTAATTTAGGGTGCGTTTGGACTCGATTTTTCTCGCGCGTTTGGTTCACTAGTGCACTAAACCTCCAAGGCATATATATTCTTGTAAATATTATTCACTCTTATTTGGCCCGAAATAAGGGTCTAAAGTCCCTCAAGTGAAGTCGCGCGTGTGAAAACGCGTACCGTCAATTTTACCGCTATAACGCGAAACTTTCGAAAAATTCTTATAACGATTGCACCACTAACTATCGCTTGAATATTTATACTTAAGATTACCTATTTTAGTACCATAGTACAAGTCTCTAATATTCCAAGCTTATCGGGCTACTACGCGGATAAAATCTCTAAGTACTATTCACTATTTGTACTAAACGCGCTCTAGGAAATTAATTTTCGAAACGAATCATTTTAAAAATATAACGAAGTTATATTACCATGTATTTAGGTCTAATAAGACTAGAAAATATTCCTTGGAAATAAAATCCAATTAAATAATTTATTAAGCCATAAATTAGGCATAAAATAATAGTTTTTTTTGCGAGTCCTCACACAGGCAACGCACAAAATCAACAGGTCAAACCAGCCGCAACTTGACAACCAAAGAAAGGAAAATCTATTGCAATAAAACTGAAAGTTTGAAAACTTGCTGCAGCCAATTTTAAATCTAACCTTAGAACTCTAACAACCGTGACTTGCCTAACATGAAGGCTCTAGGGACAAAGGCCAGATGCCATATTCACAAGAAAACATCAAAAGCCAATCACAACCAATAAAACACGAACCAGCGACATACGAACCAGGAAAACATGAATGAACATACGAGAACAGAAGGAACAGAAAAACAAATGTAATGGGTTTCTGTTTCTGATGAAACTAGTGATGGTATCATCGCAAACCAGAGAAAGCTTCCAACTCCACCGTTAAAAATCCCAAGTAAGCAAAAGAAACGGAGAAAGGAAGCATCTTTACAAACGAACATACAAGGAAAGCTGCAATTTTTTACCTTGCCATACGGTGCCTTCCACAGATGAATGAAACAGAGAAGTTTCGTTTGAGTAGACCCAGAACGCAGCCAAGAATCACGATCTCCCTTCTTCCTTGCTCTTTGTTTCTTCCCTTTCCAGATTGTTCTCTCTGTTTTTCAGTCAGTTTCTTCCCTTCACTCTTGCTCTGTTCTTTCCTTTCTCGCCGCTAATCCCCTGCCCACATTCGGTCTTAAACTTCTCAATCCTGAATTTTTCTAGCTTTTCCCTTTGATGCCCCCTTTTCTCTCTTGCTCTTCCTGTTTCTTTTCTGAATCCCAATCTCTCTCTTTTTTCCAGAACCTCTCGCCGCCTCTCTCTTTGGTTTCCTTCTCTTTTTTTTGCCGTTTTTTTTTCTGCTGTGTCTGAACCTCTCCCTCGCTCCCCAGACAACCTCTCTAGTTTTAGCCGTCCAGAAAACTCTCCTTTTTTTTTGCGGCTGTTAATCCTTTTGGCTTTTATATGGGCAACCCCAAAACCTAACCCCAGCCCTTTGTGATATATTTGCAGCTAAGGAGCTGCCCGATGCTCCTTTGCAAGTTGCGGCAAAATGCAGCTTGCGTGCCGCGAGCACATTTTTTTTCTTTTTTTTTATTTTATTATTTTTTTTATAAAAGTAATTTAGCAAAATTAATAATAAAACTAAATAATAAAAAGCAACAATTTTACATTAAAATAAACAAACTAAAACAACAAAATTGCCATTTTCAATCTTTTTCTTTCATTTTTCATTTTTCATCATTTTTCACTTTTTCTTCTTTTTTTTTCTAAAATGTCTAAAAATGAGATTAGTAAAACCAAACTAAAATAAACATCAATAAAACTAATAATGAAAAATAAAGTCAAAAATTTGGTGTCTATAGTTTGCCCCTCTTTGTCTGAGTTTTGGAAAAACTTGAGACAAAGAAGTAGACACCAAATACTTACCTGCGTTATTCGGCTGCGAATTGCTCAAATGATGGGGACTGACCCCTGACAGGAAATTCTAAAATCGGGACTGACCCGAGACAGAAATTTAAACGGGACTGACCCGAACAGGAATTTAAACGGGACTGACCCGAACAGGAATTTAAACGGGACTGACCCGAACAGAAATTAAACGGGACTGACCCAAACAAGAATTTAAACGGGACTGACCCGAACAGAATTTAAAACGGGACTGACCCGAACAAAATTTAAAATCATGGGACTGACCCGAACAAGAATTTAAACGGGACTGACCCGAACAGAATTTAAACGGGACTGACCCGAACAGAATTTAAAATCATGGGACTGACCCGAACAAGAATTTAAACGGGACTAACCCGAACATAAATTAAACGGGACTGACCCAAACAAGAATTTAAACGGGACTGACCCGAACAGAATTTAAAACGGGACTGACCCGAACAAAATTTAAAATCATGGGACTGACCCGAACAAGAATTTAAACGGGACTGACCCGAACAGAATTTAAACGGGACTGACCCGAACAGAATTTAAAACGGGACTGACCCGAACAGAATTTAAACGGGACTGACCCGAACAAGATTTAAAACGGGACTGACCCGAACAAGATTTAAAACGGGACTGACCCGAACAAAAATTAAAACGGAACTGACCCGAACAGAATTTAAACGGGACTGACCCGAACAGAAATTAAACGGGACTGACCCGAACAGAATTTTAAACGGGACTGACCCGAACAGAATTTAAACGGGACTGACCCGAACAGAATTTAAAATCAGATGAATTGAAGTGAGATGGAGTGTTGGTGAGATTGACCCATGTTTATTGGGGATGCAAATGAAAGAAGTGAAATGAAGTGTTAATATGACTGACCCATGTTTGTTAGTGATGCAAATGAAATGCTCACTAGTGGGACTGACCCACGGCTAGTGACAAATGCAAATGAAAGGCGCACTAGTGGGACAAACCCAACGGCTAGTGGCAGAAAATGGAATGCACACTAGTGGGACAAACCCAACGGCTAGTGGCGGAAAATGGAAGGCACACTAGTGGGACAAACCCAACGGCTAGCGGCAAATGCAAATGAAAGGCACACTAGTGGGACAAACCCAACGGCTAGTGGCGAATGCAGATGAAGGGCTCACTAATGGGACAAACCCAACGGCTAGTAGCGAATGCAAAATGAAAGGATCACTAGTGGGACAAACCCAACGGCTAGTGGCAGAATGCAAATGAAAGGCACACTAGTGGGACAAACCCAATGGCTAGCGGCGATGAAAATGAAAGGCTCACCAGCGGGACAAACCCAACGGCTAGTGGCGAATGCAGATGAAGGGCTCACTAATGGGACAAACCCAACGGCTAGTAGCGAATGCAAAATGAAAGGATCACTAGTGGGACAAACCCAACGGCTAGTGGCAGAATGCAAATGAAAGGCACACTAGTGGGAAAAACCCAATGGCTAGCGGCGATGAAAATGAAAGGCTCACCAGCGGGACAAACCCAACGGCTGGTGGCAATGAAAATGAAAAGCTCACTGGCGGGACAAACCACACGCTCCAGTAGCTATGAAAATGAAATGTCTTGACAATCAATCCCCAGTGGAGTCGCCAACTGTCGCGCCCCATTTTTTGATGAAATAAATAAATGGTTAAAAATGTGTTTTTTGTGATTGGAAAATGAATTGTGGTTTAAAAGAAAAATGGGTCTAAATGGGGATTTGAGAATGCGACGATTTGACCCAAAATTATAGTTTAAAAAGGGTTTTTTGAAATGAAAATTGGAGTCGCCACTTGGTAATGAGTTAAGGTGTACCAAGTCACCTAAAAATGAATTTTTAAAGAAAAAATAGGAAAAAATAGTAAGAAACCCCTTTTAAACGACTCCTAGTCCACGTAAACCAATGAAAAAGGTTCGGGAGTCACATTTGACGAAGGGGAAGGCAAGGATAGAAATCCAAGGCACCCCTTCGACCTAGCCAAGGCTAGTTGCGTGATTTAATCAAAGTTTTTCTTGTTTTAACCAAAGAATTTATTACATTTGGATGCACTACATGAATGCAAACCCTAGACCTAGGGGGATTGGGGGAAATTTCCCTTCAAAGGTTGAGTGGTGCCACTCACATTAATTGTGAAGCCCAATAACGATCCTTTGAAGAAGTCACGAATAATGCGAGTGGGATGCAAATGAATGGAATGTATGTATGCAATGTGAGGACATGAGTTTGAAAAAGTAATAAAGGGCAATAATATGTAAGTGAAAATGTGCACGTGAGTGGGCAAAGTACGGTATGTGAAATGATAATATGAAGTGCATGTGTGCAAGTGATGATAAAAGTGTTCGTGTGCAAGTGAAGGGATAAAAGGTGTACGTGTGCAAATGGGAGGAAAAAAAATGAAAGTGTAATGATAGAGTGGATGCATGAACCTAGGGAATTCATGCATAATGGGTACGGGGAGACCGAAATCGTGACTCAATTTGCCCTTTGATACAGAGGATACAAGCGTGCTAAGGCTTAGAAAAAGCCACACTCGTCTATATCCCATATTTAAGGGGACTCTCAAGCAAATGAACCTATACCTAGCATGAAATGCAAAAATCCTAAAATGGAGGGAAAAGGGGTTCGAGGGGCATGCAAAATGATAAAACTAAAAAGAATGCATGACATGTAATGAACACGCAAACATGTACTAACGAGGGGAAATCCCTAAGGGTCTAGCGTTGGACTAGCCCATTCTATGAATTCCGACTAGCATTGGACTAGCGGAAACGTACATTCATCCATCACATTCATTCATGCTATGGAAAGCGAGTAGACATGCTAAACACTTATAAACACATAGCACATAACATTTAGCATGCTCGACTAGATGCAAGGCCCTAATAAAGCAAATTAACACATAGCAATTAAACATGCAAGACACATAAGACAATCAAAGCCCTAACTATTACATTTGCTAGCTAGGCACACGTCTTCGATAGGTTTTCATTGAATGCTCCTCCAAGCCCTATCTATTATATTAGGGAGATCCTACTACGATCTAAAAGGGGGAAAGAGAATAAAATAGTTGAATCCCTAACTATTACAAGTCAAGAGGTGTACACATACCCCATAAAGAATAACTTAAATAAAGAGCAAAAATAAATGACATAAATAAAAGGAATTAAAGAAAAGCTAGGAAAGCAAAGTAGACATGCAATTCACTTAGCACATTGGATCACATAGGAGAGATAAACAAAGATAAAAGAAATTATACCTTCCCCTAATGGTAAGCAAATGAAGGAAAATGGCTTCAAAACAATAAAGGGGTCAAGGCATCAATTTAAAAGTAAAGTATAAGCAAAAACATCAAAACCCACCTAATTGCAACTTGAATGAGCTCAAAAAAAATGCTTAAAGACCAAGAAAACGGAATAACCCGTTCAATTTCCAAATATAGCATCTACTAAAGACCCAAAACAAGCATTACTCAAACATTCAAGTCCAAATAAATCGTTTAAGCACTTCAAAGATCTCAAAAAAATAAAGGAAAAGCCAAACAATGATTGAAGTTGCAATGATCTTAGGACTCAATTACAAGATACTAGAACATGCTTGGGCTCTTGTGGACCAAAAAGAAACTTAGAGGGATCAAATTGATTGAATGTTCCAATTACTTGGGCCTTAGTAGAACAAAGGGGAATTTGAGGGGTTGAAATGCAATTTTCGAAAATATTTTGCATGCAAACTTACGTAAAAGAACAAATTCTGCAACTAAAGCTTCTATACTGAAATGAATGTCTGCTGCATTTTCGTTTTCAACCATAGATCCCACAAACTAAAACAAGTTTTGATCAAACTCCCTCAAACCAAAGTCTTAACTCGGGATTAAGCAACTCCACACACAGCTTTGATATTCAAACCAGCAAAAACATATGAAGAAATCAGCAAACATTGAAGAGCGAAGTCTGCTGCATTTTATTTCCAAGCTTGCAACAATTTTCAGCAAAGTGTTCAACCATAGCTCAAAGATTTCAGCCTTTAAACATACAAACTCAACACCAAAAATCCCATTTCTTCACCCTTGACATCAGATTGAACTAGCAAAGGGTGACCAAACCCAGTTTTAGTAGGCTGCTAACAAGATAAAAACATGAAATGCAGCTTTTCTTTTTTTGATTTTTACCCCAACTTAGACAGGTTTACATGCCAATATGTGAGAAGCTCTAACTAACATTCAAACCAGAAATGCCAAGCTTCAAACTCATTGTCATTATCATCTAATTCTCATAAAACTTGATCGAAACAGCCATCTATAAAATGCATCAAAAGAAAAGGTGAAACCTGCGGTAATCTAAGGAAAAGGAAAAGGGCTGCATGCGCTGCTATGAAATTTCCCAAAACACATTTCTAACTTCAGATGTTATTCATGGTATATCATTCAAATATAGATAACCAAGACAAACAAAATTAATTGAGTCACAGCTTCAACAAAAACAAAGAAAAAGGGCCGACATGTCCGAATTGCTGCAATCAAGTCAAAAAGATTCAAACTTGTTGCAGTAAGTTCTTAACCTAAGGACCCAAAAACAAGAACCAAATTCACATAAGGAATTTCGACACCAGTCATCGAAGCGTTGAACAACATCCAGACTCTTCATAGTCCCATCATCTTAAACAGATTCACAATGAACGCATACAAGAGTAACTTCAGCATTTCATGAATCCAACGACTAAAAGCAGGTAAAAGCTATTACCTTTACACTTTTTTAGGATCCAAATGTGAACTGAGATGATCGATAGTAAGGGTCCTCGTTGAACTGAAAACCTTCTTCTTCTGATGCTGCTGCTCCTTCGTCTTTTCCTTGCTATTTCTCCGTCGATGCTTCACCAGCCACCAACTAGGCTCTCGGTTGTTGTTTCACTCCCCTTACCCTCGAAGTTCCGACTCTCTCTCACTCTCCAAGCCTAAACACTCCCTCCCTCTGTTTCTCTTTTTAGTTCCCCTTTCCTGCTTACGGCTCAATTCTCCCAAAAACAGTTTTCCTCCACCTTCAGTCTTTTTTTTTGATTTTTCTCTCTTGCTTAGTTTTTCTTTCCGCTGTTCCTTTCATTCTCTCCAGATTTTCTTTTCTTTGTTTTTGTCTTCCGGATCCTCTCTCCCCTCCTTAGAAACTCTCCCCCTGCGGCTGTCCATCCCTTTTCTATTTATATGGGAGCTCTGCCCTAAAATCTTAGCAATCTCTGCTATATTTGCAGTCAAGGGCTGCCCGAAGCCCTTCCTTGCAAGCTGCAAAAAAAACGCAGCTTGCTATCGCGTATTGCCCTTTTTTTTTTTTTTTTTTAAATAATGTAACAAAATAATAATAAAAGCTAAGTAATAAAATATAACAATTTTACATCAAAAAAAACAAACTAAAACAACAAAATTGCCATTTTCAATCTTTTCTTTCATTTTTCATTTTTCTTCTTTTTTTTTTTTAGTTTCAAAAAAACATTTAATTTAAAAGACTAAATCATTTTTTTTTAATGCTTTTCTTTTTTTTTTTTCCTTTTTCAAGAAATTCCATGATAAAAACTTAAAAATAAAAATAAACTAGGAACTAAAAACTAAAAAGCGAATAAAACTAACACTATACAAAATAAAAAACTAAAAATAAAAAAAAAACATGAAATTACACCAAAAATTTGGTGTCTACAGATCCCCCCTTATAAGCCCACATATTATCTTTAAAAACAAGATTTTTCCTTTTAAAATACCCTTTGGTAAAGGCATAAGAAGACGCTTCTTTGGGACAAACACCTAGAATTGGAACTTTGAAAAACTCAAAAATCTTTTGAAGAAACTTTCCATAGGATAGTTTTCTGCGAGAATCAGTGGCATAGCGAAGTAAAAACTTGCACATGACAAAACCAAAATCAATCCGAATTTTTTCTCGAAAACAATAAAAGAGGTACAACTCCATTTTGTTTGCATCAGTTCTATGGCCATCAGTAGGCACAAGCAGGTTTGAAATGATAGAAAAGGCAATTAAATTCACAGGGGTAAGATCATTCAGTTTAGCATCAGCAGGGGAGGAAAAACTTCTTTTAAAATAGGTCAACATTTTAGCCCCATCAAAATGATTATCAGCATTAGGATGTTCTTCATAGGAAAAGAAATTTGCAATTTTATCCTTGCACCCACGTTCAATGGTAGTATTTAAAATGGAATTCACAATGTCAGAGTCAAAGATTAAATCTACCCCATTAACCCTGGAAAAGATTTCAGTTTGGTCAGAGCCTTTCCTAAGATTAGCAAAAAATTGATGCAGCATTTCAGGATAGTAAACATTTGGCATAGAAATGATATGCGACCATTTCTGAAAAGCAAACAGCTTCAGACTGGGTTCTAAACCTATGAGACGAAATTCAGAAGGGTTTATAGTGCGTTGAGGGATGACACCTTTCTGGGATATCAAGGAGTGTTTGTCTCTTGCTGTATCATCAAAGAATGTAGGGGGTGGGGCTGATTTTGGAGGCGGTTGAGAAGATGTTCCCTGTCCAGATTCAGGCTGAGATGAGGGTTGTGGTGTAGGCCGTGACATTTGACTCTTGATAGCTCCCCTTTTGAAGCGTTTGGATGTCCGTTTGACAGTAGGAAGATCCTCATCCTCATCCCTGAGTGGATGCTTGCGTCCGGCAGTAACCTTTCCTCCCCTTAGATTCACCATTGTGCGAAATGTGTGGAATGAAGGATGCAAATGATGCACACAGCAGTAGGGAAGTGAATCGCACAGAAATTTTGGGACAAAAAAGCCTTGATCAAGAGTTGTCAGAGCAGTTATGAAAGAGTAGGGTTTTGAGGGAAATTTGGGAATTTGTGAAATGTTATGCGATTCGGTGAAATGATTAGGAGAAATGAATCGCAATCAGTCAGAAAAAGTTTTGTTTGAGTCAATTTGAGAATGAGAGCTTCAAAATGGTACGAATTTGAGAGTGAGGGAAGAGAGAGTTTTCGTCCGAGAGGAAATAGAATAGGAAGAGTCTGAAGCAAATGAGGAAGAAAGTTGTTTAAAAAATTGAGCCGTTGCACTGTCGGACGGCCGAACGAAATTGTGTGTCCGACAGCTGCGTCCGAACAGGCGCAATCTGGAAAATTGCTGAAGAACATCATCGGACGTCCGTTCATCCTATTCGGACGTCCGAAGGCTATGAAAAATTTAAGATGATTTTTCGATTATTCCTAATCTTGATCTTAGATGCATGAACTGATCTAATGGCAAAGCTTTTGTAAAAATATCAGCAAATTGATCTTTAGAACAAACATAATTTACACAAATTTCACCTTGTTGAACAAGATCACGAATAAAGTGGTGCTTTATATCTATATGCTTAGTCCTAGAATGTTGAATGGGATTTTTGGTCAGATTTATGGCACTAGTATTATCACAGAATACAGGCATGCAGTCATACAACAATCCAAAATCATTCAAAGTGTGCTTCATCCATAAAAGTTGAGCACAACATGCACTAGCGGCAATATATTCCGCTTCGGTTGTAGACAAAGAGATTGCATTTTGTTTCTTGCTAAACCAAGAGACTAAACAATTTCCAAGAAAATGACAAGTTCCACTAGTACTCTTTCTATCCACACGACAACCTCCAAAATCAGCATCCGAATAACCATATCGTGCAAACTCATTAAATCTAGCATACCAAAGACCATAGTCTAATGTACCTTTCAAATACCTAAAAATCCTTTTTATAGCATTCAAATGTGATTCTTTTGGACAAGATTGAAATCTAGCACACAAGCAAACAGCAAACATAATATCAGGTCTACTTGCGGTTAAATAGAGTAGGCTTCCGATCATACCTCTATAATGCTTTTCATCCACATGATTACCTTCTTCATCTTTGTCAAGCTTTGTAGAAGTGCACATTGGAGTTCCAACTTGCTTTGAGTCCTCCATGCCAAACCTTTTCAGCAATTCCTTGGTATATTTTGCTTGATTTATAAAAATTCCCTCAAGAGCTTGATGTATTTGAAGTCCAAGGAAGAAATTTAATTCTCCCATCATACTCATTTCAAATTCACTTTGCATAGTGGTGGAAAACTCCTTACATAGATACTCATTAGTAGCACCAAAAATAATATCATCAACATATATTTGCACAATAAGAAGGTCATTCAACACTTGCTTAGTAAAAAGTGTGGTGTCCACAACACCCCTTTTGAAACCATTTTCAATCAAGAAACCACTTAGTCTTTCATACCAAGCTCTTGGAGCCTGTTTAAGACCATATAAAGCTTTAGATAGTTTAAACACATGACTTGGAAATTTTGTATTTTCAATACCGGGGGGTTGATCCACATATACTTCTTGATCCATAAAACCATTTGGACTTGTTTGATCCTTTTTCCTGAAAAGATAAAGTGTTTGGTACCCTTTTTAATTTTTGGGTCCATAATAGTTAGCATTGTATCTAACTAACCACATGCATCTCATCCTTTTGTTCAGATTTCTTTTCACATAGCAATCTCCACTCAAATGCCCTTTTTGACAACAAAAACTACACATAATGGAAGAGTTCTTAACATGTACTGGTTTAACATATCTCGATCCACCTCTTCTATATGTTGTGAAGCCATGTGCAATTTTGATGTGTGCAAATGTTCTTTGAAAAGCAGTAAGATGAGTAGATGACATGTTCTTTTTGAAAAAATCCTGCTTTCTTGCTTTCAAGGTTTCATCCAATTTGTCCATTCTTTTCTTCAAATCACCATGTCTTTCCTTCAGCATTTCACAAATATTTGTCTTTCTAACAAGCTCATTTTGAACATCACATCCGGCTCTTACAAGACATTCATTGTCAGTCTTTAGTTGTTTGTTTTGTTGAAAAAGACTTGTGTTTTCTTGAATAAGAAAAGCAATTTTCTGTTTTAACAGCTTGTTTTTATCATAAGATTCCTTTAAGGCATTATGCAGTTTTTCAACAAAGGATTCAAGATCATCATCTTCATCATCATCACTTTCAGATTGAGAGTGTGTGGAAGTTACCTCATTATTTCCAATAGCCATGAAAGCCATTTGAGCTGATTCTTCTTCTTCTTCAACTTCCCCTTCGGAGTTGCATTCATTCCAAGTAATCTGAAAGTTGTTGAATCTTGGCTTTCGATCAGCTTTTCCATCTTTCATCTTCTTCATGGGGCATTCGTTTGCATAGTGTCCAAGATGTCCATATTCGAAGCATTTGTCCAACTGTTTCTTGTTGAAATCTTGTTTTCCTTTGTACTTTGCGATAGATGGCTGATTCTGGAATTGATTGCTAGGTCCTCCCCTTCTAAACTTTCTTTTATTCAAGATTCTCTTGAAGCCTCTGGTGATGAGAGCAAGATCATTATCATCACCATCCGAGTCTTCATCATCCAAGTGAGCTGTATCATCTTCACCTTGAGTAGTCTTTAGAGCAATATTTCTCTTTGCTCTAGCATCCTCTTCCTCCTGCACTTTGGATTTCAATTTCAATTCATAAGAGGTTAGTGAGTTAATGAGAGATTCAATAGGCACAGAATTTAAATCCTTAGCCTCCTCTATTGCAGTCACTTTATTTTCCCATTCTTTGCCCAATGTATTGAGAATTTTCCTGTTCTTCTCTCCCAAGGTGTACTCTTTGCCCAACACCTCGAGATCTTTGATCAAGTCATTGAACCTGCAATACATTTTGTCAATATCCTCAAGATGTTCAATTTTAAATGATTCATACTTTGTGACCAAGATAGCCTTTTTCTGCTCTCTCACATTATCACCACCCTCATGGATTTCTCTTAGCTTATCCCACATTTCTTTGGCCGATTTACAGCCTTTTACTCTAATTGATTCATTTGAATCTAAGGCACTATAAAGAACGTTCATGGCCTTGGCATTCAATGTGAGGTTAGTCCTGTCTTGAGCATTCATTTCAGCTCTCGTTTTTGGCCGAAGCAACCCTGTATCTGCATCAAGAAAGTTAGCTTCATGCGGTCCTTCACTCACAATAAACCATAGTTCAATATCAATAGATTGCAAAAAGATAATCATCCGTTCTTTCCAGCTAACATAGTTAGAGCCACTAAACATGGAAGGCCTAGTAACAGATTGCCCCTCAACAAACATAGCATGACTGGTTGTCATTTTTACTCCAAGCCGTTAGAGCTTAATCTCAAGGAGACCAAGTTCTGATACCAATTGTAAGTCCCAAAGACAACCAAGAGGGGGGTGAATTGGGTTGATTAAAATCTTAACCAAATTTATGCACTTTTTCTTTAATAAAAATTTACCTTCTTTTCTAGTAATGATCAACCAAGTAGATTAGAAGACAAGAGCAATATTGATCAGAAAAATAAGTATAGATAAGTAATGAGAATTTTATTAAACAGAAAAGTAAGATAGGGAATCAAACCAAGTGTCTACCAAACTATCCTCAAACTTGAAGACCAATCACTAGGTTGAGCAACTTCTCTTTGATGAAAGAAGATCTACTAGATGTACAATGGAGGGAGCACTTCCTCCTTGCCCTAAACCTCACTTAGTCAAGCTAAGAAGTTTTACAACCACTTAGAAAACCCTCAACAAAGCTACACTAAAGATCCTTTCAACCACAAAAGAAATGCTCACAAGAAGTTCACACCACTTTCAAACAAATCTCGCTTTGAAAACTATTTTCTCGCTAAAATATCTCTTGAGATCTTGTAAACAAAGTGTGCAAAAGTCCCTGCTTGGTTCAGACCAGTTTGATTTTAAAGGGAACCAGAAATGGGTTTCATCAATGCTTCCAACGGATAGAAGGCAGCTGAAGAGTCAACTAGTCGTTGGGGCTGTCGGACGTCCGACGATCAAATCATCGTCCGAACCAATCGTCCGAGAACAGCCAAGTTGAAGTTCGGACGTCCGATGCGTTTGTTTCGTCTGACAACACAGTGTCCGATCGTTGGCAGAGAGTTGGCAAGTCATCTTGGAATTTTTCGGACGTCCGATGCGGTTGATGAGCGTTCGATGGCAAGCGTCCGATCCTTCCAGACGTCCGATGCTTCCTTACGAGCGTCCGACAGAGCTTCCTTCTTGATGCTCTTTATCCTTTCGGATGTCCGACAGATTCCTTCCGGACGTCCGACATGAGTATCCTGCTTTTGCTTCTTCTTTTGGTTGATTTGCATCTCATGACATATGCGTACCTGATTCTTTGGTAGGCAAAGACACTTATATTTGAAGAAAGTAAGATAAACATTTCAAAGAACTTTGTGATCATCAACAACATTGTCACACTTTAAAAGATAGTATCTTTGATCGGAACAAAACAATGACTAGATTCGTTTATATTTCCAATCTTGTTTACCACTTCCAAAGTATCGTAGTGAACATATGCTTTCTTTGTTCCATCAGGCCTGATCAAAGTGTTCACTTTCTTGGTCTGTCTAAACATTTCAAAGAACTTTTATGATCATCAAAACCAAGAATAACATTCTCCCCTTTTTGATGATGACAAAACAAAAGTTTGAAATGAAATTTGATGATTGCAGTATAAGCTCCCCCTTTCTCAAGAGCTCCCCCTTACTTAGTGGATCATAAAGTTTTGAAAATTTTGAAAAACTCCCCTTCACTTGGCTGCCCATCCGAGTTAAACAATTTTCCAAAAATATGACAATTAAGTATATCAGCCAATCCAAATTTAAACAATCAATCCAACATATCCAACATCGCCAATCATCAATCATCAATCAATCCAGTCCTCTCCCCCTTTTTGTCATCACAAAAGGGCAACCAATCACATCCAACACATCCACAAACACATTCATCAATGCAAACCAAATTCATTACACCAAAATACTTAAACATCCATAAACACAGTCATCATTCAAAATACTTAACATAAACATACAGTACCAACAAGAAAAACATTACAAATGTTGAACGTTACAAACACATAAAATAGACAAACAGAATGCAAATGTCCTAGGTAGTGAACTATGTGGATCCAGTTGTTCTTCGAGAGAGCTGATATTGGGAGAGGTCTTCCTCATCAGTTTCTTCATCATCTTCAGCAGTTTCTTCAATTGGTGCCTTGCCTTTCTCTGATGTGGAAGGGCCATGAGGAGTCACAGGAGTTGATGAATTCGGATCTGGAACTGATGAACCTGGATAAGTGGTGCGAGGTTCTTTGTCATGTGAGACTTCCTCAACCACAGGTGGGGGAAAAAGAAGGTTCTTTTTGTCTAGAAAGGCAGTTTGTTGCTCAGAAGACATGGTGAGCATTAGGCCATGTTCTAGAAGAAGAACATGCTGTTTGAGTTCATGAAGAAGTTCAATAACTCCATCATTGGAGGAGGAAGATGCCTTAGTGGCAGATTTCCTAGGATGAATGGGAGTGAGTGCAATAGATGAAGGATCATGTGCAGCCTTAGATCTAGGTTCACTAGAAGATCCCCCCTTATAAGCCCACATATTATCTTTAAAAATAAGATTTTTTCTTTTAAAATACCCTTTGGTAAAGGCATAAGAAGATGCTTCTTTGGGACAAACACCTAGAATTGAAACTTTGAAAAACTCAAAAATCTTTTGAAGAAACTTTTCATAGGATAGTTTTCTGCGAGAATCAGTGGCATAGCGAAGTAAAAACTTGCACATGACAAAACCAAAATCAATTCGAATTTTTTCTCGAAAACAATAAAAGTGGTACAACTCCATTTTGTTTGCATCAGTTCTATGGCCATCAGTAGGCACAAGCAGGTTTGAAATGATAGAAAAGGCAATTAAATTCACAGGGGCAAGATCATTCAGTTTAGCATCAGCAGGGGAGGAAAAACTTCTTTTAAAATAGGTCAACATTTTAGCCCCATCAAAATGATTATCAGCATTAGGATGCTCTTCATAGGAAAAGAAATTTGCAATTTTATCCTTGCACCCACGTTCAATGGTAGTATTTAAAATGGAATTCACAATGTCAGAGTCAAAGATTAAATCTACCCCATTAACCCTGGAAAAGATTTCAGTTTGGTCAGAACCTTTCCTAAGATTAGCAAAAAATTGATGCAGCATTTCAGGATAGTAAACATTTGGCATAGAAATGATATGCGACCATTTCTGAAAAGCAAACAGCTTCAGAATGGGTTCTAAACCTATGAGACGAAATTCAGAAGGGTTTATAGTGCGTTGAGGGATGACACCTTTCTGGGATATCAAGGAGTGTTTGTCTCTTGCTGTATCATCAAAGAATGTAGGGGGTGGGGCTGATTTTGGAGGCGGTTGAGAAGATGTTCCCTGTCCAGATTCAGGCTGAGATGAGGGTTGTGGTGTAGGCCGTGACATTTGACTCTTGATAGCTCCCCTTTTGAAGCGTTTGGATGTCCGTTTGACTGTAGGAAGATCCTCATCCTCATCCCTGAGTGGATGCTTGCGTCCGGCAGTAACCTTTCCTCCCCTTAGATTCACCATTGTGCGAAATGTGTGGAATGAAGGATGCAAATGATGCACACAGCAGTAGGGAAGTGAATCGCACAGAAATTTTGGGACAAAAAGGCCTTGATCAAGAGTTGTCAGAGCAGTTATGAAAGAGTAGGGTTTTGAGGGAAATTTGGGAATTTGTGAAATGTTATGCGATTCGGTGAAATGATTAGGAGAAATGAATCGCAATCAGTCAGAAAAAGTTTTGTTTGAGTCAATTTGAGAATGAGAGCTTCAAAATGGTACGAATTTGAGAGTGAGGGAAGAGAGAGTTTTCGTCCGAGAGGAAATAGAATAGGAAGAGTCTGAAGCAAATGAGGAAGAAAGTTGTTTAAAAAATTGAGCCGTTGCACTGTCGGACGGCCGAACGAAGTTGTGTGTCCGACAGCTGCGTCCGAACAGGCGCAATCTGGAAAATTGCTGAAGAACATCATCGGACGTCCGTTCATCCTATTCGGACGTCCGAAGGCTATGAAAAATTTAAGATGATTTTTCGATTATTCCTAATCTTGATCTTAGATGCATGAACTGATCTAATGGCAAAGCTTTTGTAAAAATATCAGCAAATTGATCTTTAGAACAAACATAATTTACACAAATTTCACCTTGTTGAACAAGATCACGAATAAAGTGGTGCTTTATATCTATATGCTTAGTCCTAGAATGTTGAATGGGATTTTTGGTCAGATTTATGGCACTAGTATTATCACAGAATACAGGCATGCAGTCATACAACAATCCAAAATCATTCAAAGTGTGCTTCATCCATAAAAGTTGAGCACAACATGCACTAGCGGCAATATATTCCGCTTCGGTTGTAGACAAAGAGATTGCATTTTGTTTCTTGCTAAACCAAGAGACTAAACAATTTCCAAGAAAATGACAAGTTCCACTAGTACTCTTTCTATCCACACGACAACCTCCAAAATCAGCATCCGAATAACCATATAGTGCAAACTCATTAAATCTAGCATACCAAAGACCATAGTCTAATGTACCTTTCAAATACCTAAAAATCCTTTTTATAGCATTCAAATGTGATTCTTTTGGACAAGATTGAAATCTAGCACACAAGCAAACAGCAAACATAATATCAGGTCTACTTGCGGTTAAATAGAGTAGGCTTCCGATCATACCTCTATAATGCTTTTCATCCACATGATTACCTTCTTCATCTTTGTCAAGCTTTGTAGAAGTGCACATTGGAGTTCCAACTTGCTTTGAGTCCTCCATGCCAAACCTTTTCAGCAATTCCTTGGTATATTTTGCTTGATTTATAAAAATTCCCTCAAGAGCTTGATGTATTTGAAGTCCAAGGAAGAAATTTAATTCTCCCATCATACTCATTTCAAATTCACTTTGCATAGTGGTGGAAAACTCCTTACATAGATACTCATTAGTAGCACCAAAAATAATATCATCAACATATATTTGCACAATAAGAAGGTCATTCAACACTTGCTTAGTAAAAAGTGTGGTGTCCACAACACCCCTTTTGAAACCATTTTCAATCAAGAAACCACTTAGTCTTTCATACCAAGCTCTTGGAGCCTGTTTAAGACCATATAAAGCTTTAGATAGTTTAAACACATGACTTGGAAATTTTGTATTTTCAATACCGGGGGGTTGATCCACATATACTTCTTGATCCATAAAACCATTTGGACTTGTTTGATCCTTTTTTCCTGAAAAGATAAAGTGTTTGGTACCCTTTTTAATTTTTGGGTCCATAATAGTTAGCATTGTATCTAACTAACCACATGCATCTCATCCCTTTGTTCAGATTTCTTTTCACATAGCAATCTCCACTCAAATGCCCTTTTTGACAACAAAAACTACACATAATGGAAGAGTTCTTAACATGTACTGGTTTAACATATCTCGATCCACCTCTTCTATATGTTGTGAAGCCATGTGCAATTTTGATGTGTGCAAATGTTCTTTGAAAAGCAGTAAGATGAGTAGATGACATGTTCTTTTTGAAAAAATCCTGCTTTCTTGCTTTCAAGGTTTCATCCAATTTGTCCATTCTTTTCTTCAAATCACCATGTCTTTCCTTCAGCATTTCACAAATATTTGTCTTTCTAACAAGCTCATTTTGAACATCACATCCGGCTCTTACAAGACATTCATTGTCAGTCTTTAGTTGTTTGTTTTGTTGAAAAAGACTTGTGTTTTCTTGAATAAGAAAAGCAATTTTCTGTTTTAACAGCTTGTTTTTATCATAAGATTCCTTTAAGGCATTATGCAGTTTTTCAACAAAGGATTCAAGATCATCATCTTCATCATCATCACTTTCAGATTGAGAGTGTGTGGAAGTTACCTCATTATTTCCAATAGCCATGAAAGCCATTTGAGCTGATTCTTCTTCTTCTTCAACTTCCCCTTCGGAGTTGCATTCATTCCAAGTAATCTGAAAGTTGTTGAATCTTGGCTTTCGATCAGCTTTTCCATCTTTCATCTTCTTCATGGGGCATTCGTTTGCATAGTGTCCAAGATGTCCATATTCGAAGCATTTGTCCAACTGTTTCTTGTTGAAATCTTGTTTTCCTTTGTACTTTGCGATAGATGGCTGATTCTGGAATTGATTGCTAGGTCCTCCCCCTCTAAACTTTCTTTTATTCAAGATTCTCTTGAAGCCTCTGGTGATGAGAGCAAGATCATTATCATCACCATCCGAGTCTTCATCATCCAAGTGAGCTGTATCATCTTCACCTTGAGTAGTCTTTAGAGCAATATTTCTCTTTGCTCTAGCATCCTCTTCCTCCTGCACTTTGGATTTCAATTTCAATTCATAAGAGGTTAGTGAGTTAATGAGAGATTCAATAGGCACAGAATTTAAATCCTTAGCCTCCTCTATTGCAGTCACTTTATTTTCCCATTCTTTGCCCAATGTATTGAGAATTTTCCTGTTCTTCTCTCCCAAGGTGTACTCTTTGCCCAACACCTCGAGATCTTTGATCAAGTCATTGAACCTGCAATACATTTTGTCAATATCCTCAAGAGGTTCAATTTTAAATGATTCATACTTTGTGACCAAGATAGCCTTTTTCTGCTCTCTCACATTATCACCACCCTCATGGATTTCTCTTAGCTTATCCCACATTTCTTTGGCCGATTTACAGCCTTTTACTCTAATTGATTCATTTGAATCTAAGGCACTATAAAGAACGTTCATGGCCTTGGCATTCAATGTGAGGTTAGTCCTGTCTTGAGCATTCATTTCAGCTCTCGTTTTTGGCCGAAGCAACCCTGTATCTGCATCAAGAAAAGTTAGCTTCATGCGGTCCTTCACTCACAATAAACCATAGTTCAATATCAATAGATTGCAAAAAGATAATCATCCGTTCTTTCCAGCTAACATAGTTAGAGCCACTAAACATGGAAGGCCTAGTAACAGATTGCCCCTCAACAAACATAGCATGACTGGTTGTCATTTTTACTCCAAGCCGTTAGAGCTTAATCTCAAGGAGACCAAGTTCTGATACCAATTGTAAGTCCCAAAGACAACCAAGAGGGGGGTGAATTGGGTTGATTAAAATCTTAACCAAATTTATGCACTTTTTCTTTAATAAAAATTTACCTTCTTTTCTAGTAATGATCAACCAAGTAGATTAGAAGACAAGAGCAATATTGATCAGAAAAATAAGTATAGATAAGTAATGAGAATTTTATTAAACAGAAAAGTAAGATAGGGAATCAAACCAAGTGTCTACCAAACTATCCTCAAACTTGAAGACCAATCACTAGGTTTGAGCAACTTCTCTTTGATGAAAGAAGATCTACTAGATGTACAATGGAGGGAGCACTTCCTCCTTGCCCTAAACCTCACTTAGTCAAGCTAAGAAGTTTTACAACCACTTAGAAAACCCTCAACAAAGCTACACTAAAGATCCTTTCAACCACAAAAGAAATGCTCACAAGAAGTTCACACCACTTTCAAACAAATCTCGCTTTGAAAACTATTTTCTCGCTAAAATATCTCTTGAGATCTTGTAAACCAAAGTGTGCAAAAGTCCCTGCTTGGTTCAGACCAGTTTGATTTTAAAGGGAACCAGAAATGGGTTTCATCAATGCTTCCAACGGATAGAAGGCAGCTGAAGAGTCAACTAGTCGTTGGGGCTGTCGGACGTCCGACGATCAAATCATCGGTCCGAACCAATCGTCCGAGAACAGCCAAGTTGAAGTTCGGACGTCCGATGCGTTTGTTTCGTCTGACAACACAGTGTCCGATCGTTGGCAGAGAGTTGGCAAGTCATCTTGGAATTTTTCGGACGTCCGATGCGGTTGATGAGCGTTCGATGGCAAGCGTCCGATCCTTCCAGACGTCCGATGCTTCCTTACGAGCGTCCGACAGAGCTTCCTTCTTGATGCTCTTTATCCTTTCGGATGTCCGACAGATTCCTTCCGGACGTCCGACATGAGTATCCTGCTTTTGCTTCTTCTTTTGGTTGATTTGCATCTCATGACATATGCGTACCTGATTCTTTGGTAGGCAAAGACACTTATATTTGAAGAAAGTAAGATAAACATTTTCAAAGAACTTTTTGATCATCAACAACATTGTCACACTTTAAAAGATAGTATCTTTGATCGGAACAAAACAATGACTAGATTGCGTTTATATTTTCCAATCTTGTTTACCACTTCCCAAAGTATCGTAGTGAACATATGCTTTCTTTGTTCCATCAGGCCTGATCAAAGTGTTCACTTTCTTGGTCTGTCTAAACATTTCAAAGAACTTTTATGATCATCAAAACCAAGAATAACATTCTCCCCTTTTTTGATGATGACAAAACAAAAGTTTGAAATGAAATTGATTGATTGCAGTATAAGCTCCCCCTTTCTCAAGAGCTCCCCCTTACTTAGTGGATCATAAAGGTTTGAAAATTTTGAAAAACTCCCCTTCACTTGGCTTGCCCATCCGAGGTTAAAACAATTTTTCCAAAAAATATGACAATTAAGTATATCAGCCCATCCAAATTTAAACAATCAATCCAACATATCCAACATCGCCAATCATCAATCATCAATCAATCCAGTCCTCTCCCCCTTTTTGTCATCACAAAAGGGCAACCAATCACATCCAACACATCCACAAACACATTCATCAATGCAAACCAAATTCATTACACCAAAATACTTAAACATCCATAAACACAGTCATCATTCAAAATACTTAACATAAACATACAGTACCAACAAGAAAAACATTACAAATGTTGAACTTACAAACACATAAAATAGACAAACAGAATGCAAATGTCCTAGTAGTGAACTATGTGGATCCAGTTGTTCTTCGAGAGAGCTGAATTGGGAGAGGTCTTCCTCATCAGTTTCTTCATCATCTTCAGCAGTTTCTTCAATTGGTGCCTTGCCTTTCTCTGATGTGGAAGGGCCATGAGGAGTCACAGGAGTTGATGAATTCGGATCTGGAACTGATGAACCTGGATAAGTGGTGCGAGGTTCTTTGTCATGTGAGACTTCCTCAACCACAGGTGGGGGAAAAAGAAGGTTCTTTTTGTCTAGAAAGGCAGTTTGTTGTCAGAAGACATGGTGAGCATTAGGCCATGTTCTAGAAGAAGAACATGCTGTTTGAGTTCATGAAGAAGTTCAATACTCATCATTGAGAGAGGAAGATGCCTTAGTGGCATGATTTCCTAGGATGAATGGGAGTGAGTGCAATAGATGAAGGATCATGTGCAGCCCTTAGATCTAGGTTCACTAGAAGATCCCCCTTATAAGCCCACATATTATCTTTAAAAATAAGATTTTTTCTTTTAAAATACCCTTTGGTAAAGGCATAAGAAGATGCTTCTTTGGGACAAACACCTTAGAATTGGAACTTTGAAAAACTCAAAAATCTTTTGAAGAAACTTTCCATAGGATAGTTTTCTGCGAGAATCAGTGGCATAGCGAAGTAAAAACTTGCACATGACAAAATCAAAATCAATCCGAATTTTTTCTCGAAAACAATAAAAGGTACAACTCCATTTTGTTTGCATCAGTTCTATGGCCATCAGTAGGCACAAGCAGGTTTGAAATGATGAAAAGGCAATTAAATTCACAGGGGCAAGATCATTCAGTTTAGCATCAGCAGGGGAGGAAAAACTTCTTTTAAAATAGGTCAACATTTTAGCCCCATCAAAATGATTATCAGCATTAGGATGCTCTTCATAGGAAAAGAAATTTGCAATTTTATCCTTGCACCCACGTTCAATGGTAGTATTTAAAATGAAATTCACAATGTCAGAGTCAAAGATTAAATCTACCCATTAACCCTGGAAAAGATTTCAGTTTGGTCAGAGCCTTTCCTAAGATTAGCAAAAAATTGATGCAGCATTTCAGGATAGTAAACATTTGGCATAGAAATGATATGCGACCATTTCTGAAAAGCAAACAGCTTCAGAATGGGTACTAAACCTATGAGACGAAATTCAGAAGGGTTTATAGTGCGTTGAGGGATGACACCTTTCTGGGATATCAATGAGTGTTTGTCTCTTGCTGTATCATCAAAGAATGTAGGGGGTGGGCTGATTTTGGAGGCGGTTGAGAAGATGTTCCCTGTCCAGATTCAGGCTGAGATGAGGGTTGTGGTGTAGGCCGTGACATTTGACTCTTGATAGCTCCCCTTTTGAAGCGTTTGGATGTCCGTTTGACAGTAGGAAGATCCTCATCCTCATCCTCATCCTGAGTGGATGCTTGCATCCGGCAGTAACCTTTCCTCCCCTTAGATTCACCATTGTGCGAAATGTGTGGAATGAAGGATGCAAATGATGCACACAGCAGTAGGGAAGTGAATCGCACAGAAATTTTGAGACAAAAAGGCCTTGATCAAGAGTTGTCAGAGCAGTTATGAAAGAGTAGGGTTTTGAGGGAAATTTGGGAATTTGTGAAATGTTATGCGATTCGGTGAAATGATTAGGAGAAATGAATCGCAATCAGTCAGAAAAAGTTTTGTTTGAGTCAATTTGAGAATGAGAGCTTCAAAATGGTACGAATTTGAGAGTGAGGGAAGAGAGAGTTTTCGTCCGAGAGGAAATAGAATAGGAAGAGTCTGAAGCAAATGAGGAAGAAAGTTGTTTAAAAAATTGAGCCGTTGCACTGTCGGACGGCCGAACGAAGTTGTGTGTCCGACAGCTGCGTCCGAACAGGCGCAATCTGGAAAATTGCTGAAGAACATCATCGGACGTCCGTTCATCCTATTCGGACGTCCGAAGGCTATGAAAAATTTAAGATGATTTTTCGATTATTCCTAATCTTGATCTTAGATGCATGAACTGATCTAATGGCAAAGCTTTTGTAAAATATCAGCAAATTGATCTTTAGAACAAACATAATTTACACAAATTTCACCTTGTTGAACAAGATCACTAATAAAGTGGTGCTTTATATCTATATGCTTAGTCCTAGAATGTTGAATGGGATTTTTGGTCAGATTTATTGTGAGAACCCTGAAAATAGACATATAATATCAGTGCATATTTATTTGCATTTTAATTCCTTAATAAATTTTAGCACGAAGTCCAATCGTTTTTAAATAAGTATGTGGAATTAAACGTTATGTGCAAAATAAAAGAATTGTGCTAAACTACTAAACTTCCTAGTTTTGTTACTTTAAATTCATATTTCTATGGTAAACTATTTCTCTAATCTAACAAGAATCTCCCTGAATTCTAGTATAGTAATTAATTGTTTTGAAATAAAGCGTAAAGATAATTTTTATGAAATAAATAATATAATTGTGCCTAACATTGAATTATTCGGTTTGCTATACCAAATTAATATTTCTTGAGTTAGATTAATTCTATTACTTTAAAATAAATTCTTTGATTTCCGGTAACTAGTTTTAATCGCTAATAACGTTAAGTGTTCATAGGAACCTTAGTGTTAAGATGTAATCAATAAATTTTAGCCAAAAACAATACAAGTATACCAGATACGTGTAGGACGTAAAAATGTTGATAACTGAAAACCCCGTGAGATTAGTGCATCATTAGGAAGTTAAATTACTTTCGGAATAAATTTTGGGATTAGATTAGAATTAAAGACTCAAGTGTTCATTGAAGGAAGAGTGAAAGGACTAAACTACCCTTGAACTATTTCACAAATTATCATGCAGCCACAAGATAAAATTCCGGACAACATCATTCCCTCACCTCTTCATTTGGCCAATCACAAATTACCCCACTCCACACTCAACCGAAAACCATCTTCCCCAAACCGCGACTCCACTTCATTCCTTCCCTTCACCTTTGCACTTCACACCACCGCACTTCACTCCTCCAATTCGCACTAGCAACCGAGAGCAAGAGAGGGAGAGCCGCCCTCGTGAGTATCGACCATGGGAGGAAGCTGAGAGTCGCACTTCCATCTCTGGTTCTGCCCGCAAGCATCGAAGAGGGAGGAGAGGAGGAGAACCCGTGAGCAACTTTTCCACTGAATTCTCCAAGACCAGCCGGCTGTCATCCAGCCTTCAACCTCCACCAGCTACAACCTTAACCGAGCCGCACTTCGCCATTTCATCCGCAGCCCAGCCAAACCACAACCACTGCTGCGTGAGTGAAGCCGTGAGGAAGGAAGAAAAATTCCAGATTTCTGTTCGTAGGCATAGCGTGTGACTGAGGTAAAAATTCTGGGATAATTAAGTTAATTCATAGCAGAGGAAGTCCTATTAGAGGTTGCATGTGGTGTTGAGCAGGTGGTTGATGGATTTAAGGCTCTAGAAAATTTCTGTTTCGGTTATATGGAATTGCCGAGAAACTAGCATGATAACGCAGCCTTAATGTTGTTTTCTAAAAAATCTGAGCATGAATTGGTGTGTTCCTAACTGAAACTTGAATGAATATGGATGATCAGAAGTAGTTAAGCTAGCCGTGGCCTTGCATGGGTTAAAATGTACCCTTGATCGATAAAACCAAAGCTGTGGAAAATTTTGTTTCGGCTAGATGGTTCTGCCGAGGAGCTGAGCTGATAGTGCAGCTTTATTTCTGTTTTTCTGGGACAATCTGAGCACCTAAGTGTACTTAACTAAATGAAAACTGGATGATTAAGACCATGCATGTTGATTGTGCTTTCAGATGATAATGGTAAAGCTTAAGAAAATTCTGTTTTAAGAGCAAAATGTCTTAGCCGAGAAGATGATTGGAAGTGCAGCTTTAATGTGTTTTCCTGAAATGATTTGAGCATGCAATGGTGATTAATTAACTGAATCTTGGATGATTTTATGATTAGGGCCATGCATGATAATTTTGTGTGATTGGATGATGAAATCAGGAACCTGGAAAAAATTCTGATGTAGTGAACTGGAATTGATTGAACCAGAAATCTGAAATGCAGTTGTAATCTATTTAAATCTAATAATCTGAGCATAAATGCAATTAGCTACATGAAAATATGATGTTTAAGCTAATTACTGGTAGATGAAGATATACCAGTGCTTGCATGCACTGATTGTGTATTCGGATGATGAATTAAAGAACTTAGGAAAATTCTGCTTTGCTGAAAAGTTGCTGCCGAGAGTTGTCTTGTTAATGTAGCTTCATTTGGTATAGTTTTCTGTTTTGGAGCCTCTAACTTTGATTAACTAGTAAGTAACGAGAAATTTTAGCTTGGCATGCACATAATTAGTTGAGTTAGAACTGAAAATAAAAATAAGATGCAACCAGATTTTGTGCAGCTCAAACCGAGGCTATCTGGAGATTTTTCTTGGAAATTTGATGATTTGGGTTATGGTTCAAACCTAATTTTTGAAATGGAAATGTTAACCAGTAAATTGAGTATCTATATGCCGAATCTGAGTATTTAAATCCCTGAATAAGCCAAGGAAAATTTTATACAAGATAAATGGTTGCTGGAAAATTTAGCTAACCAAATGGTTGAGCGAGAAAATATTGAATTGTTTCCGGATTTCACTAGTTGATGTTTGAATATTTTCCTTGGCATAAAATGGTTTCAAACACTGGAAATTTTGGGTGATAGCCGAAGGGGTATGAACCAGAATTTCAATTTGTTTTCTGGAAATTTATTTTATTTCCTTGGATTATGGTGGCTCAGAATTTCATAAGAGATACAAATTTTAAGATATACAATTTGTTCAGCAATGAACCAATTAGTACATATAAAGCTGAAACCAAAAAACGCTAGATCAATTGCTGGAATTTTCGTTGAGATAGCCGAGAATTGAGTTGAAAAATTTGCGTGGTTCTTGGAAATTTTTCTTGAAAAATGATGCTTGGAATATGTTGTTTTGGAGCCCATAAGAAATGTACGATGGTTGAATAAAAACTTTTGGTGTGAAAAGAAAAGAAAAAGGAGTTTTTCATAAGTGAAAATGAAACTCCAGACTTTCGGAAGTCCCTGACCAGTCTCGATAAAACGGGTATATCTTGGTGTAGGAAAATCCGTTTAAGGCGCCGTCAGCGGCATTTAAACTAGAATCATAGATTTCGCCCTGTAGAAATTTCGTATTTTTACTCCATGTGTACTACTGTCGGTGAATTTTCAAAGTAAACTGGTTGGCATGAATGACCTGTTTCATTTTAAATCTCAACTTGAATTCGGATTGAGACTTTATATTACTAGTGGTTCAAACTCTTGACTGAATTGTGAATTTATAAACAACGAAGTGCTGGAAATTTTAATGACCGAAAGGTTGAACTGAAGTTTTTTAAGTGGTTCCTGGAATTTTTCCTTGTGGTTGCCAAAGTTTGAGTAAGAATTTCCAGCTCGATTGTGAAGTTATTCCTTGAACCTTAATGATTGGAAAAACATGGAAAATGTTGATGTTAATGATTGTGGTTTGACCCTATTGCGTTCATGAAATTTTCAAAGAATTAGAGGGTAAGAAGGTACTTGCTAAACGTATGTTAAGCCTGGCCAGTGAAACAATTTCTACTCGTATTCCAATGTCCGCAAAGCTAATGGTCGGCATTATTTTTCATCGAAGCATAATGTGTCGAAATTGTTGACGGTGGGCTCTACGAATTCCCACTTTTGAATTGATGGTTGATTTATTGGAAATTGGTTGATGGTGGGCTCTATGAATTCCCACCCTGCATGGATAACTGAATTGCTGAAATTGTTTAGAAATCTGTGCTACTATTTTGTGAAACTGTGAGTTGATATAAGTACTGATTACCAAGTGCTAAGTATTGACGAAGCCTTGGTAAATTTTCCTGCTGATGCTTAGATATAAATTTGTTGGAACACAGGGCTAAGAATTGACGAGCCCTAGTGTTATTACTGTTTAAATTCTAATTGTGCAATATGAGGAAATGTGATTTTGGATTGGAATCGAAAATGTGAGAAATTGTACCGACCTTGTGACTCCAAGTAAACGCTTGACTAAGTAAATGAAAAAATATTTTGCTTTAAGTCTCGAGCGGTACAGATTTAGCATCGTATTGCTAAACATAGTGTCTACTATTTTTGCCTTAGAAACTTGGGCAACATGACTTTATCCCTTAAGTTAGACTAGCCTTATCAATTTGGGAAAATGATTCTCCCAGACTCAAAACCTTAGTTTTGTTTCCAAATTCTTCTTCTTTATAAATCGTTTAAAGCTAGTCGGAACTAAGGAAATTTAAAAGTGAAACTCGATCCCTTTAGTTTTAAACGTAGAAACCTCTCGGCAAGAAAAACCTTATTTTAGCAACATTTTTAATAAACCTTACCCTAAAGCCTTAGCAAAGATTTTGTAGCACAACCACTCCAATGAACTTTTTCCAAGGTATACTTTTAGCCTTGATATTAATATCATGCCGACTTTTTTAAGAAATAATAATAATTTTCTCGAGGAAAAGTATTCCAGGAATATTATAAGAAATATTGAACGGTTCTTCACAGCTCGATTCCAAGTAAAATATTTGAGAAAAAGATAAACTAGGCAACATGCTAGAAAACTCTACATGTGCAAGCAAAAGTCCAATAGAAAACTTATGGCTTAAATTCTGATATTCTAGGATTTTACGAGGACGCGGAACTCGATCCTCAATCCACATCTGAACTTCATCTGTGGTGAGTGTCCCTGCTTGTTCTATGTTACGTGGTTAAGCGCTTTATATCAACTCGCTATGCGATAATTGTCAAAATGCAATAAATGGTTTCTGATCCATCGAAGTGAGCAGTTGTTGTACTTATATCGCACTAGCCGTTCGAGTGGTGATGTGTGTAAACATTTTCTAATGAATCCATGAATCTAAACTAGTTGCGTCATTGGGTGAACCCTCGACATCTGAATCCAACACATAACATCGAATCTGTAGTTGCGTCGCTGGTAATCCCTCGACATCTGATCAACTACCATAACATCTGAATCTGTAGTTGCGTCGCTGGGTGAATCCCTCGACATCTGAATCCAACTACCAAAAACGTCGTTGGGTGAATCCCTCGACAAATTTAT